>OZ010585.1:51781090-51863590 GCA_963932145.1 Acanthosepion lycidas
TTAAATATTACTGTCGCATCTGGTCTGGTGCTCCTGCTATATATTTAGAGATTTATAATGAAATACAAAGAAGAATCTGCAATGTTATTGGACCTGACCTGGCATCTCCACTGTAACGTAGCCAGTGTTCTTTTCATAAATATTTTCAGAATAATTATGCTGATTAACTTTTCTCTTTGGTGCCTAGATTTTTTGAATTTAAGCGTAGTACGAGATTGGTGGCAATGTTTCATCATTTTATAATTGAAATGGTTAGATGTAACCGCAAGTTCTATGCCAACAGTGTCTTCACTCGCAATTCTCTTTTCTGAAGACCTCTTCCGGTCTTTTGCTTTCCCGTCTACTTTGATCTTCAAAAATTTCAATTCAGTGTCAAACGTTATCTCCTGTCTTCTTAATTCCTGTTCTTTTATTGTTCTCTCTTTTTAACAATGTTTTCTTTTTACGCTCATATTTTCTCACACCCAGTAAACCCTTGCATCTTGGTGGCTTTATTACTTTTTGTTGAGGTGTCCTCCCCTTTTTACACAAATGGACTCACCCACTATATACATATACTACTGCTACGTAAAAGTCCCGACAGACAAGAGGAGGAGGAGTGAAAGGTTATAGGTAACCGGAAGAGTGAGAGTAAGGCAACAGACAGACAGAACGAACGTAGCGAGCAAGAGTCACAGTGAGCGAGCACGTAGACTCAGTAAGAAGTCATACAGCGATACTTCAATACCAAAGACTGTATAGATATTTAGCTACTAACCCGTATTCCTGGAATTACTAACCTGTATTACCAGTTTGTATTATTACGTTAATACATTATTTGTCCTATATTCATTCTTGTCGTTTGTTATTTATTGGTACCGGATTTCATCCCGGAATCCACAACACTTTGCTTGGGTTGAAATGATGAAAGAAATAGGATAATATGAAAAAAAATCAGTTATGAAAAATATTTACAACACAATAGCATATCAAATTTCTAATGAATTTGATTTTCCAAGATTAAGAAATATATCCACCACGAAAAAAAAAATCCTAATGTTAAGATATATATTAATCGTACGCTTAAGCATCTCATTAATTTGTTTTTTTTTATTTATGTTATATACCGTACCTATGAACACTAAAGTGTATGTCCCAATCCTAACAAATACGTTGAACACTATTGTAAGTGGTGGTAATATGCTGTTTACATAGTCTGCTACTAGCAGTGGTTTACCTACTTTAGCCGCTGGCGAGTGTTTTATTTTTTGATATTATAAATATTACCATTTCATTTCCAACCTCCGTTTTGCTTATTCCTCATTCAGTAACACTTTCTACCTTACTACACTATCTATCTTTTCTCATTCTGTCCATCTAACTATCTGTGATATGCCGTACCTATGAACACAAATGTCCTAATCCTCATAAATATGTTGGACCCTATTGTATGTCGGGGTAAATACTGTTTAAGTAGTCCACCACTAGCAGTGGTTTACCTACTTCACGCCGCTGGCGAGTATTGTATTTTGTTGATGTTATAAAGATCACCATTTCATTTCCAACCCCCGCTTTCGTTATTCATCATTTAGTAACCATTCCAAGGTTCCAACAATTTATAAATATTTTTTCAGTATTTTTAATAAGTAACCGAATAGTCATCCTGCGAACAGAGTAAACTTATATTTCTAAAAACATTTTCAGCAAGACATCTATTTTCTAAAGTTCTTTTTGTCATTATGATAAGTCCAGTCTCCTACTCTGAATGGAGCTACATAGAATATTTTTCTGATCTTTATATTATTATTAATAGCAATAATAAACTGCAATAAATTGGTACGAAAACCACCCAAACCAATTACGAACATAGGATCTGTAACAATTGTATGGGATTTTACAATACACACAGACAGAACAATCAAAGCTAATTGTCCAGACATCGTGATCAAAGACCATGAAATCAGAATGTGTTTTATTGACATCTTTGAAGATATTCAAAAACTATCTAAGTACAAGGACCTTGGAATCGAAATCTCAAAATGTGTCACGTGAGGACATTAACAATTCCAGTTGTATTTGGAGCCCTCGGTTTAATTGGAAAAGGTTCAGATAGACTCATTGAAGGGATCCCTGGTAGCTCAAACCTTAAATAAATACAAAAAAAAATGTACCCACAAGTACAGCTCACACATTACGAAGGGACTTATCTATTTAAATAGGTCATTTAATACCGACAACTTTTTTTTCATTTTTAGGTATTTTTTTTTTTTTTTGCTTTATCAAAAATCTATTTCTGTTAATATTTTTTTTCCTCAAAAATATATAGCTGGTAATATTATTTTTCAAAAACGTATAGCTTGTAATACTATTTCCTCAAAACATACAATTGGTATAGCTGGTAATATTATTTTTTTCAAAAATGTATAGCTGGTATATTTGTTTTTTTTTCAAAAATGTATAGGTGGTAATAGTTTTCAAAAACGTATAGTCGGCAACACTATTCTTTCAAAAAAAAATGTATAGCTGGTAATATTTTTTCAAAAACGTATTATCAGAGACCTTGCTGTTGGACGTATTTTATCGTCTTACCCAGGACGCGGATGTAGTTTATTGTCATACACATGAGGCGTATGTAGTTTATCATCATACCCAGGACACGGATATAGTTTATCGTCTTACCCAGGACGCGGATTTAGTTTATCGTCTTGCCCAGGACGCGGATGTAGTTTATCGTCATACCCAGGACGCGGATGTAGTTTATCGTCTTGCCCAGGACGCGGATGTAGTTTAACGTCATACCCAGGACACGGATGTAGTTTATCATCATACCCAGGACACGGATGTAGTTTATCGTCATACCCAGGACGCGGATGTAGTTTATCGTCTTGCCCAGGACGCGGATGTAGTTTAACGTCATACCCAGGACACGGATGTAGTTTATCATCATACCCAGGACACGGATGTAGTTTATCGTCATACCCAGGACGCGGATGTAGTTTATCGTCTTGCCCAGGACGCGGATGTAGTTTAACGTCATACCCAGGACACGGATGTAGTTTATCATCATACCCAGGACACGGATGTAGTTTATCGTCATACCCAGGACGCGGATGTAGTTTATCGTCTTGCCCAGGACGCGGATGTAGTTTAACGTCATACCCAGGACACGGATGTAGTTTATCATCATACCCAGGACACGGATGTAGTTTATCGTCATACCCAGGACGCGGATGTAGTTTATCGTCATACCCAGGACACGGATGTAGTTTATCGTCATACCCAGAACACGGATATAGTTTATCGTCATACCCAGGACGCAGATGTAGTTTATTGTCATACACATGAGGCGAATGTAGTTTATCGTCATACCCAGGACGCGGATGTAGTTTATCGTCATACCCAGGACGCGGATGTAGTTTATCGTCATATTCAGAAGAACGCTACCAAAACTGGGTGAAGTAAATGATCCAAAATAATTATATGTCTACCAAATATAAATTGATCACGTCTGTCCTGACGAACTGTACTGTTTTCTTGATTCAATCAACATTCGCAGAGGTCGATATGGTTGCAGAGATCAATTTCTAATAAATAACATTATCCTGGAAAACTGCAGGTAAAAACGTAGAAATCTCAGCTAAGTTTGAATAAATTACCGTAAAGTATTTGATAGTGTGCTACACCTCTGTATACTTAAAACTTTGGAAATGTACAAAGTTTTTTCGGTTATAGTAACATTCCTTAAATATAGCATGGAATGGTGGAAAGCCACATTTTACCTAAATCACACCAGGTACTGTCGTTTTCAATTGTTTGAATATCAGACGAGGAATCTTTCAAAGAGACTGCCTATCACAACTTCTGTTCTGTCTGTCTATAATCACCCATTCTAACTTAACAGTAATAACGATGGATACAAAGTAAAAAAAAGTAAGTGTTTAAACATCTATTCTACATGAATGATATCAAACTTTTTGCCAACGATGACAGTGAGTTGAAGGGTATCCCCTATGATGACATCGGTATGGATTTGGGATTAGATAAATGTGCAAAAGTAACATTCAATAAAGGTAAAATTATAGACTCAGTAGATGAATATTTTGCTACAAAGATTAAGGAACTGAAGAAGAGACAGTGAAAGTAATGGAATACTGCATACCGAAATGAAGGTGAAAAAAGAAAAAAGAAAACTATTACAGGCGTGTGAATCCGGTGTTAAACACTGAGTTCTATTCACATAACAGAATAACAGCCATAAACAATTTGGCTGTCCTTGTGGTGCAATATATTTGCAACAACCTTAATTGGACATTAGCTGACATTAAACGAATGGATGTCAAAACGAGAAAGCTTGCCACTTGCCACTGTATGCTTCATCTTAAGGTTGATGTTGTTCGCCTGTTTTTGTCCAGATCCGAAAGAGTCAGAGGAATAAGAGAAGAAAAAGACCCACTGGATTATTCGAGAGTGATATACAGGGATTGGACAAAATAATTGAAACACTTGTTAAATTCAAAGAAAATTTATTTAATATGGAGATAGTCCTCCTTCAGCCTCACATACAGATTTTATACGTCTAGGAATGGAATCATACAGCTTCCTGATTTCATCCAGAGGAATTTTCAGCCATTCTTCCATTACCACCTGCTCCAGCTCTTTAAGACACTACGGTGGTGGATAGCGGCTCCTAACATCGTTCCAAAATGCAACACAAATGTTCAATAATATTGATATCTGGAGAATGTGGAGGCCACTCCATGTGTTCTAGCTCACTTTTTCTTAATTCTTAATTGCACGAACGGTATGTATTGGAGCATTATTGTCTTGAAAGATGCAGTCAACATCAGGGAATAAAGTCTTGGGCATTGGATGAACATGACTTCCCAAATTGTTCAGGTAATCTTTGCTTTTGATTCTACCATGCAGGGAAACTACTGGACCAAGACATGTCCATGATATTGCGACCCAAACTATCACTGATTCACCTCCATGCTTCACTTTTGGAAGAAAGCAGTCAGGGTTGTAAGCTTCGTTGGGCTGCCTTCAGACATAAACTCGCCCTTTGGGAAAAGAGAAAAACTGGACTAGTCTGAGAATATGACTTGCTTCCATTGGTCTGCAGACCAGGCATTGTGATCTCTGCACCAATTCAACCGCTTTTGAATGTTGCGAGTGGAGAGAAGAGGTTTCCTCACGGCGGCTCTTCCATGATATCCAGCTTTATGGAACTCACGACGAACAGTTTTTAGTAGAAACTGGACTATTCAGATGATTATTCAACTCAGCAGTCACTTGGCCGAAGTAGTTCGATGATTTTTTTGCTACATTGCGTTTCAATGCACGTCGGTCCCTGTAAGTTTGCAAGTCCGGCCCGAATTGTTACGGTTGCTAGAGGTTATTCCCTGTTTTTTGAATTGCGTCATAGTTCTTGATATGGTAGGTCTTGAAAAACCAAACAGTTCAGCAACCTTAGTGATCGAAGCTCCTGCCGTGCGAGTTCCAACAATTTGCTCTTTTTCGAACTCGGAGTGGTCTCGCATTCAGCTTAAATGTTACTAAATTCTAAAAATAAATAAGACAAAGTGTCGTGGATTCCGGGATGAAATACGGTCTCAAATGAATGACAAACGCAGGAATGAAATATAGCAAATAAATGTATTGACGTAATAATACAATTGGTAATACGGTTAGTAGATCCAGAAATGCGGTTAGTAGCAATAATAATATATATATACAGTCTGGGAAATTCAGTATCGAAGTATGACTTCCTTCTGAGTCTACGTGTTCGCAACTGTGACTCCTACAAATCGGTTACTTCACACACTCACTCTCTCACTCCCGGGTATTCACCGGCAACAGTACAAGTACACACTGGGCGAGTCCACTTGTATAAAAAGGGGTGGACCCCTTAACACAAAGCGAGTAAATTAGATAAATAAACGTACTTACCATAGATATAACCTGCAATTACGGAGTTTGAGTTAAAGTTCTTAATATAATAAGTCTTTGAAATATAGGAGTGGAATTTGAACTTGTTCTAATTATTTTGTCTGTGGGTTGCTGCATTTGCATACGTACCTTTTGAAAATAAAAGTTTCTTATACAGGTATAATTCTTATATAAGATAGTGATTTTCCAAGTGTAACTCAGATGTGTTACAAGGCCGAAAGTATGGGGTACTCAGTGAGGATTGAACTCACTACTCAGTCGTAATTGTTCCAGCGAGACAAGCTTGTTAACCATTGCACCACCTCGAGGTGCCCAATTCTTAAATAAAATATCCGAGCAGTAATTAGGTAATTAAAAGACAAAATAAAAAAAAAAAAAAACAACTTTGTAATGCGTTTCGTTCTTCAAAAGGACTTCATCAGACTGAAATAATGCTGATGGAATTATATACATGTAGGGAGAGAGAGAAATATAAATGAAACCGTTGGTTATAATTATGCTTCTAAAGGAAACGTTGAAAATTAGGAGCATTCAAATTTTATTCTAGTTTTAAAGATTCTAACGCCTTACGTTTCAAGAAGTAACAGCTCAAGTGATTTCATTCAGTTTTCGAAGATATGTTTTACCGTATATGTTGGCGTGCAAAGAAATTGGACGTATAAGACGACCCTCAAATTTTCAAGTTAACATGTAGATTTCGGACTATATTCATTGTACAAGAGGATCTCGCCCACAATCATATTTTAAAATGCATTGAATTTATTAGGTTGGTGCAAAAAATAATGACGTAATAATGTCGTTTTTTGACGTATTTTTTTTAACGTGAAGAAACGACATTATTACGTCATTATTTTTGCACCAACCTAATACTTTCTTTTCACTCAAATTCTAATGAAAAAAAAAACAACAAAAAAACAAAGAAAACAAAAAAAAAAAACTTTGGGGAGATATTGTTAATTAAATAGCACAATCTACCTTACCTCATGGGTGGGTGCTGTACTTTTACTAGGCTATTACGGTAGCCTGAATTACTTTAACACGCTAACCATCCACTCGTTCCAATTTTCTCGAATGTGATCTTTAAACGGCTTGTTAATGCACACATCTTCAATGCTAACACTTTACCATAAACCACAGGATTTAACGTTCATATTTTATAGCTGGAGTATGAGACGACCACATACTTTTTGGTGGGGATGGGGTTAAGGTTAAAATGTTGCCATGTACATCGACTTATACGGTAGTTTTTATTCATTGTGTTTTTTTATTTGTTTTGTTTTTTGTCTTAATATCACAGCGACAACAAATTTAAGAAAGGTGAAATGTTATAAGGACTTGGAAACCAAATTTACCGTGGAAAACTCAGAAATCAATGCACTTTCTATACATTTTCACCTTAGTAAATTACATTTTAGTTAATGCTGGGTTATTTAGTTCTTAATTATGGCCATATTTGTCGCGATAAACAAAGAATGCTTTACGCATATTTACACTATTTACATTATTCGGACTATTGTCCTCATCTTTGTCTCCATATTTATTACAACGTTTCAGCCGTTGTATGCTCCGGCACAATGGATAAAGGCGTTAGTTAGATCCAATGACAAGACCCAAGTTCAATACCTGGTTAAAGCAGTGGAGAACTTGGAGAGGGGAATTAACAGAAGGTAACTGATAACTGCCATCCATTAGACATGGCACGTGGAACTAGAACAGTTTACGTCAGCGAGGTATGACAATAAACTACATCCGCGTCCTGGGTATGACGATAAGGGGTTCATTTCGACATTTCAACCACCTGAAGAAAATCGGAGCGTACATCGGCTGCAAAGTTTGTAATAAATATGGCGACAAAGATGAGGACAATAGTCCGAATAATGTAAATAGTGTACATAGTAACTCATCTCAGAAATATAGACAGATACTGAAAGGCCGAAACGTTGTAATAAATATGGTGACAAAGATGAAGACAATAGTCCGAATAATGTAATATCTCAGAAATATAAACAGTTTACGCATATTAATTTGTAAAATAACTATTGTGTATTCATATAATCTATTCTTTAAATTACTAAAAGTCACATCTATATATTTTTCCGAGGCTATTATTACACTCAATTGTGTATATTTCTGCATCAAGTTTTAAATAGTTGTTAGTTTGTTTTGTGTTAAGTTTCTTACTGTATTACAAGTTATTGTAACAAATTTTACATTAAGTTTAGAAACATCATTCTCTGTTATAGTTACGGTTGAGTTGGTTTAATAAAATGTTGTTTATATTATTGATTATATCATTTTTATAGACTTGCTGAGTTTTCTTCTTAGCATTAAATGATAAATAATTAGAGCATTGAGGAGCTTAATAGTATTTTCAATGTATTTCTTCTCACCATGTTAATACTGAGGGCTACACATTATAAGTGCTCTTAAATAGTATCCGATAATTATTTTTATTATGTTGTTAAATTGCGAATAGACTATTATGAGATCATTTTTGTACGTGGATTTAATATAGATTTTTATATCTTAGAACATTATCAATCTTGTTTAACATGATATTGAAGAAAATTAATGTATTTTTTTTTGTTTAATAAATACTTCCAATGTTACTCTGTTTATCATATGGTATTGTTTTGCGAGGATATATTACTAATTCATTGTCAGTCTATCGGAAATTTGTTGATTATTTGTCGAAGTGATTTTGGAAAGAGCTAGATTCAAGAAGTATCTACTTTAATAAAATATTATTTATTGATACCAATCTTTTATCACCCAAATAGCACTGAAATACCGATCTCGTTTTCAAACGATAGCGTGATATATTCAACTGGGTATTAAATAAAATGGCCTCTTCATCTTTTACTGAAAAATCAAAGTAAAATCCCAAACTATTCCCTATCAAAATTGTTCCTCAATTTAATTGAATCTCTTTCAAAAATGACCCTTTATCGGCGTAATTTTTTTCTTCTTCTTCTTTATCTTCAGGGTCGTTCCCTTGCTTGTGTAGATGCCGGCAATACAAACTGAGTAAATGTTTTTCCTCTCTCCCTATCGGTAGCGCAGTGCTGGAAAGCGAATGTTGCTTTTGTTCTGCTTCGGAACAAAAGAGGCTGATTTTTAACCATTGAATTCAGTTTTCTGTTAGGATTGGCCCTGATATCTTGGTGTTGTATTTTCAATCCTTTTATCTTTCTTTGGTGTACGTCCGATTCGGGGAACGTGCCGTACAGACGGGGAATTATTTGTGAAAAGAAGTATTTTGAGGTGACAACAACCAACACTAAAAGAGGACAGAGAAAGAGTGGGAGGAGAGAAAGAGAGAGAGAGAGAGAGAGAGAAAGGGAATAGATCAGCTGAGCGGGTGGACAGTGAAAGTTTCTTTGGCGAAATGGCATGACATCGTTGTATGAAGGATGGTCGCTTCTACCGCGCTGCTCTCGTCCGGGATGAACCGGTAATCTCCATGAAGTCCGGGAAGAGACTCGGAAGGAAAAGTCGAAACGCAGTAGAAATGAATGCAGTTCGAGAAGGACAGAAGACACTAGGAGATTGTCGTTTGAAAAATGTGCCCACCATTTGCTACGTTCATTGAAGATCACGGTTAAAAAAGGACACATGCCGACACACTGAGATACACAGAAGGACACAAACGGACGCAGCTTATGACACACTGTTGCCGACATACAAATACGTATACATACGTCTAAACATATATATATATATATATATATATATGAAATTTGTATTAAAAAATATAAAGATTATAAATAATAACATTAAATTCTGCCAATATAAAGTAAAATAATTAGAAATCGAAGTGAATTTCATTAAAAATTTATAAAAAAGGGATTGCTACCGAAACACACAATTATATATATATATATATATATATATATATATATATATATATATATATATATATATATTGAACAATAAAAAAATTAAAATCTTTAGATACACTGGGTTGTAGATTAGTATTCTTTCGTTTTTTTTTTATTACTATTTCATTTAGATTCCTCGACTAGTTTCGACCAAAATGGCCATCATCGGGAGGAGAAATATTTCTGCTTGCTGGTAGCAGTAAACTACAGAAAATCTAGCATCATGGTACCGTAAATTAGAAGATTTCTCCAGGGAACTCATGCAGGACACCATACAGTTCTGCCCGGAAAGCATAACAGCAACAACAGCAGAAATTAACCTGCTCGATGAGAAAATAAAAAAAACAAACGGGCACGGAAGAATATACCAACATATATATATATATATATATATATATATATATATATATATATATATATATATAGATAGATAGATATAGATATATAGATATATATATATGAGTATATGTGTGTATATGTATGTATATGTGTGTTGTATATGTGTGTAAATAGGTTTGATAGATACGCTAAATCGATATTAAAAGCTAGTATAGGTAGAGAAAATAGTTAAAAATATAATGCCGTTAAATTATTTATATATATATATATATATATATATATATATATATATATATATATATATATATATATATATATATATATATATATATATATATATATATAGAGAGAGAGAGAGAGAGAGACAGACAAACAGATAGATATCACTGAATGAGAGAGAAAGACTAATAATAACCGAAAGGCTGGTTAGACAATAGAACTTTAAAAATCTAGACAACAACAATAACAACAACAACAATAACAACAACAACAAAAATAATAATAATAATAATGATAATAATAATAATAATAATAATAATGATAAAAACAATAAGGGAATAAAGATTGAGTCTGTAGCAATATTAATCGTAGATCTATATCTCGTGACAAAAGGAATGGACAATTTTACTAACAGTGTCCCAGGTAACATCAACATAGAAATTGCCCAGCCCTACACGGAACAGCCGATATACTAATGAAAAGTGCTATATCAGTTAAATGACAATTCTCATATAGTGCCGAAGGATCATATTTTACCCAGCTCTACATGATACAAAACAGGAAGCTAATATACACAAATAATAATTATAATAATAATACAACTGAGAAAATACTTCAAAATTTTAAGACTTTTATGTGCATTTTCAGTTTATTAAAATGTCGGCAAAAAAAAGAACCTTAATAAATAACTAGAACTTTAATACTCAGTAAATTCGAAAAGTTCAAGTGACTGATCTTAGCCAATTCGAGAGATTCACATCGAAATGCCTATCAGCTTCAGATGGAAAACATTCAATGAGGAAAAATAATAGCGTTAAATTCTAATAATATACAGTAAAATTATTACAAATCGAAGATGAGGCATTTCATTTTTGTACCTTACAACGTGCTTCACATAGAATTAATATGAATTTGGTTATTAGCGTGTAATACTTCAATATTTAAGCGTTATCACGTGTTTAACACATGAATTTATTTGAATTTACGACGAGCAATCAAACTTTAGAAAAGTAAAGATAAATAGATAAGTAAATATATATATATATATATATATATATATATATATATATATATATATATATATATATATATATATATATATGTACATATATACGTTTTTAGTGCACCTCAGAGTTTCATGGTTACCCAATTCATCAGTCAAAAAAGGTAAATGTATTTGCTCATCTGTATATGTACGTTATCACACGGATATACAGTTGCTAACATCTCGTTATTTAGTTAATGTTCATACTTCTATCTGTCTATCTCTATCTAGATTTGTAGGCCTTTTGACAATATGGAAGCTTGATGAGAAATTTTCGGACACGTCTCTGTTCTTTCTAAACGAGAAGAGCAATAAAAAAAATGATAAAAAGGAAATAGGACTTCCTTTTCCGAGGAAAATTGTTGTTTTATCGCATGTCTTATATTACCGAAGAGATCTGATACCATTGGTGCCAGGATTAGGGTTGTAGTGCGGTTGTAGAATGCATTCTCTGGAAAAAATTAAATTTCCACAGATTGGCTTCCCGATTTTAACAGTGTTTCTCATTATGCTTAAAAGGTAATCTAATATGCAATAAATATTATTAATTTTGTTTTTTTTTAATCTCTTGAATTTCTTTCTAGGTTCTATTATATCTGCATATATATATATATATATATATATATATATATATATATATATATAGAGAGAGAGAGAGAGAGAGAGAGAGAGAGAGAAAGAGAATATCTACTCAACACCTGATGATTGCGTTGAGCATGAAATTCCGAGACGTGCTAACGGTGATGAATACTTATCAATATATACTTAATAGTTCTGTTTTATTACACCGAGCACTATTTTATTAACACCAGCACTCAATGGGAGGCGATATCTTAATTCGCTTGAAAGTGAAACAGTACTAGGGACTTTAATTTAATTCAATAATTAAATTTGAAGTTTTTAGTTTCTGTCTTAGAAGCATGGTAATTCCTGTGTAGCGGTGGAACCATATTTTTAAATTAGTAAATTTATAATATATATATATATATATATATATATGTGTGTGTGTGTGTGTGTGTGTGTAAGTGTGTGTGTAAGTGTGTGTATGTGTTTATGTGTTTTGTATTTTTATCATATATTTGCATACCCAAATATATTTGTTTGTGCTTCAATGACATATATATATATATATATATATATATATGAATAACTAATTATTCAAAATAAAGACAAAACACAATCAAAATAAAATGAAATAATAAAAAAAATAACCAGTACTTTTATATTATAATAAATATTCCTTCATAATATTTGTCAAGTTTTTGTAATATACGAGAAATATACCCACAATTTTCTATAAAATAAGTTTGATATTTGGCAAATTTTATTTCTTCATATATATATATATATATATATATATATATATATATATATATATATATATATATATATATATATATATATATATATATATATATGTACGGGGGCGCTGTCTATACCTGAGTTAATGTGACGCATTGGGATACCAGTTGCGTATTCTGGAGTGTCATTCTGAGTCTGGACCACGATGTTTTAGTTTTGTTTGGTTTAATTTGGTTTATTTTGTTTTATGGGATCAATGGGTTATTTTATGCCGACAAGATTTCTATTGTTGTTAATATTTTTTCTTCAAAAATTCATTGCTAGAAATAATTTTTTTAAAAAAATGCATTGCTGGTATTAAGACCTATTTAATAGTGTTTTGACCCCAGTTTTGAAGTTAACTATTTGCTCATTTTTGGGACCCTAATTAAGAGGTGGTTTCGTGCTCCACAAATATTCCTGATCAAATGCTTTGCTGTTGGATGTAGTCTTACACAGGACGCGCCAAAATGTAATATATACCAGGATTAAAAACAAAAAAAAAAATGGTTCTAAATTTAAACCGTGTGATTTTTTGTAACGAAACACTAGCGTGTTAAGAATTTGAAATTTGACTGTTAGAATTAGCTTTCGTTTGATCAGAAAGAGCATAAATATAGTATGTGATAATAAATTCAATAGATTTATCAGACATTTGACCTTAATGAGGGTTTGGGCGCGAAATTCTTGAGTCGTTTAACCAGATAAATCACTTGAAACTTTCCTAATTTATTGAATATACATATGCATATATATGAACGCAAACACACATATATATATTTTCCAAGCGTAGCTTAGATGTGGCAAAAGACCGAATGTAGGTTGCACCCAGTGAGGATCGAACTCACTCTTAATTGTTCTAGCGAGACATGCTGGCTAACTATTACACCACACCTAGGTGCTTTACGCGCACATATATTTATGAATAAAAATGACAATAGGAAAACTGATAATTGCTGACGCGTTTCGTCCAATGTGGACTTTATCAAAGCAAAATACTTGTTTTGATAAAGTCCACACTGGACGAAACGCGTCAGCAATTATCAGTTTTCCTATTGTCATTTTTATTCATAAATATTGTCTTCTGTACTGGTTAAATCGGAGAAATTTTCATACACACATATATGTATGTATGTATATTGTTAGAATTTATTATAACAGGGTAATATTTATCAATATCACAGATAGAGAGTTTATAGACAAAGACTACATTGAAGCGTGAAACAGACTGCAAAAAGACTTGCTATACATTGTATATATATATATATATTTTGTACGTTTAATTTTGCATCTTGTATACCTGCCAATTGGTTATTATATATGATAACACCTTTACATACATCGATCACTCTCACTGACCAAAAATATACGTAAGAAGCCTTAAGACTTTCATTTTGATAAATGTACTTAGATATCGGAAATTTGATTTTCCAATAGCAAACTCCCACAAATTATCCGAATTATCCAAAAGGGAAATAAACATTAATCAACAAGGAATGTTCGCTGGTCTTTAATGAAACTGGGATAAATGAAAAAAAACCTACCTATGTACTCTCTCCTCCCATCTTTCTTTCTCCCACTATATATATATATATATATATATATATATATATATATATATATATGTTATAATTTTTAAATAAATATTTAACACATATATATATATATATATATATATATATATATATATATATATATATGTTAAATATTTATTTAAAAATTATAACATATGTATGTTATAATATCACTACAAAAATAGCCATTTTGTTTCAACACTTCAGATGTCTTGTCAAGTGATGGTGTTGCAAGTAAACCCCTCCCCCTTGTTCACTAAACCTGTGATCACTATCCTATCATTATACCTACATAATTACTTAGGCGGTCGAAAAAATAACATTAAATAAAAATTTTGATTCGGATCTACATTTTATTCAAAATTGTCATAAACCTTGTTGCTTGAATTTAACAAAATCTGATTATATATATATATATATATATATATATATATATATATATGTGTGTGTGTGTGTGTGTAAAATATATATTTAAAAATTATAACATGTGTATGTTATAACATCACTACAAAAATAGCCATTTTCTTTCAACACTTCGGGTCTCTTGTCAAGTGATGTGGTTGCAAGTAAAATAAAAAGTTGAAAAACTAACCATTCCCCTCACTAGGGGAAATATTATATTATTACGTAAGATGTAATGGCCAATCAAATTACAAGCATATCATAATTCAAATAACTCGACAACAGACCTTAGATATAATTTATTAATGCTTTAATATAAGTATTAGATTTTATAGGAAATCAGGATAAACTTTTAATTTCCAATCTTTTATAATTAAAAATTAAACTTACGCATATTAAGCTCTAAATGAAACCATGCATCATGTTTAGAAATTAACAAAAATATTCATAGAAAAACAGAGAAAATATGTGTAAACTTTCATGTATTGTTCTTGGAAATGGGTTAAATTTTTCGTCTGAATCAGAGCGATGGTAAGAGTTACAATGTTTGACTATGTAGTCAATTACAATGATAAGGTAGTGATGATAGGTTTAGTGAACAAGTAGGAAAGGTTTATTTTTGGCTAGACATGCAGACATGACGTCATAATAGACAAACACATACATTTGACTGATTATATGAGCACGCAAATATACGAGCGATAAATAGATTCATTATGATTCAATCTTCCTACATAGCTACAGAGAAAACGCAAACTACCTGTCAAAATTAGTAGTATAAATACATGTGACAAAATAAAATCCTTACAGCTTTCTTGTTTTTATTAGCTTGCGTAACTCTTAATGTCTTGAAAACCAGTCATAACTCTTGATGTCTTTAATGCAATACAAAACTCTTAATGTCTTTATTGGCTTACGTACTTCTTAATATCTTTATTGCCTTGCGTAAATCTTAATCTCTTTATAAACATCCGTAACTCTTGATGTTTTCATTACCTGTCAGAGCACCTAATGTCTTTATTCCCTTCTATAACAGTTTATTTTTTATTACATTGCGTAACTCTTAATGTTTTCATTGCCTTACGTAAATCGTAATGCATTTATTCCTGTGTGTAACTCTTAATGTCTTTATTGCAATACAAGACTCTTAATATCTATTTGCCTTGCGTAACTCTTAATGTCTTTATCGCCTTGTTTAAGTCTTCATATTTTCATTACATATCAGGACACTTAATGTCTTTATTGCCTCGCGTAACTCTTAATATCTTTATTGCCTTCCGTAACATTTTATTTTTTATTACCTTCGTAAGTCTTAATATTTTTTATTGCATTACGTAACTCTTAATATCTTTATTGCCTTCCGTAACATTTTATTGTTTTATTACCTTGATTAAGTCTTAATATCTTTATTGCATAACTCTTACTGTCTTTATTACCTGTCTTAATGTCTTTATAATCGTGTGTAACGCTGAAGGTCTTAATTGCATTGCATAACTCTTAATGTCTTTATTATCTTACGTAGCGATTTTCCAAGCGTAGCTTAGATGTGGAACAAGGCCGAAAGTATGGGGCACCCAGTGATGATCGAATTCATTACTCATTCGTAATTGATCTAGCGAGACCAGCTTGCTAACCATTACACCGCCTCGGGGTGACCCTTTATTGTCTTACGTAATTGGCTTGGCTAACTTTCAACGTCTTCATTACTTTGTGTGACTATTGATGTCGTTATAGCATTGTCTTAGTGTGAAATTGTTGAAAAAATATCCTAAAATTAAATAAGAAAAATATCAAGGTAACATTCGCCGTTTTTTTAACTGCATCTCTCCCCCCTTCTCTCTCTCCATATATATATATATATATATATATATATATATATATATATATATATATATATGTACATTTATATATATATATATATATATGTACATTTATATATATATATATATATATATATATATATGTACATTTACACACACACACACATATATATATATATATATATATATATATATGAAGAAATATAGTTTTAAGGTGTGCTGTATTTATGGCATGAAGTGCTCAATATCAGAGATAGAGCGTATGTAAATATAAATATAAAATTGGACACTGAAGTCAACACTCAGAGGCGACAGGCTGTTTGATGCTGGACGCAATCATCAGTCGGCCTGACGATTGTGTCCAGCATGAAACAGCATGTTGCCTCTGAGTGTTGACTTCAGTGTTCACTTTTATATTTATATTTACATACGCGCTCTCTCTCTCTCTCTCTCGCTCTCTCTCTATCTCTCTCTATAAATATGTATGTATATATATATATATATATATATATATATATATATATATATATATATATATATGTATATATGGTTTATACAAAACTAGTTAATCCGTATGGGTAGACCCAAGGAGGATGATATCCAGAGAGCTCAATGTAAATTCAGAGCAAATAAATTTGAATAAAAACAGACAACTTTAAGGTTCCATGTAATAAATTATTTCACCACAGCCCTTTTAAAGGGCTATGGATCATCAGACTTTACTTCCAAAGTTTGAAATGAAAAATGAAAAGAAATTTACACATTTTTGACGGGCCGTATTAAGCATATGTAAATTAACGAATTGAGGAAGTGAGTGGGGGAGAAGACATGAATGAGTTAGATGTACCTTTTCAATACTTTATCCTTAAGCTCACTTGGTGTGGGCCAGTCATCGCTTAACTTAACGTATGTTATCTCTAGATATAGATGGGTAAGGGGTGAAGAAGAAAACCGACATAAAAAAAAAAGATACAATAAAATAAATCATGAGAGAAGGTTTCACTCAATTTCTTAGACGCTGTTATTTCTCATTAGTTTAAAGGGTAAATTTTGGGGTTAAAGTTAGATATAATTCTAAATGTCTAAAAAATCTACGAAGAATTTAATTTGATGTTTGTTGGAGTTTTGGGTATTTTCTATGAAATAGTCGATTGGAAAAAATTCATAGAAAGTGCATTGAAAGAATAATTCATTTTACATCAAGTAATCTTTTTTATTTGCTTAAACTTTTTTCTTGTTGATGATTAAGTTGATATCTATCCGTTTGAGTTTTGTTCAGAAATTAAACTCACGACTGTTTTTAGATACCTACATAATTATCAAAGATTATTCCAATATAAATAATTTTATAATCAATAATGATTATTAAATGTTAATATATTTCAATTTAAATTAAATTATCAATTTTAAATTTACCTCCGTATTATTTAAACTCACTTCCAGTTGGATAATATTAAAGGAGAAATTTGGATAAAACATTACTCATAGAAAATTAGGTCCTTCTTTTATAATATATATCCATACACATACACACCTCTACACATATCCGAACACCTATCTATATCCACATAAATACATATCTATATACATATAAATCCACACACACACACACACATATATATATATATATATATATATATATATATATATATATATATATATATATATATATATATATATATATGTCGCTTGGCAATACAGTTATACTGCTGCTTTAATCTTGAATGTGTGGATGATGCAATGGAAAATGGCTTGGTATTATTAATCGGGTAGCCCAGTTTCGCTCCAGCAAATCGGAAATTCCACTATTACTTACGGGGGTTACAGAGATGGAAAGTGAGAGAAAAGACTGGGTATAATGGGGTGGGGAAAAGATAAAAGATGAACGGGATTCATGTAGATAGAAGATGGCGTTTGACATTGTGTTTAAATTTTTAAAGATTTTAGATATCAGTTATCAGGGATCAGAAGGGAGTTTCACAGGCGGGAACTGCGAGGAAAGAAACTGATGCAGTAAAAGCGGCGGTTACATTTCCGAAAGGAAAAAAATCATTTATTTCTTCAGTAATGGTTCCAAAATTCATACTCTGGCTTCCATCTTCAAAGTGTATTCAACAACCATCAAAGGATCGCTGAATAACTTTAAAATAGAGGGAACATTAGAGAAGAAAACTGGATCAGGAGATCACAATAGCAAGAGGGATCATTATTTCAACTTAGAGCTAAATACATTTTTATTGTTCAAGATTGAGTACAATAGGGGTAAAAAATACTTCGGAAAATTCCAGTAAGATGTCTTTAATCATTTCTAAGATACAAGAGTTCAAATCGTTGCTGTTACACCCGACATATATATATATATATATATATATATATATATATATATATATATATATATATAACGTTTAAACATTATTTTAGTATCTTCTAGACGCCCATTTATTTAGTAAACAATATATTTCTTTATTTTTCTTCTACTGGACTGAATATACGAGAAATCTTATGAAAAAAACGATATGCAAATAAGATTCGAAGATTTGCTGGTAAAAGCGTCATTAGATACGAATCAGCTACGGAGGGCCTTGCAGATCAAACTAAGCCGAATAGTGCTTTCTAAACACAAATCCTTCACGAATTCTTGAAACGTTCATATTTGCTCAGTTACGTATCCTAACGTAAACAAAGCAATTTTTAAAGAAATAATGTATTTTTTTACTTATTAATCCGACAGATTTTAACACTGTATCTTTTAAAGCGATGAAAGCTAAGATTATCTCTTCGCCCCCACCCCCAACTATGGGTTAATTATCCGGAAAAAATGGGCTGTCTGTACTTGGTTGGAAACCGTCTGTGAGAAGGACCACACTGAATTCATAACTAATCTGGCGTAGGACTGACGACTCCATTCTATAAAAGCCTACTTGATACAGAAAGAGAAATTATTACATCTTTATATATATATATGTTGGTATGTATGTGTGTGTGTGTGTGTGTATGTATATGCATATTTATAAATGAAAGACGCGGAACAAAGTGATAAGAATTTGAAAACATAGGGAATACCGTTCAAAACCACTACCCATGACGACTGGAAATTTTTTTAAGAAACATTGATGTCGGGATAAATATTGATATTTAAAAAGTTAAGTAATCTATTCATATGTATATATATATATGTGTGTGTGTAAGAGAGAGAGAGAGAGAGAGAGTGTGTGTGTGTGTATAAAACCTTGCATCTACACAAATATGCGTATCCCCTGATAAAATTAATAAAAAGTGAGTATGTGTATATGTGCATACATAATTGGAAATATATATACATATATATATATATATATATATATATATATATATATATATATATATATATATGAAATGGACAAATTCTGACAATTATTTATTTTATTTATAAAAAGAATGTATAAACATTAAAAAATGTCTTAAATAATTGTCTGACTTTGTCCATTTCATAATGTATGACGTCATTTGTTTACATTTGGATACGCTTTGAGCAGATATGAATGTACGTGAGAGATTCATGGAAGACTGAAGTTTAAAGGCAGTAAATTCAACCTTGCTAACCGAACGCTCCTCTGTTGCCCAGTCGGTTAAGACATGCCAGGCGATATGACAGTTCCGTATAGGATTCATATCCGATCCTTGTTGGAGGACGCATAATTTCTCTGAAAATTTCTCGGACATTCAGGCCAGTAAATGTTGTTAATACGCTTTATTATAAACAGAGCTTTTACTTAAATATTTGAATCTGTAAGAACGTATAAACATAAAAAATGTCGTATATATATCAACTTTATATATATATATATATATATTTCAAATGACTTAATATATTTTTAGACCACAATAGGCCATGTGTCCTCGAGGACATTAGGTTTATAATACCCAGATATTCATACACAGAGGTCCTCAAGGACACATGGCACAGTGCGTAAAGGCTTTAGTTACATTCAATGACAGGATATAATTCTTAATAAAGAATTTCAATTTATTCATATCTGCTCAATGCGTATCCAAATGACACGGCCCAAAGAATGTCAGTTCAATACCCCCTTAAGCCAGTGTAGAACTTGGAGAGGGAAATTAACAGGAGATAACTGATAACTGACTACCACAAACATTAAACATGGAACTAGAACAATCTACCCCAGTGAGCAAAATAAAAGGTTCAGTTCGACATTTCAACCGGAGCGTACAACGAACGAAATCTAATAAATATGGCGGCAATGATCAGGACAATAGTCCGAATAATGTAAATAGTGTACATTAATCCATATATGCTTTAAAATTACTTCTTAAAACGCGTGAAGATATGGAAATTATTTTCTTTATATTGTTCCCTCTAAACCAAAAGGCGGCAACCACAAAAATGAAGTATGATGTTTGCTTATCGTTGGACGGAGTCAAATGATAATGATGGAACAAATGTTAATAATGGAATTCAATGAAATATGGATATTGGATATATTGAAATTACGGTTAATCATTTCACCAAAAGAAAGGCAATAAAGCACAAGTGGTTAGCGAGAGTGAAAGTATCTAAGAAATTTATTTTTTAAACAGATATGCCAATAAAGAACAAGGATTAAGGAGACAGAAAAGTAGGATTGACTTTGCCTTTAAAAAGTTGTAGATCAAAGTTGAAGGGAAAACAAGAAGATCCCCGCCTGTCTTTCTATTCAACCGATAGCTGGAGTGAGAACAGGTGAAGTGTTCTCTTTCCCAAGGGTATTTGCACAAAAAATGAATGAAATTATTGACTGGAATTCGAACCCGGCTCGCCGAATCCTTACACCGTTTGCACATCTCATATATATATATAAATACGTGTATGTGCGTTTGTGCGTGTGTATGAGCGTTACACTTTTCTGTGTCCAAAGAACATGTGTCCGTAGTGTAGCGCTAATCCGTGCGGAAATTCGAACCGGCGTGCAGAGTTCAAATTCGGTCAGCATTCATTGCATTCGCTTTCGCGCAAATACCATTGAAATTATCTCTTAACCCCCCGCCCAAACTATGGGTTAATTATCCGGAAAAAATGGGCTCTCTGTACTTGGTTGGAAACCGTCTGTGAGAAGGACCACACTGAATTCAAAACCAATCTGGCGTAGGACTGACGACTCCATTCTATAAAAGCCTACTTGATACAGAAACAACAACAGCAATAACTTGTACGGTGAAGCTATGGCCTTATTTCGAACAGAAGAACGACACTAACGAAGAGAAGGAGAATAGTCCGCTAAACAGAGATGGACAATTCACTTAGTTCTGTATAGCGGACTCTTTTGATGAGCAGTGCAAGTACAATGTTCTGTTATTTTAATCTTGACAAAAACTGTCCACGTCTATTTATAAATTTATGTCTTGGTTGAGGGGGTAGTATAACGATATATTGGTTCTGAAACTTGAATGGCCATTCTGAATTTAAATTTCCCACTCGTGCCTCTTGGAATTTATACGTTAAATAGTCGGGTAGACATAATGCTTAAGACGCTTGGGGTGACTATGAGTTCAGGAGATGGAAAACCCAGAATTTTAAATCATGCAGAAGGCAGCAGGAAACGGCTCCAGTATCTTGCCCAGTAACTTCATGGCAATTCCTAGAAAATTCAGAAAAGTAATCTTTTAAGAGTCACAATAGCCTGTGTTCTAAAGATCTCTCTGAATTCGAGATCTTGGATAAGACAACGAGAAACCACTTCACTATCTTTCCTAAAAGCTGTCATGTAAATTTCCAGATAAGGAAAAGTCAGCTGTTGAAATACATGATTTCATTCGTCCTTATGTGTTAAATAGTTTTTTAGCCCACAAATAGATGCCTAAATCTTTCAAATTACAATTTAGTTATAAAATATTTTTGTCATGAAACTATATATATATATATATATATATATATATATATATATATATATATATATATATATATATATATATATATATATATATATATATATATATATATATTGTGTGGTGTGTGTGTGTGTAATCTTCGTAATATATACGCTTATCAATAAATCTAGCCTAGAAATCTACATTTTCTTTTTCTTTTGATTTAATCAAGAACCGGAAATCCCATGACGAGCCGAAACAGGTATTTCAACTTCTTCGACAAGCCAATTTCCGTTTCACGGTAACGGCGTTCTGTCTTATACTTTAGCACCTTTGTGAATTTTGTTTTGTGATACAAATCTTTCTATTTCATCTCGTCTCGCCTTTACACACCTTTATTTGCGCCCCCACACTCATTTACACATCCCGACACACACATACACCCATATATATATATATATATATATATATATATATATATAGGAGATAACGATATATATGCTTATATATCAAGAACAGTATTGGACTTCATCCAATGAAGGCCTAACGGATGAAACGCGTCACAAATAAACTTTTTTTCCCCATTTTGTCTTGCAATTATCTTATTATTTATACAGAGCAACCTCAGTACTCGAACAAATCGGTTTTCGAACAATACATGCGAGATGAAAATGCCTCGGTTATCAAACAACATTTCGGTTCTCGAACAACATTGCCGAACCGAGTTAATCCGACCGGAATAATTTCTTAGACGTCCGCTGTGTTGTATACATTCTTGTGTTGTGCTTTACTTTTCCAATTTGATGGTACAGTGACTTTTTTTTCTCTACATTGATTCGTATTGGAAAAATAATATCGGTTTACAAACACTTCAAGTTACAACGGTCTTTAGGAACGAATTAAATTCGTGAACCGAGGTTCCACTATATATATATATATATATATATATATATATATATATATATATATATATATATATATATATATATATATATATATATATATGTGTGTGTGTGTGTGTGTGTGTGTGTGTGTATGTATGTAAAGGAAGAATACCTTCATTCAACCATGTTTTATTGAATAATAAAAGACATATTATATACATTTATTTTGCAATAATCCTTTCTAGCTCACTAATTAGCCTTTTTGATGTTAAATTTGATCGCGGAAGGCGCCATATTTTTTGTTAACACAAGTACTTTCGATTTACATTCTCAGGAGTGAATTGCGGAGACAAACTTAATGTAACTGTAATCGTTGGGGAGACATGGTGGAATAATGGATAGCGGCTTTGATTGAGGAATCGGAGAGCCGAGTTCGAATTCCAGTCGAATCCATTTCCTTCCCTTACGTGCTAAGTCTCCTAGGAAGCGTAGGAATCCTGTTCTTCTCCCCCAGTTATGCGTAAATAGCAGAACAGACCTGGGATGGCAACTGATCTACCGCAGAAAGAAATGGCAATCTACTGCGGCAAAAATAATCTGCCTCGTCAGTCACGTATCGAAATGTACATGATTGCCTAAGCATGTATCACATATGCCCCATAACTGAATCGTTGTGATGGCAATTTTTGTGAACGTGCTGTTATAATAATTTTAAATTCATCTGTTGTAGCTATGTTGTTTTTTGTAAACAAGCGCCCACAATGTAAGGGAAGTAACTAGAGATCGTAAAAATGCAGCATGTTGGTCAAATGCATTTTAAAACATTGCAACTACACTCGTAATAAATTTTGTTCAGTGTTAGTTGGTTACTTTTGATATAGAAGGGCCCCGAGAATATATAATAAAAAAGACTAAATTTATTACGAACTACAAAGGAATTGTGGAGAGCCATGATCGCCAATGTCCTGAAGGGACAGGAAACATGGAAGAGTAACCCGACACAATCAAGTGTGGATACACTTCTCGCAGATAGAACTGTCTTTTAATAATAAAAGATCTGCGGGTATAAATTACTAAACCGTTTCATGCCTATTCGAAAGATAACAGAATCTATAATCTGGAAGTGTAATGCAAGCAGTGACGACATATACCATGAATCCATCATTAAATTCAGGATGTGGAATTAGTAAACGCCCAACACTTTAAATACATCGGTGTATGGGTCAGTTATGACAAATTTAGTATGGGAGATAAGAAAATTGAACATTGAATAGGTGATACTAGGGGTAGCATTCAACACTGAAAGTCAAACCATTAAGCTAAGAACTCGAGACATGTTCTTAAATACTCTCTTTCATGTCGATGTCATACATAGAGCCAAACACTCATTAACAAGTGTATGGATCAATTATAACAAATTTATTATAGGATTTAGTGAAAGTTGAATAATAAATAGGCAGTTATATGGATAGCATTCAATATTGTAAGATGTCAAAAACGAAAATATTAAGCTAAGAACTCGAGACATGTTCTTAAATACTCTCTTTCATGTCGATGTCATACATAGAGCCAAACACTCATTAACAAGTGTATGGATCAATTATAACAAATTTATTATAGGATTTAGTGAAAGTTGAATAATAAATAGGCAGTTATATGAATAGCATTCAATATTGTAAAATGTCAGAAAACGAAAACATTAAGCTAAGAACTCGAGTCATGTTCTTATGTAGTATCTTCCAATCGAGACTTTCTTGTGGATGTCATGCACAGAGCCAAACACTCATTACCAACTGTAAGTTTTCTACCATTGCCAGGTAACGTTCTAATTTAAAATAACAAATTTAGTGACTAATTCGTGTTTTAAAGTTTTGTGTCTGCATTTTTCTTCAAAATAAGGACCAAACAAAATCTATGGGTAAAACAGTATTAATTTCTGACTGTATTGGACATAGGGTAGTTTTATCAAACACCGCTAATGGCTTCAAAGTGAAATCATTAAGCTAACAACTCAAATCATGTTCTTAAATAGTTTCTTTCGATTGAAACTTTCATGTCGATATCATGCATAGAGCTAAACAGTCATTAACAAGTGTATGGATCAATTATAACAAATTTATTATAGGATTTAGTGAAAGTTGAATAATAAATAGTTTAAAAGCGGTTGTGTACAGGTCACAGATTAGATATTTCTGAATGAGTTTGATGCCCTGTATGACATCCATATGAAACTCTCGATCTGACAAGGCTATTTTAGAACCTGACTCGAGTGCTTAGGTTAATGTTTTGGTCTTTGTAGCAACTGTCGGTTTGGAGCAAATTTCTTTCTTTCTTATTCCTTTCATTTTTAGTCATTATTTATTCTTGTATTCTTTCATTCTATACTGTTTTAATTTCTTCTATTCTTTTTGTGCTAAGGGTTCGAGATGTCAGAAAACGAAAACATTAAACTAAGAATTCGAGTCATGTTCTTATGTAGTATCTGGACTTTCATAGCGATATCATGTATAGAACTAGAAGTGTCTAAAGTGGAAGGGGTGGGATTGTTTTACTTTTTATTGATTCCAAATCGGAAGATGAAAGAAAGTCAACATGATACGCAAAAGTAAAAAAAATACACCAAATACACAAAAACAAAAAAACAAAAATTCTACTGTTCGTCAAATGTGGATTGCAAAGTTTAATGCTCGAAATTCATCGCTGAAAGATAATCCACAGCCTGTGATAATAGCTGAAATTGATAGCGATCAAATGAAAACCTGAATTTCATATGGAATAGACTGTGCTAGGAATAGTTTCGCTCCAAACCGACAGTTGCTACAAAGACCAAAAAACATTAACCTAAGCATTCGAGTCAGGTTCTAAAATAGCCTTGTCAGATCGAGAGTTTCATATGGATGCCATGCAGGGCATCAAACTCATTCAGAAATATCTAATCTGTGACCTGTACACAACCGCTTCTCAGATCAATATTTAGAAATAGCTTCGAACGAATGAAGCCTGTAGGTTTCAGCGAGGATCATCCTTCTTCGAACCATATAGACTGGCACTGAAGAATCATAAACACCAAATAACAGAAACCACATCACTTGAGAACTTTTAACAGCAGAAACAACTTAAATGGATAGCTCATATAAGATAAAAAAATAAGTAATGGCATAATCCAGATGTTGACGTTCGATATTACTTCAAGCAAAAGATTACGAAGGAAACTTCTATCGATACGCGTAAGTTACTAGCGCTAATAATAATAATAATATATACATACATACATACACACACACACACACACACACACACACACACATATATATATATATATATATATATATATATATATATATATGATAAAGTATATTTTTAATTTATATTTATATTATATGTATATTCATGGGTTTAAGTGCTCAATATCAGGGATAGTGCGTATGCAAATCTAAAAGTGGGCATTGAAGTCAACACGCGGAGGCGGCAGTATGTTTCATGCTAAACGCCTTGTTCTGGCCATGGGTATTTACCCATGCCTCCACACCTCCACTGGGGCGAGATGTGATGCAAAATCAGTTATTTAAGGTGGGGAACTTGATCGCGTACACTCGGGTCATTGATCAAAATTTAATCAGCCCCCGCTTATGTAGTATCAGACACAAAGCTTGTCTTAGTTGGTCTGTCTGCGGAACAGATACTACACTTGGAATGGGCCGCGTTCTGTTTTTACTCGATAATTTGTAAAGGGTGTTCCAATGACTTGGACCGATTTTAAATGTGAATTAAGTTTAAGCGTCTAAAGATTTTTTTTCTATTTCTTTCAGATTTGGTTGAAATTTCCGGCGATACATAAATCCCATGAATTAAATAATAAGATCAAATAGAGAAATACATAGATTTTCACTAATAATACAGATTTATTTACTGGTGAATTTGATCCGTCTTAATAAAACTCCATTATATATAATCCGTCTTAATGAAACACCCTTCATATACAGGTTAGTGATGGTAGCCTGTTGTATTATTCTAACGATTATTTTATTCTCTCCTTCTTGTATTATTTCATTCTATACTATTTTATTTTTCGATATTTCTTTCTTTCTTTTTTTTACGGTAAAATGCAACAAAAATATTTCAGTTCCTTTTATTGTTTTTATTCCATTTGTTCATTTCTAAGTTGTTTTCGATATTTTTTCTTCTTTTTTGTCTTCTTTTTCATCGTTCTTCGCTCTTTTCGAAATGTTCTTCTCTTTCTTTTTTTTTCTCTTGCCTCTCATGTATTTCTTGTCATGCATTCCTAACATTAATTTGTATTTTTTCTTTGCTTTTTTCTTCATTTTATTCCATTTGTGTCTGATTTTTTAAAAAATTTAACTTTTTTTTATTCATTAGTTATACTTACTATTAGGTTGGTGCCAAAATAATGTCGTTTTCTCACATAGTAACATATGTGAGAAAACGACATTATATATGCACCAACATAATATTTCATTCTTTTCAAAATTAAATTTTCCTTCTTTTCTTTCTAGTGTTATTTTTGTTTGTTTGTTTGTTTGTTTGTTTGTTTCTTTCTTTTTGATTTTATTGCCAGAATCATTTTCTCTTTCTTTGATTTTCTTTCTTTCATTTTTACATTCTTACTGTCTCACCGTCTTTCTTTCTTTATTTCTTTCTTTCTTATTCCTTTCATTTTTAGTCATTATTTATTCTTGTATTCTTTCATTCTATACTATTTTATTTTTCGATATTTCTTTCTTTCTTTCTTTTTTCTTTCTTTCTTATCCCTTATATTTTTAGTCATTATTTATTCTTATATTCTTTCATTCTATACTGTTTTATTTTCTACTATTCTTTTTCTTTCTTTCTTTCTTTCTTTCTTTCTTTCTTTCTTTCTTTCTTTCTTTTCCCTTTCAGTTTTAGACATTATTTATTCTTATATTCTTTCATTCATTACTGTTATATTTTTCTTTCTTTCTTTCTTTCTTTCTTTCTATCTTTCTTAACTTTCAACCTCTATATTTAATCCTCTTTTGAAAGTTTTCTTTAATTCTTCCCTCCATTTTTTCCTTCTTTTCTTTCTATTTAATGGTATTTTTCTTTCTTTTTTCTTTTATTTCTTTTAATTTTCTTTCTATTTTTTCTCGGATTACTTTCTTCTTTTTTTGTTTATTTTTTCTGACTTTTTTCTTTTTTATTGTTTCTTTTTTTTTTTTTTTTGAATCCCATCATTAGTTCTTTCCAATTTATTTTCTTCTCGTTTTTTATTCATTATTTATTCCTATTTTCTTTCATTCTCTTCTATATTGTTTATTCTTTCTTCTTTTCTTTCTGTACTTATCGCTATCATTCTATCTTTCTTTCTTATAACCTTTATTTTTTAACCCTCTTTTCACAGTTTTATCTTGTACGTTTTCTTTCTTTCTGATATCTGCCCGGTATTTTTTTTCTCCATTTCTTCCCATTATTTTCTTTTCTCATCTGTGTGTATCATTTCCCATTAAACAGCTACATTCCATTATCAATACCGCGGCGCTTCCATCTATTTTCCCGCCAACCACCACATATTTTCCCGCCATCTTTCCATCTGCGTCCATCTTTCTTTTCCGATATCAAACAATCCCCGGCTTTCTTAAAAGTTTTCCCGAATCCCATCCGTTGTTTGTTGACCACGTTCGAAAAATTGCCAATTTAGCCACGAATGATCTAAAAGTTGAGAAATCAAAACTGCACTCATCAAGCAATAAATAGGCGAGTGATGATTGCTGGACGCCCCAAATTTGGCCCCTAGGGCAAAGAGATGTGACCAATGCAAAAGGCAACCTTGCGACTTCCAAAGAAATTGAACAAGAACGTCGGAGAGGGTCACGACACAGCAAATATCCACAAATACATAAATACGAACACAAATCGACGTATACACGCTTATATATAAATATTAATAGGAATATTTACACTCCAGGATCCGTTTAAAAGGGAGAATGTTTATTGACACAATCAGACATGGACACCTACGCGCTCATGTGTGCGGTTATTAACGGCCAAATGAAGTTAGATAAAGAGAGAACTGCGTATATATGAAATAACAAACTATCGTCTTATGTAAAGAACTATGATTGCATATATATATATATATATATATATATATATATATATATATATATATATATATATATATATGTATGTATATGTGTATATGTATATATATGCGTGTGCTTGCATTTACGAGAGGATATGCCTGCATTTATAGTGTAATAAACTGAGAGAAATAGAGAGATTTGAAGGCAGAATGGTGGAAAACAAATCAAAAACATGACACAAATATTAGATAGATATGTAATCAAATAAAGAGCGTATATTTCATATATATATATATATATATATATATATATATATATATATATATATATATATATTCATTAATGAGTGTATGATATACCATGAACAGATAGATCGATAGTTAGGCAGATCGGAATACGATATATATATATATATATATATATATATATATATATATATATATATGTGTGTGTGTGTGTGTGTGTGTGTATGTATAATAGCTGGCCACTCGTATTCGAGGATACTCATCTACTAGGACGGCTAGCCAGTCCCTATTGCAGACGCACGCTCAGGCACCTATGCTGAGCAGACCTTAGTTACACTTTCTGGGAGAGAGCGTGTTACCTGTCGTGATCAACAATTTGAACGAAGCCAGCAGGCTCAAGTTCTCGGTCAAGATGAGATGTGGCTTCGTGCTAGCTCGGCTATCGACGTCCCACCAAGGGTTCCGTCTACGCAATTTCTCTCACAAGGCTTGGGTCAATCCGTGGTATAATTATCAGACACTTTCCACAGGTGTCACACGCTAAGATATATATATATATATATATATATATATATATATATATATATATATATATATATATATATATATATATATATATATATACATGCATATATATATATTTCTGTCTGCGTGTGTTTTGTGTGTGTCGGTGTTTATTCATGAATGCGTGTATCCCATATTATGATGAGATAGATAGATCGATAGTTAGATAGGCAGATGGGAAAACGAGACAGACACTTAAGAACCGAAGATAGATAGATAGATAGATAGATAGATAGATAGATAGAACAGACTTGATTAGATAGATGGAGAGCTAGCTATATAGATAGATATGAATACGAGATAGATAATTAGATAAGAAAAGATAGATATATAGATAGATAGATCGATAGATAACAAAGACTGATTTATCTGGAAGGTGGTTATGCTAGTCTTAAAATTCATTACTGTGACAGTTGTGGATTGTACCTTATTACAATTATACCTGATAATCTCAAGCACAAGGGACATTCAGTAAGCATCTAAGTCAAGGAAATGCCAATTTTATATGAGATTCACACACGAAATCTCGAAGCATGTTACGCCGGATATAAAGACTACAAACAGGCATATTAGACTTTATCGCTTATATATTTTTTCAGCTCAAATAGAATTATTTTCTTAAACAGCATGTGCTTACCGTACGCACATCGTTAATAGCTCTGCATAAAATTCTTTTTTATTATCATTTGTCAAAGATGTACTGGATAACCGTGGTCTTATCCAGGATTTGGAAAATAGACTTTTCTTCTAAATGACTGACTGCCGCTAAAAGATGATATCAGTAATTTACTGTTGATATATTTTTTTAAATTTTTTACATATATATATATATATATATATATATATATATATATATATATATATATATATGTGTGTGTGTGTGTCTGTGTGTGTTTTCATCTATAATGGGTTGAGGAATAAGTCATGAGCGTTTTTCTGAAAGTAAATAATCTTTGGGAGTCAAACTTTTGGCGAAGAAATTTTAGGACAACAATAAGAAATTGTTGTTCTAATATCTACAAAGCCAGTCGTGATGTTCATGACGTGTATGATGATGGCGCAAGTGCCTCAATGTACCGCCTGACGTTTGTTTTCGCGGTTCATAAAAGGAAATTTTGAGCTTGAGGATGGCGAGTGCCTAATTCGACCAGTGGAATTTGATGAGGAGCGATTAAACCAGTTTCATCACGAAAATCCAAGTCAGACGATCAGAGAATTGGCAGAAGATATGAATTGCGATCACAAAACCATGGTAAATGACTTTCATTCAAGGGAGAATGTTCAAAAACTTGGTTCATGCGTGCCACACGCGTTAAATGACCACAAAAAGAATCAGCGATCAATATTTGCAGCCAGTTTGCTGACTCGGCATCGTTCAACATACTTTCATAAACAGCGTTTCCTTTATCGCATTGTCTCCGGCGATGAAAAATGGTGTCTTTTCGTCAATATGAAGCAGCGTAAAGAATAGCCTAGCTCCAATAAACAAGCGCCACATCGAGTAAATCAAGACCTTCATCCTCGAAAGACCATGCTGTACGTATGGTGGAACAGGAAAGGCATATTACAGTATGAATTGCTTGAGCGAAACCAAACGGTAAATGCTGAGCTCTACGTTCAACAACTGCACCGTCTGTGTGAAGCAATTCAGCAAAAAATGACCGAATCGACAGCAGGTTGTTCTTTTTCAACACGAAAACGCCCGTCCTCATATCGCCAATATGACCAAAACCGTTATTCAAGAATTTGGATGGAAAGTGTTTCCTCATCCACCGTAATCGCCAGACTTGGCACCATCAGATTTTCATCTATTTCGATCTCTTTTCAATGCCTTACGTAGTGTAACGTTCAATACTGATGCTGAATTCAGGGTTTGTTTGGATTAATTTTTCAACTCACAACGAAGAGTTTTTTTTTTATTGAGAATAGATAAACTTTGTGACCGATGGGAAAAATTATCAACAGCAACGAAGATTAAATTTTTGACTAATTTCATGTCATTTAACATTGTAAGAAAATGACAATAACACATTTTGAAAAACGCTCACGACTTATTTCCCAACCCAATATATATATATATATATATATATATATATATATATATATATATATATATATATATATATATATATATGTGTGTATATATATATATATATTGCTGCTCCGCAATTATACCCTGTGCCTAGACCAGACTGCCAACTGTTTTCCCGGCCTTAACTTTCCTATTGAGATTTGTTCCACTCAGGTTTCTTCTTGGGTAAAATCCGGCACCAACTCGTTTTTGCTTTCTCTTAAATACCACGTCAAACCACAATCTTTCCCTTGGGTCACACCTACCTGTTCAGTCACTAAAGTCCACAGGAATCAATTTTTCCGGCTGCACCAATGAGATATTTCCGATCTCAACAGATGCTTCATTGTGTCTGCTCCTAATAATTTTAAATGTGTCCTCAAAGAGGCTAACTCATTGTTCGCTGACTAATTGAGTCGCCGTTTAGTGTCTAACGATTTTCGTTCTCGTGATTATTGGCGGATATGTAATAGTGTATAAGTCTTCTATCCATCCTCTTTTCACTCAGTTTGAGGTGTCATCATCTGCTGGAAAATCAGAATGTTTTGCTCGTAAATTCTCTTCCAGTTCTACTCTTGACACATCTGGAATATCTTCAGCTTACTTTTCACATAGAACTGAGTCTCTCCTGTGTGATATGCATATAACTTCATGGTTTCAGATATCATCTCGGAAATGGATTCCCACAAGTTATGTGGTATCTATGCAATAGTCCAAAAATGCTCCACTTAACTAGTCCTTATTCTTTGTAAAGTCTCCAATAGATACCCTGCTGCTTCTTGCTTTACTGCTTGTTGGAAATCCTCTTCTGTAGTCCTAGTCTTTAAAAAACTCAGAGGAACCGTCTGATACTTCTATCTATTGGCTTATTAGTTTTTATCCTCTTTTTGACAAAGTACTAAAATCTCTAATCAACTGCGAATTGGTTAAGCATTTCACCTCGTCGAGTTTTCTTTGTTTTTAAGCATTTTACCCCAAGCAAGGCGGGAGTGTCACTAGCATGCAAGGGGTTACAGTGATTGGGAGCAATAGCAAAGAGGCGTGAGAGATGAAAGGATGAAGAGAAGAAGAAAGACTAGGACTACAGAAGAGGATTTCCAACAAGCAGTAACGGAGAATAGATCAAGGCATCTGGATATGTCGATTGTCATTGCATTTGAATATTTGGAGATTATAGCTATCAGGGAAGCAAGTGAGAGGAAGGGAGTTCCACAGACGGGAAATGTGACATTTGCTTCTCTGGGTCAGCTGTTGATATGTTAAAGGGTTTTGCTGAATGTGTCTGCCAAGCTTTAAATAAAAAAAATACTTGAAGCATGGGCCGTTGCCTTGGATATCTCGTAGGTGTTTGAAAAGGTTTGGCGATGTGCTCTTCTTCATAAGTTGAAAGGTTACGGTGTTTCTGGAGGAATTTTTGATCTGATTCAATCTTTCTTATCAAATAACGAAATGAAAGTTACCTTGAAAGGCTACTTTTCTACATCTATTTGCATTAATACGAATGTCCCCCACTCTGCACCAGGGCTTTATCCTGGAACCTACATTGTTCCTAATTTTCAACACCGACATTACTGATGTCCTAAGTTCTCGACTCTGTATCTATGATGACAGCACAACTGTTTACCCAGGTAGTAATGGTAAATCCGCTCGGTTCGATAAGGTTAAATTGGCAGCTAAAAAAAATGATACACAATCTGATGTTAACTAGGACAAGAAATGGCTTGCTAATTTTAACGCCTTCAAAACAAAACTGATCTTAGAGAACCTTTTTTGCTTTCTATCAGTATGGCTTATGTTAACCTCCAAGACAATGAATTATTGAACCTCCTTGAGCTAATTTCTTCCGCTGACATGAAGTGAAAAGATAATATTGAATCAATTATAGGACTGAGGCTAGAAAAGTTATCTCTCTTTGTCATGCTAGTCATTTTTATTTACAGGAATCTAACTTTCACATTTAGAAGTTTACTATTTGTCCATGCACTGAATATAACATATCTGGTACTTCTTTTATGTATTTCAAGATCCATGATGAGATCAAAATAATCTGCAATATTAGCGGTCAGGACTTAGCATCCCGACTTCAGTTATTCTTCCACCATCGTAACGTAGTTTCCCTTTGCCTTTTCTGCAAATAGTTTCATGGTTATTGTTCTGATCAGTGTTACTCTTTGCTACCTAGAATTTACGTACGTATGCGCAATACTAGATTGGCATGTAGGTCTCATGATTTTACAGTTGAAATTACTAGATATAACCATAAATTCTATGTCAACAGTTTCTTCTCTCGCACTTCTAGCTTAATGAATTTTCTTCCAGCTTCTTGCTTTCCAGTCAAATTTGATCTTCAAAAATTTAAATACAATGTCAATCGTTATGGTTTGTCATCGCAATTTCTGTTTTGCCTCTTTTTTTTTTTTATTGATGTTTATAAAAAAAAATAATAGTTTGGTTTGGTTTGGTTTGGTTTGTTTTACGGCATATCAGCCACAATGGGTCATTTAATGCCGACAGGAATTATATTGTTGGTAATATTTTTTTCCAAAAATATGTATTCCTAAAATGTATTCCTGGTATTTTTTTTTCAAAAAAATGCATTGCTGGTAATTCTTTTAAAAAAAATGCATTGCCGTTAAGTTTTTAAAATGTATTGCGGGTAAAATTTCTCTTTCAAAAATGTACTGCTGGTAATAATTTTTCCTCAAAAGTATTACTGACATTAAAATCTATTTTTATACATTCATAGTGTTTTTAACCGCTTATTTGCTCATAGCTGGGACCCTGACAGCTGCTACCACCCCGGGTCAGAGTTGACCTGGGAACACCAGCATTTAAGATGTGCTTCGATTCTCCTCAAAACCTCCTGATCAAAAGCCTTGCTGTTGGATGTGGTTTATCGTCATACCCAGGACGGAAATAATGTTTTTATTCTCATATTCTTTTACTTAGTGGCTTCATTGACTTGACTGGAGAGAAATGAAAAAAGTAAGAAAAAAAAACAACATAAATAAACATCAAACACAAAAGATGTTTGTGCGCAATTCCCGGGAAGAGGTTAAAGGAATCTTGCCATGTATACAATTACTACGGTAGTGAAGTTGTTCTTCGTTGGGAGACTCATACTTTTATCCTTGTGCCAGTCGGAACAAAGCTTAAGATATATCTACAAGTTTTGTTCCGACAATTTTTTGTGTTCTCCAGATTTTTAAATCGAACGAATATTGATGACTTAAATCAAAACCCTTCCCCTCTATAAAACGCCTCTTAACTTTTTTCTCAGAAAATAATGGAAGTGACATTATCGCTTCCAGGCACGCTAAACCTAATATTATGTTTCTTGCATTTTGTCAAGAAAAATGCATTCCCAAACCCAACAACTCTTGCAACTTTATTTACAGATTTTTTTTTCTCCACACACCATCAACCTGAGAAATCACCACATCCCTTTCGTATATTATACACGTACATAGATGTACGAATAGGACTTTGAATAGCTGAACGTGTATATGCATCTGCCTCGTTTTGAAATACGCGCCTGCGTATTTGCAAGCGCTTGCTTCCATATGCATGGAGACAGCTTTGACTCTTTCATCTATCACCCGAGGCCAACGCTACGAGGAAATGCAAAAGAATATTTGTTCTGAGTGCTGTTTATTATATCGATGTAAAAATGTTTGGAAGAAGATGATGTTGTAACTTTTGCACAAAAGAAGTTATTAGTAGGCTTTGAGAGAAGAATACATTTCGGAAAGTCTCGTTTCAATCGTGAGAAATATCGAGATGACAATCAAGAAAGATGGATATCCAATCCACAATATTGATATTACATTTGCATCCTAAGATATACAAGTTTTGTCGACTTCTTTTATCATCTGAAATAGCCGATTTAAAATAGGGTAATTAAATACACTTGAAGTAACAATGACAATTTTATAGATTGCTTATTTGAATTTTCTAACGCATAATGATTTCCAATTTAATGACTTTAGAAATTCCTTGCGAGTTCTCCGACTATAAAATACCTATTGAATATTCTCTTATTGCGTTGTAAAATATTCAAGATTAAAAATCCTGAACAAAATATTGCAATAACTGTCATAAGTATAAATTCAGGTCATTATTTAAAGAAATAAGAAGGTACAAGTGAAAAATGACGTTTGTTTTTATTTCACTGAAGCAGATATTAATTTTAACCTTCTCTTCCTTTCATCAATATTAGCGGTCCTTGCTTAGCATCACAATTTCATTTATTTGGACAGCAATTTCTTAATATTATGCATGTTTTTTTTTCTCTCTAACGAAGCTAACTAACCGAGGAACAAGAAAAATTCTAGCAGAATTTCCAAATATGAAATTATAGCTCACAGAATCAAAAGATATTCCATCCGATTTTGAGCTTTCTCAAAGAATTTTTAACAGAAAAGAAAAAAAAATGTCTTAATTGCCCCATTTTCAGTTACTTACAATTTTAAAGTTTCTTTGGAGACGAACTAACGAATCTTACTTCCATATCAAAATCCAAGGAGCCTGAGTTTACAAGAAGGAAATTTACCAATTTTTTTTCTTTCTCAAAATTAAATACACTAATATTTAAATACCTACGTATTTCATTCCAGTTTCTGGAAATGGGGCTCGAATTAAATTAAAAGGTGGTATATCAAATGTTGATATTGCAAAGTGTTGAAACTTGACTAATGCATGTTTTTGTAGTCGGACAGTTTTTTTTTAACGGGTGTCTCGTAGACAACTTATTCAATTTAAAATCACAGTTATTGGTTTACGACACCTTTCAAATTTTTCTGAGTGAACGTTCCTTATGCTTAGTCGTCCTTTAACGATTTCTAAATATCCAGAAATTCAGAATCCTTCGCCGTTCCGTTAGATGTTGGACTTTTAATTAATAATTTTTTTTCTCTTCAGCCTGGGTTCTTCAATGACTTGTCCTAATTGTTGAAGGCTATCAATTATTAATTCTTTTTTTTTTTTTCTCGTATGGTTCTTTCTACCTCGTCGCCATTGTTGAAACTTGACTAATGCATGGAATAATAATGCAACACAAAATGTACTTAGAACAAAATTTATTGAAACAAGAAAGTGTACACAATATTTACATATAGTCTTTTGTATATTCCTGGGAAGACCGTTACTTGAGAATGTGTTGACCGAGTCGCAGTCGGGCAGAGTCTCTGGTTGGATCTCGATGCCCACTCTCTCTTCCCGGTACCAACCATATTTATATGGTCGGTACTCCACTATGCAAATTAGGTTGGATCCTACCAAAACACAAAGCGAATTGCCTATCATCATTTAGCTCTAGCTTAACATGCATATCATTGCTTCATTTCCAGAAATTTAGCTAAAAGTCTAATGTATCTTTGTCCGGGGGTCATTAAGAAGTTCAGAGCCAAACCGTGAAGAATAGCACTTGTTTTCCACCGAGAAATATTTTTCGAAGATTTAAATCATAGCATTTTATTACAAAGATAGATAGATAGATAGATAGATAGATAGATAGATAGATAGATAGATTGGAATAGAGACTGTGATATATTACTAGATGATGATTCAGAACTCGGCGAGAGAAAATATGTATATTTATAAATAATATAAATTACGACTCTGTTATTATACATCCAGTCTCTATTTTATTAGTACCACCACACAATGTGCGATATCAGATATATATATATATATATGTACAAATGCAAAAGAATGAAGAATAAAATTTCAAGATTCAAAACATTAATTTAATACAGGGCTCAATACAAAAGTAGAGCAATATTTATTTATTATACAATGTTACATTAGAACATGTAAATATGAAGTGAAATAGTGTTTCATTAATCAAAATTTTTAATAAAATTGTTTAGTATTATCATTGTTAGCCAACTGAAGAAACGTTTGATTTTAATGTTGAAACAAAATGTTCAATTTTGTAGTGGATGTTGACATGTTGTAATATAACAGTGTATAATATATATATATATATATATATATATATATATATATATATATATATATATGCATGCTTCATTAAATAATATAGACAAGTTTTGTCTATTTATTTTAAGCAAATTCTTTTCATATCGTCTGATAAGCTTAATAGCATTATCATTGAAAGACGAAAGAAAATCATCATACTGATACATAATTTTAATTCAATCTAAGCTTTCGGCTTACGTAAGTCATCATCAATTACATTTACATTACAATATATATTAAATACACAGATATAGCAACAACGATAGACTGTTTTTGTTTGCATGGAAGATTTCCAAGCAACGACAAACTCGTTCATACGAGACGCTGGAAGCGAAAATCGCACCGCAGCTCCTGATATCACACATGACCACGCAAGAGTGAAAACGAGAAGTGTTAAGTATGAGAAGCTGTTGATATAAACCAATGACTTCTGTTATCAATTATAGACATTTCAGTATGTTTGTGGAGTTTTCATGGTTTATTTTGTTCAGGTTTAGGTATATATATATATATATATATATATATATATATATATATATATGGAACTTTTCTTTTAAACATCTTTCAGAACATACGGCAGGCAAAGATTTAATTATTTTTTTTATTTAGTTTTTCCAACATCCTTACGTTTTTTACTATTTCGTAGGAGTAAGGAAGTACAAAATTTTTCCATAATTTTCATTGTCCCAAGCGCTTTCAGCCATTTGTTTAGCTATTTTCAAGTTTTTTTTTTGTTTTTGGTGTCAGCTTTTCCTTATGTTTTATATATATATATATATATATATATATATATATATATATATATATATATATATATATATATGAGTGAGTGTGCGTGTGTTTTTCCAAAGAAAGAATGAAAGAAAAGATAGATGACTATTTATACAATGTCTTCAGTCTCTCTTCTTGTCGTCTTTCTTTATCCATCACATGTATCTCGCTTTCATTCCATTTCCACTGATATTCTAAAGTTATTTCAAGTAAAAATGTTTCTCTGCTTCAATAAATTGTGAGGTCGAGACAAATATTGAAAAATTGTTACTTCCATGAACATGTAAAATCAGAAATATTCTCTCAAGCGAGAAGTAAATTATAGCCCAACAGACAAATCTGTCTTGGCGACGCTTTATGAAAAGACAAAAAAAAAAAATCCTCAGTTAATGAGATTTACGGAGAGGAGATGGTAGTTAGGAGATGCCATGGCTGCGAATTTAATCCGTGCGTTTTTAATAAACGAAAGGTTGCTCATTATTCCTTTTTTTCTTTTCTTTTTTTTTTTTTTGTTAAAATTTCGATACGAAAACGGAAAGGCGATCATCTTGAAGCGCCCATTTCTTCATTGCTACGATCTCCTTTTCTCTTTTATCCTTAAAGACGAGACCTGATAAAACAGACGTTCGTATCGATTAAAAGAAATTTGGAAAAATAAGGTTTCGAATCAGAACAGATTAAATCATGTTTTGCAGGATTTACAAAACCAGTGTTTGTATTTATTTTCATTTTTAACTTCGTGGTGGGTTGAGTCTTTTGAAAACCACTCGCTTGATTTCTTTATTCTGGTTCTTTATTCAATCTGAAATTAATTTTTATGTCGCTTTATGATTGATGTTGATTCATTCTTTACGCGAGACATTATTATTCAAAAATCCTTATCAGTGCTTATCGGGTCTTCAACGAGAATTTTGTAACATTTACTATGGATTCATATCTTCTTCTTCTTCTTCTGTAAGCCGTTTTCCTAGAGAACGTTAGCGATCATGGATCTCCACAATTTCCTGTACTTTGTAGTTCCTAGTAAAATTTGTCTTTTTGCTTTTTTTTCTCTCGCACTTCTCGCTTGTGGAACCCCTTTCCGGCTCCACTTTAATCAGTAAAAAATTAAATGCAATGTCAATCGCTATCTACTCTCTTTCTGATTACTCGTTCATCTTCCCGCTCATTATTAATGTTTCTGTTTCTAATTCTTCCACACCCTGTAACCCCTTGTGTCTTAGTGGGTTTACTGTTTGTTAGGTAGGTAACAAGCTTACTTAATTTTCTCATAGCTTTCAGCCTTTCCTCATCAGCAGGTTCGTTAGCGTTTATATTTGGAGACGGACTTTGTAATGATGAATGAATATTGATATGTTTTATTTTTTGCGGGCATTTTAAGTTTGATGAGGTCAGAGTTGAAATGTGATCAAAAGTGAAGTTATATGAATAAAATTAAATAAATGATTAAATTTGAGAGAAATTTGACATCAAAGGAATTAATCACTTAAAAAGTAAGAAATATACTATAGGAGAAAAGTAATAAGATTAAAGAATGAATAATAATTGACAATGCTACACCTACAAAATCTTCTTCTTCTTCTTCTTCTTCTTCTTCTTCTTCTTCTATGTGCCATGTTCCTTCATGACTCTCCACAATTTCCTGTCTTTATAGCACTTTACTAAATCACGCTAGGCAGGTTATATACGCCTTGTCCCTCTTTCCTTTACTTTGCGCTGTATCAGATTTTCCAGGCCCTCTTTCCTAATTATGTGCCCTAAATATTCCAAATGTCTCTTCCTGATGTTAAGTATGTGTTTTGTTTCCATTTTCTCTAAAATTTACTCATTGCTCGCGTATTCTGTCCATGGTATTCTCAGCATCCTTCTGTAGAATTATATTTCTGTTGCCTCGAATTTCTTCTTCATCTGCGATGAGATTGTCAAGTATTCACTGACATATAAGAGGACTGATATTACTTATCAGTTCAGTACTCTTTCCTTTGTTTCTCCTGAAATGTTCTTCTTTCGCTATCTCAATGCATCTTCGGATTTCAATGTCGCCTTTTCCGTCTTCTGTTAAAATACTTCGCAGATATTTAAATTGTTGCACAACCAGACTTCTGTTATAAATTTATTATGAGTTCCTATGAAAATTGAATTTTTTACACAGATCTTCTCAAACTTGTACACACATCCTTTCGCACAAACACATATAATTGTTTGTAAAACGACGCTAATATAAGAACAAACAACCTCGAGAAATTATTCTTTTTATTTAGCGGCATATCAACACTTCTATGGGTTATTTAATGCCGAAATATAAATAGTTTGTATGCATTGCTTTTTAGATGATACTAGCTTTAGAAATACAAATCTTAGTAATTAACTGACAGCTGGTGTGGAGAGTGGAGGTGGATTCATACCCTTTCCAAAGTTATTAGCGTGTAGGTAAATTTAACGAATCTATTGGAAACTGATGACATCAATGATCGCCCTGTTGTCATTAGTGTGACACTATTTAGCGGTTGCGTGAAAATAAAAAGGCGAGAAGCTATCACGGAAGACATACTGATCGATGTTATTTTTTTTAACAAAGAAAAGTGGTAAAGATTTTATTTTCATTAGCGAAAAAAAAAAGAAAAAAGTATTTTTTTTTTTCGGAGAAGATAGGAAGTTCGTAAGATCTCGGATCTGTCGGAATTAATTTATGTTACGACGCGGCGAATAAAAGATATCCATCTGCCCATGGCATTAATGAAAATTTCAAATTGGTCAAGTGGCCTACAAAACAGAATTCTGGAAGATAATTGTAATCAGGTCACGTACTGACCGAGAAAAAGGTCAGCTAGACCACCCCCAAGGAAAAAGAAGGGAAGGAATAAACCATTAACTATCCTTCGGAGATATCATTTGGTTTTGGAAAAAAACACCTGTTTTATGTTCAGACTTAGCCATGATAAGAGTTTGTTGCCTGGACAGATTGTGTCGACGGAAGTACGTAAGCATTGAGGAGACAAAGAGATTCACTTGACCAACCCCAATGATTATTTGACGAAAATCTCGTTGACGAATTCCAGATGACATTCAGTTAAGATAGAGATTAAAGACCACACTACGAGTCGTACAGGTCTGGTGTCGGGAAGAAAAAAGAAAAGAAAAAAAAAGGAAGATATTTTTTTTTCCTTTGAGCGAAATTTTTAAACTGAGGCCAGTCTAGCCACACCCACGCTGCTGGGCGTTAATTGGCTGAATGGTGGCGTGAGCGGTAGGCGAAGGTAAACTATGAGAAAGGAAGGGAGGCCTGTTGACGCCTCTGCTGGGATTGGTGTGAGATACCACTATGAGAGAGAAGGGAAACCTGTTGACGCCCTCTGAGGGGATTGGTGTGAGATACCAATATGAGAAAGGAGGAATTTGGAGGACGTATCCCTTAAGAACCCCACTGGAGCAGAAAGTAATGGACTTCCAAAAATGGAAAGTAATAAATTTTTCCTGCCCGAAAACAAAGAAAATCCTTATTGTGGATTTAGAATAATCGAGGAACCCAAATCACGACAGACTCCCACCCGGTTTTGGTCGGATTTCATATAAATGAATGTCCCCAGAGCAGTTAGTGGGAGTTAGTTGCAGTTCCCAGGGGACGCAGAGTTGAGCTGTGAGCTCTGAGACCAGCCTCGCAGGAAGCTGACTGAAGATCCACGCATCCCGACTTCAACTTCTAACCAAGAACAATTTATTTTTGAAGAACGACTTAGACTCACACCACCAAAACAAGTTATACGAACATCCCCTGAAGATACCAAAAACCAGTTATTAAAAAACAACTTAAGATATTAAGACTCGCCTAACAAACACAAAGTGTCACGAATCCATAGAAGCGGTTTGGGAGAAAGACGCAGTCCTGTATTCATTAACAAGATATAAAAATATTTGTTATCCTTTTTTTTAACACATTTGAACTTTTTGAATTGTTATTTTATTTTATTTTACATATACTTGTGCAGTGTTACCTTTGCTCGGACTCAGCTTGCATTACAGCCCGGCGACTGATTGATTTCGTCTACCTAAGATCAAAACACAACGTGGGTAGGTTAGACTAGAAATCAAAGCAGTTACTTCGGTAACCAGACGTTGGAGGCGAGCTGGGAACGACAAAGCTGATACCGAATCTAACCAGATTCCCATCCGAATCAGCCAAGGGTTAGAACGTCATATTTGGTGCCGTGACAGCAGGATCACATCATATTTGGTACCGCGATCAATACCAAGGCACATTGGTCGTCGCAGGATAGCACGGGGTCAGAGAGAGGCCGGGGTAACGTCACATTAGTTCCCAAGTAAGCATTTATGCAGATGATACTACCATTTACTCCCGTCACAACAGCAAATGTGTCAGCGCTGACAAAGTCAACCTGGTCGCTGCTCTAGGATATGACCTTCAATCAGTAGTGGTTTACTAGGGCAGAAAATGGCTTGCAAATTATAATGCGTCCAAAACGAAACTGCTCACAGTTAATCATCATAAAGAAACTTTCCTGTCCGCCATCAGCATGGCTAGAGCAACACATTGCGCCTTCGAGACTTCACGTTTTCAAATGGCTGGAAGGGGAACGGCTACATCGAATCAATAGCTGTATATGCTGCAAGGAGAATTGGGTCAATGTGCCATTGCACATTTACAAATCTACTATTCATTCGTGCATTGAATACTTTTTCCATATCTGGTGTATTGCTCCTGCTTTTCATCTCGAGGTTATTGACAAAATCTAGAATGTAATCGATCCTGGCTTGGCATCTCGACTTCAGTCACTTTATCACGGAAGCGAAGTTCACACGTTACAAGGCCCGGGACTACTCACGGTAGAAAGTTACGTGTGGGGGCCATTTGTGTGTATAGAGTGGAAGATAACAGTTAACTCTAGCCTTGAACAGGTTAAGACTGCAGTGATCGAGAACACACGGGACAGTGGCTGGCGGGAAATAGCTGCTCGAATGGAACTTACTTCTCACCGATGGAATACGGAGGGAATGTGGGTGATTTGCTACAATGTATGTGTCATGGTGTGTTCTTACCGTGATGGCTTGACTTGATAGGTCGAGGGAATGTAGCGCGTCCGACTCCCTTCTGTGGATGTAGCAGTAGAGCAGCTAGGCCAAATCCCGCCTATGGGAGAGAGGTTGAAAGGTGGTGATTAATTCTTCACCCACAATGGTTTGGGACACCTTTAAACTCTAACATGATCAGAGAGTGAGGACTGGGCAGCTCCCACACAAATATGACAACAGTACTTCATTTTTGCCCAGATCTGTCTCTTGTAAATGTAGAACATAGCAGGAGTAGTCATATATATATATATATATATATATATATATATATATATATATATATATAATGGACGAAGTCCGGCAATTATTTTTTAAGATATTTTTATGTTTATACATTCTTTTTGTAGATACAAAGATTTCATAGAAGATTCATAGAAGATTGAAGCTCAAATACAGTAAATTCAACCTTATTAACCGAACTCTCCTCTGTGGCCAAATCGGCTAAAGGCACGTCAAGCTAAATGACGGTTCCGTATAGGAAACAGGTTTAAATCCTGTCGGAGGACGAATAATTTCTGTGAAAATTTCTCGGACATTCAGACTGGTAAATGTTGTTTAATACTGTTTATTATAAACAGAGCATTTCCTTAAATACTTGTAACTATAAAAAGAATGTATAAACATAAAAATGTCTTTATATATATATATTCGAAAATTATAACATAAATATGTTATAAAATTACTATAAAAAATCGCCATTTTGTTTCAACACCTCCGGTGCCTTATCAAGCGATGATGTTGATGTTATCACTTGATAAGACACCAGAAATGTTGAAACAAAATGGCTATTTTTGTAGTGATTTTATAACATATTGAATATTTATAACATATTGAATAATAATGTTATAATTTTCGAATGAATTATATTTGCTCTACTCTGTATTGAGCACTCTTTTGAGAATAGTATTTTTTGTTAATGGAATTTATTCCGTATACACCAGTCCTATACTTAGGTGTATATATATATATATATATATACATATATATATATATATATATATATATATATATATATATATATATATATATATACCGAGTGAGCCAGACAAACCTACCTAGGTTTCACATAAACGGATCGTCACTTGACGATCCGTTTAAGTGAAAACTAGGTAGGTTTGTCTGGCTCACTAGGTGTATCTAGGTCTGCTCTACGATTGTATTGAGCTCTTTTGCAAGTTAGTTGTCTACTTGTATCGGTTTTTTTTCTTTGGGCTTCAGACCTGCATCTGTGCGATTTGTTCGACAGTAGTTCATGTTTGTAGCTCTTTCTTTTTTTAAAACCTTTTTTTCCCTCGAGATTGATTTGATTATTTGCAAATCAAAAATTCGAGGGTTTTTCCAAACGAGTCTAGTTATCTATCTATCTATCTATCTATCTATATATATATATATATATATATATATATATATATATATATATATATACTGAGAGAGATAGAAATAAAAACAAAGTCTAGATGAATAGATATCAACGGAGATAGATAGATAGATAGATAGATAGATAGATAGATTGATTTATTTTATTATGCACGCAATGTTTTCATAGTAAAATTAATATTATCCAATCGATGTCAAGGCTGAAGAGTGAGGTCTGGGCAGCTCCCGATCAAATATAACAACAATAATCCATATTTTGTCTGATCTTGTAAAGGTAGAGGATAGCAGGAGGAATCAGGTACTTTCCGGAACGGTAGAGAGATCCGACCATTTTACCTGCCTTCTTAACAATGAGTTGTATATAAGAGTTCCACTTCAGGTAAGATGTGAGTTTGTGGTCCAACAAGGCACGGCGCTTCCTCAGAGGAAATCCTTTCATTCTGATTGTTGGTAGTTCGGTTCAAACAGATGTTGACGGATCTGACACATTGCGTTGTCCCTAATCTCTTTCACGTTATTTTTTTTTAAAACTATCTCTCGCTTCAAATGGGATTGGCAGAAGTTATTGAGTGTTCAATCTGAACTGTAGTGATCGCTGACAGACCTGGGTGATGTGATGATTTACCAAAAAAGTAACCTATCGTATCTGCTTTGTCATTGTGAAATGGAGAGTGTTAATGTCATTAGTGGCTCACAGTCGAATAAGTAACAACGAAGGCGAGTGTCTGTTTAAGCATGCGCAGTAACGTAGCCTCTAACCGATTATCAGTTTGTATCATTGGAGTACACACACTTTTTGAGTAAGTCAAAATACCTTGATACTTAATGCATTGATTAGATGATTGATTTATTTTTACGGTTGATCAACCTTCCGCAGGTTATTTAAAGCCAGAAAATATTTTTTAGCTTTTGCAAATATTTTGGAGATATTAATGATTTACTGATACAAATCTAACAAATTAACCCATAGCTGGAGGGAGAAGAGGTAAATGCAAACCTTTCCCAAGAGTATTTGCGCGTAAGTAAATATAACGAACTCAATTGAAACTGAAACTCGGCTCTCCAATTTTAAACTCCAAGTCGTTATTATTGTACCAGCTGCACATCCAAGCTCAGAGCAACCGGTATTACCAAACGGTCACCCACCCTGGTCAATATTTTTCAAACTTTTTTTTTTTTTTTCTTTTTAACTCAAGATACTCTTGAACCTATAGGGAAACTTTTGCGGCACGCTTCAATTATTAAAAAAAAAAAGGAGTATACTTTTTACCATTTATTTATTAAATACAAACAAAACAGTTTATTATAATTTTTCGCGTCTCGGGTATGACGATAAACTACATCGGTATCCTGGGTAAGAGGATAAACTACATCCGATAGCAACGCCCCTGATCAGGAGGTTTTGAGGAGCGTGGAAATATTGCTTAATTGCTGCAGTTCCCAGGTCCCTGGCCAGGGCTGATAGCACCTGTTAAGGTCCTGGGTAAGGGAAAATAGTCAACCCACAAACAGGAGTGAAAACACTTTGAAAGTGTAATAATAGGTCTCAATGCTAGCAATATATTTTGGCAAAAATTATTACTAGAAATGAATTTTTGAAGGAAAAAATTATTACCAGAAATACATTATTAACAGCAACATATTTTTGAAAAAAAAATTACCAGCATTACATTTTTAGGAAAAATATTACTAGCAACACATTTTTGAAGAATACACACACACACACACACACAGATATATATATATATATATATATATATATATATATATATATATATATATATATATATATATATATATATATATATTACCAGCAATACATTTTTGAAAGAAAAATTATTACCAGCAATACATTTTTGAAGGAAAAAAATATTACCAGCAATAAAAATCTTGTTGGCATTAAATAACCTATTGAAATTGATATGGCGTAAAACAAAATAAGCCAAACCAATTATAAGTTTTTAATAAAAAGGTAATAATTAAAATTCTTAAAAAAAACTTCTGTTTATTTATTTTTATGTTAATTATAATTTAACCTTTAATATGATATCTGAACTGTTTTATTTTCCTTGAGAATATCTTCTTTGTAAGGTCGAATTTTAGACAGGCATTCTCGGAAATCTTCTTCCAAGGATTCTTGCCATGATCGGTTATTGATTTTAATATTGTTTATTGCAGAAAAGCTTGCTTCGCGCAAATATGACGTTGAGAACAGAAGAAGTATTTCTATTGCTATATTTTTTTTGTAATATTTGGAAATACACGCCTGAAGGGATAACCAAACTGATGTAATATCTGGTGTTGACTATCATGATTGCAATCCTTTGTCATTTCTTATATTTGTTAATATTTCCTCTTCTGTAATATTAAAGTTAAAAATTACTGACGAACAGGCACTGAAAACAAAGAGATTCCACACCCAATCCAGATATCTCATTTCAAATGTGTTTCATTATTAATTTAAATGTGTTTTAATTCAGATATATCTACCTACTAGCTTAAAAACCGCCCTATTGGGCGACATTTAAACTAGCTCCTTCAGAGTACTCTTGATTGGGCCTTCGTCATAATAGGTAGTAAAGAGAAAATACAATAGTCAACAATAAACTGCAGAAGAACTCAAAATTGATCGCCGCATTTAAGTATTGCATTAATATTTAAACTTACCTTTTAAAAGTTCAACGATAATAATTAAATAAATTATTCATTAATAAACTAAACTGAAAAATGCAAAACACAATGAAGTAGCTTTTTGTTGTTTTTAATTAATTATAATAAAGTAAATCGTCATGCAATTTATAATTTAATAAAGTAAATCGACATTCTAAAATATTTTTATAAAAATAATTTAATAATTTACGGTTTACTTTATTAAAAATAATTAAAATCTGGTTCATATGTTACATAATACCTTTTCAAATGCCTCATTTGAAGATAAATATTCCCTAATTAAGGTTTTAATCCCTAATAAATTACTTTTATTCCATTATAAAAAGTTATCTTTCTTCTGGCTCTGAGTTGTGTCGATCCTGAGTTGTCTCAATCCTGAGTTGTCCCGGCGCTCAGTCGGCGGTGTTGAGTCGACGGTTTTGTGTCGGCGGTTTTGTGTTGGCGGTGAGTTTTTCCTTCTCGACCGGTACTGCTAACCCTCTACATACGCACGTTAGGAAAATTATCCACTGCTTTCTTCTGTGCCTCTTGCTTTTAATATGCCAAACGAGTATCAAATTTTCTAATCCCTCCTTCTCTATTATGTTTCCCGGATAAATTCTCTTTTCCTGATTCTAAGTATAACTGCCATTTTTATTTCCATTTTCCACAAAACTTCGTCCATGGTATTCTCAACATCCTTCTGCAGTTTACTGCCATACAGGAGGATCGTTATTACATCAACGTTCATTAGTGTTTTCTTTGTTTCTAATGAAATTTTCCTGTTTTATAATAATTTGCTTAGCTTTTAGAAGACTTATTTCGCTATCTCAGTGCGCCTTCAGATTTTGATGTCACACATTCAGTCTTATGTAGATACCTCCACGAGATCGCTAAAAAAGAGTATAGCATGATTAAAAAGACGCCAAACTTGACGAAAACAAAATTTTATCGTCTAAATGTTTGTTATTATTAAAAGGAAAGATCAAAGTATTTTTGGGGTATTTTTTTCCATTTTTTAATCGTTCCTAGCACGTCCGAAATTTTCGTTAAAAATCTAGTTTTTGAGTCAGCAAAATTGAACATTTTTTTCCATTTAAAAAAAAAATGGAAATCTCACTTTGAAATTCTTTTAAATATCAATTATCATTTTTTCAAAACTTATTTTAAGAAAATCAGAAATTATAATGTTTATTTAAAATATTTTGAACCAAACTTAACTTATCTTTTGTGCCAAAAATATGTAATTTGAAAATAAAACAAAGCAGGTCATAAACTTTCGTGTCTCTTGACAGGTGATGAATGACATATTTACAAATTCCATGAGGCTAATTTGTTCTACGGAAGGAGAAAAGTGAAATAATTTACATTTAAGTGAACAAATTATTTACCTCGTTATTTTTAACGAAAACTTTCAGCGGTCTAATTTCTTTTTGTACTTAGCTTTCACCTTTACGTTTATGATGCTTTATGGAAAATATATTATAAAGAAATTAAAATAAGACTGTTAAAAGTGACATTAAATTTCATATTTCCTAAGAAATGTATCTAATTAATTTATAGGTACCTTTCTTATGAAATTTTATCAGAACTTTACATAAAATACTATAATTTTATGTACATTTATTACAATTTACTGTTATTTGTATTTGAATTCATTTTATTATTAATTTTGATATTTCATTTATGGAAAAATGCATAACTGAGATTAATATAAAAATAAGATCATATAAATTTCATAAGATGATACTGATGCTTGTAGGTACCCTTTTCAGTTGGAATTGAAAAATAAAATTAACTTCTCCACACTTGTTTCGCAAAAGTAAAGGCCTTATCAGTGGAGAACAATGCTTAACTCAAATAACGCAACTTAATTATATTCTGGTTTGTCTTCCGTACTTTATAATTACAGCCCGGTTATAAGCACAAAATTACATTTCTTAATTACTGTGGGTCTTCTGATTAGTCAAAATGATACAATTTACAACGCGCTAAAAAAAGATCTATCTCATAAGGACACTTAGGAAAGCCGATGGGGCTTTTAACTAATTTTATAATATTTTAACAACTTAAATGTAAAATCTATTATAATTAAAGAAATAACAAATAATTGTATTAAAAATTCATTTTTCATCGAAAAACATTTTTTGCTTTCAGAAAATATTGTCCATATTCATAAAAACAACTAAAAGCAAATAAAAGCATTTGAAATTAAATAATATCTTTGTTTTATTGTGTTTTGTATGTTACAATTCAGAGCTGATTTTCAGGTACGTTGGCTTCAATTAAAAACAAAAAAAAACATGATTTGCATTCCTCAAAGCCCTGTGCTTTTAATTATTGTAATCACTAAACCCGATGCGATCGAATTTCTAGCGTTTTCATAAAATTAGTTATGGGGGGTGGTAATAAATATTTTAAAAAAATATTTTTACCATGACTTTAATAAAAAAAACATATGTATAATAATTTCGATCATCTGCGAATAGTTCCTGAAAGTTTCATTAACATCCGACAATTATTTCTATTTATGCACGATTTTTCAAATTAATGTGTCATACCAAAAAAACGTGCTAAAAATTGTCTGTTATTTACTAGTTCCGCTGATACAAATAGAAACGAGGTTATTTTAATCAAAATTTAGAATGTTCTAAAAAGAAGGAAATTTTTTTTTAAAATAATTAAAAAAACTTTGGTCTTTCCTCCTAATAATAACATAAGCATTTAGACAAAAAATTTTTGTTTTCGGCAAGATTGGCGTCTTTTTCATCAAGCTATGCTCTTTTTTTAGCGATTTCGTGGAGGTACCTAGTCTTATGTTAAAATATTTCCCAGATATATTTTTATAGTTGCTTCCTGTTGGGTTTTGGTTTGGTTTGGTTTGTTTTGCTTTACGGCATGTCAACCTCAATGGGTTATTTAATACCGACAAGATTTTTATTGCTGGTAATATTTTTTTTAATGTATAGCTGGTAATTTTTTTTTAATGTATTGCTAATAATAATGTATTGCTCCTAATAATTTTTCTTTAAAACATTATTGCTGGTAATAAATTTTTACAAAGTATTTCTAGTATTAAAAACTATTTTTACACTCTCATTGTGTTTTGACTCCAGTTAGGGGTTATCTATTTACCCATAGCTGGGACCCTAACAGGTGCTACAACTACGGGTCGTATGTAGTTTATCTTACCCAGGACGCGGATGTAGTTTATCGTCATACCCACGACGGGCTTCATGCTTGTATCTCCAATTCATGGTTGGGCTGTTCCTTTTACTGACAACTATAGATTCTGTCTTCTTATAATTGAACTTTAGTGTTTTATTCTCGCTTTCTTACATTACCTTTCGTCGGAGTTCATGCAATTTCCTTTCTCTGCCTTTTAATAACACTATCATCTGCATATCCAATGTTGTTAAGTTTATGACCGCCGATAATGAATCTAGCTTGAACTTCTAATTCTAATAGAATTGTCTCACTGTTGAATAAGCCCGGTGAGGAGACACATCCTTTTTTTTACAGCTCTTTCTGTTTTTGTACATTCACTGAATTCATTTTCTATTCATATGCAGTAGTTACTTAATCAATACAAGTAAATAAAATTGCTAAATATAAGTGTCCTTTTTGTTTCCATGTTCGGTCCATGGTATCCTCAGCATAATCTCTGTTGCATCAAGTCCTTGAGTGGATTATTCAGTATTCACTGATATTAAAAATTCATTACTCTTTTCTTCGTTTCTAACAACATGTTCGTGTATCTTAATTCTTTGCACAGCTTTTGGCAAGCACCTTTAGCTATTTAAAAATAATCTTTTAAGCATCTCACCCTAAGAAAGGCGGGAGTGTCACTAGCACGCAAGGGGTTACAGAGATTGGGAGCAAGTGTAAAGAGGTATAATAGTGAAAAGGATGAAGAGAAGGACGGGGAAATAGATCAAGACATCTGAAGATGACGGTTGACATTGCATCTGAATAACTGAAGTGTATAGCTATCAGGGAAGCAAGTAAGAGGAAGAGAGTTCCACACTTAGGAAGTGCGAGACATGAAGATATTAGAGTAGAAGAGACGGCTATATTTATCCGTTTCGACAGTGAAAGAGTGGGACTGAGATGTCAACCTAGTAGCACGTTTAAATGCATGCAGTTTGGGAACCAGCGAAAATAGCTCGTTGGAGCAGTTACCGTGAAAGTACTTGTAGAAAAGACAGAGGGAAGGGACGATACGTCTGTGAGAATGTGACCGTATATGAGATACTAGATCGGGACCAATCAAATTGCATATTCATCTCTGGATTTTGTCGAGGATCTTGAGAGGAACAGCGGGGGATCCAGAGCAGATATGGCAGCAGTATTCCATGCAAGAGCGAATCACTGATATATAGATTAGAAGGATGGAGTCAAGCGAGAAATACGTTCTGGCGCGACACATAGAACCAACATTCCTTTTTATATATATTTGAGATTAGTCATTAAAATCAGTTTTCCTTGTTTCTAATATCTGGCAATACGTTTAAAACATTGCTCAAATAATACATACTTTATAGACATGGTTATTCATTTTCTGGTGACTTTAAGAATGAGGTAACCAGTCCCTTTAAAAAAAAAGTATTTACATGTCTGCCATACCTACAAATTTAACTTTTGAGCAAAACGGATTTCTTTAATCATTTCATCCCAAGAAAATGGAAACAAAAAACAATAAAAGTCATGAGGTTACTGAATGTGAGAGACTATGAGAAAAAGAAAACATTATTAAGGCGAGAGAACAATAAAAGAACAGGAATTAAGAAGACAGGAGATAACGATTGACACTGAATTGAAATTTTTAAAGATCAAAGTAGACTGGAAAGCAAAAGACCGGAAGAGGGCTTCACAAACGAGAATTGCAAGTGAAGACACTGTTAGCGTAGAACTTGCGGTTACATCTAGCCATTTTAATTATGAAATAATAAAACATTGCCACCAATCTCGTACTACGCTTAAATTAAGAAAATCTAGGACCAAAGAGAAAAGTTAATCAGAATATTTACACTGAAATCATTTATGAAAAGAAAACTGGGAAGCTACGTTACAGTGGAGATGCCAGGTCAGGTCCAATAACATTGCAGATTCTTCTTTGTATTTCATTATAAATCTCTAAATATATAGCAGGAGCACCAGACCAGATGCGACAGTAATATTTAATGCTTTGATTCTCATTCAAACTCAGCCAATATTTAATATATAAACTCTTGTGCAGACCGGATATGAGTATATTTTTTGATTCTCGAGGAAAACCGGACCTATAGCTATCTTGTTGAATGCCGTGCCAAACGGCCTTATGTTCAACTTTTTGTCTCTCGTGCAAAAAAGATCTCTCTCTCTCTCTCTCTCTCTATATATATATATATATATATATATATATATATATATATATATATATATATATATATATATATCTTTCTGATGCCTGTGAAAACCGTAACTAAATATACTTTTTTTATTGTCGTGCTTTTTGGTTCCCGTGCAAACAGGATCTGTCTTTCTTTTATTTTCGTGGAAACTTTACCTATAACTTCTTCTTCTTCTTCTTCTTCTTCTTCTTCTTCTTCTTCTTCTTCTTCTTCTTCTATTTCTATGTGTCCTGACCATTCAGGACATTGGCGTTCATAGCTCCCTACAATTTCATGTCTTTTATAGTTCTGAATTAAATTTGTGTTGTTTTATCTAAATCTTGCTATGCCATTCAGTTTACTCGATATGTAGATTATGCGTTGATTTCCTTTGTCGCTCCTGTTTTCATAGTATCCTGCGAGTATCATATTTGAAGCCTTCTTTCCTCATTATGTGCCGTAGAAATTTGAACGGTCTCTTTCTGATGTTATGTATAAGTGCCCTTTTTATTGCACGTTTCTCTTCTTGAATCTCTTGCAAAATGGTCTCACATATAACTGGGATATCTGTACTAACCGTCCGTGCAAAATGTTTTTGCTTAATATAACCGTAAAATTCGACATATATATAATGGAAAATGTTGAGATGGCATTAAACAAATAAAAAGCAAGACGATCTACAGCACCTCCCTCCCATTGAGATCACCAGCAATCTCGTCTCCACATTCAATTCTGTATTCCGATTATTGCCTATCATTCGTTTATGTGCTCCTCTGTCAGGTAAAAACAATCGACTTCATCTTAAATGTACTGATAGCAACTGTCAAAAAAAGAAAAAAGAAGAAAAAAAAGGACTACCAATCTCTTATTGTAAAGTATTCATATGATGTTGAACAAGAATTGATAGTATATTGATCCCCGTTTTTCCAGTGCTTCACACCTGCGATTTTCTATCAAATTAAACAGTTGCTCTTTTTCGATTACCATTAAGTTCAGCAGTTGCGAGCCCAGTCGGTACTTAGATGTGGTAGGGGGCACTTAGGAAGAAACGTTTCTGTCGGCGGCCTCCTAGAATCTGAAATATAGTTCATATTTAAATAACCAACAATATGTTAATAAACTATATAAAAAAAAAAAATCAATTTTTGTAACGCTTTCATATTTTTTTTGAGCTTGATTTAAATATCTCTAGTGCTACTTTGTATTTTTATAAGACATGATGTTATAATGTTATTTTTATATATATATAAAATATTATCTATTAACGTGCTTCTTTCTGATCTTCAGGACGTTGGAAAATATAAATCTTCAAAGCTTTCTGCTCCTTGTAGATTTAGGAAAAAAAATAACTCTTTACCATCTTTTTCCCCAAGCTGACAGACATTCATCTCAAATTATTAGGTTGGTTACAAGCTGTTTCCCACTACATCTCCTACCTTCAATATGCCCTGTGAGTGTTAAATTCTCCAACACATCTTTCTTCATTATATTTCCAAGAAATTTCAGTTGTCTCCATCGGATTATAATTGATAACAATATTTATTTCGACGTGTAAATCGTTCCAATACATCATCTCAGAAATATACACCGATGTTAAGCAAAAGATTCCTTTTAATTAGTGTATACTTATTTTGGACTATTGTGATGAAGAAACTATATATATGTATATGTATATATATATATATATATATATATATATATATATATATATATATATATATATATATATAAGCTTTATATATATATAAGCATTATATATATATATATCATTAGTATTATATATATATATATAACCATATATATAAGCATTATATATATATAAGCATTATATATATATATATATCATTAGTATTATATATATATATATATATATATATAACTTAGCGTTATATATATAAGCATTATATATATAAGCATTATATATATAAGCATTATATATATATATATATATATATATATATATATATATATATAAGCATGATATATATATATATATATACATATAAGGATTATATACATATATATATAAGGATTATATATATATATATATATATATATATATATATATATATATATATATATATATATACACAATGCTATCGAATCCCTTTTTGAAGCAATCAGAGTTCAGATGGGTTGGTCATGTAATAAAAATGAGTGAGGATCGGTTGCCGAAAATCTTCATGTATAGCCACCTTTTTCATGGTAAGCGTAATGTAGGGCGTCCTTGGTTTCGTTTAAACTTAAATACAATTTAATTATTACAAACATCCCCGTAGAGGATTTCGAACGCGCTGTTGAAAATCGAGCAAAAGTGGAGAAACACCTTCTACTGAGGTATAACTAACTTGGAAAAGAATCGTCTCAAACATCTGAGAGAATTAAGAACCAACACTAAATCTTGGGCCAGTATATCAGCCCATTTTACGGTCGACCCTTCAGCATGTCTCTAGTGCGGACTTGTTTGCAAATCCCGTGCAGGATTGTTGTCTCATATGTAACATAAAAATAAAAACTGAACTGAAAGACACTCATACGTCGAAAACGATGGGAGAGGCCATCACACACACGCACGCGCGCGCATACACACACACACACATATATTGGGGAAAATGTATGACAAAGTGGAAGAAGATTCCTTGTGGTGCGACTACGCATACGCATGGACAAGGGATGCTGGAAACTTCTATTATCACAGTCTGGGATATCTACTAAGAAAGAGATGGAAAGAGAAATTAATATAAATGAAGTCGGCTCGATTATTAAAAATTCCCATCACTCTCTCGTTCATACGCATGCGTAGTCGCACCAGCATAATAAATTTAGTCCGATGAAGTACTAAAAGACGAAACACGTCACAAGATTTTTTTTTATATTTTGTCATACATTTTCTCCAAATGTTCTTGATAAATAAAAATATATATCTTTATCACACACACACACACAATAATATTTATGTTTAATATCTAAAAAACGACTAATCAAATCGAGTTTAGCTATCTTGATACCATTTTCGTAAGAATCACTGAACACCCATTGAGTTATTAAGCTAGAAAGAGAATAACTTAAAATTGTTTTATGTCAACCCAACTCTGTCTTCCCAACTGAGCAATAATGAGAGGAAAAGGATCATTCAGACATTTAGTAATAGTACCAACATTCATACTTTGGCTTCCATCTACAAAGTTCTTTCAAGAACCGCCGAGTAAGTTTAAGCAAGAGGGAACATTATAGAGGAAAACTGGACTAGGACGTCACAACAGGAAGAGGGATTGTCATTTCAAGTTAGAGTTAAAGAGATCAATTAGAAAAGATCCAACTCAATTCATAAGATGTTTGTCGCATAAGAGAGCAGTTTCAGCTATGGCCGTCGAAAGATCAGTGAAGAAACATTGAAAAAAAAGTCGTTACTCCAGGACAGCAAGTTAGAATGTTAGAGAGTTCGAAAATCATTGGGAATAAGTTGGAAAATGATCCTGGAATAATATATATATATATATATATATATATATATATATATATATATATATATATATATATATATGAACTTAATTTCAATCCTTCATGCCCTTATGATCCTTAAATGCGAGTAACTAATGCACATGCCGTTTTCGTTTATGATCGATTTTCTCACGATTCTTCTGTTAAGCTTGGAGAGTGATTATACATTATTATTGCGCAAGGTTCAGCCCAACAGTGTTATAAAAATCTCCGAGACTTTAATTATTTCTAAGATATACCATTTCAATTCTTAATCTAACAAATGAACAATTTTGCTTTTACACGATTTGAACAATTTTGCTGTTAAATCTGGTATATATATATATATATATATATATATATATATATATATATATATATATATATATATATTGATATGAAGAATTTTAATATAATTTAAGTGATTCTATTATATTTACTTTTTTAAAGAGAAATAAAGTCTATTAGTAATTAAGAGTAAAAATATTTTTAAATTGTAGTTAAAAAAACTTATTCTAATTCAAACACACCTGAATAGAATCTTTAAGTATACAAGTACGAAAAAAATGCCGAAAAACTTTTTGCCGATAAAAAAAAAACAAACATAGGACATGCGTTTAACGGATGTCAGAATTCGTTTAAAAATACACCCCCTACCCTCCTTAAACCTAACGACTTTTTCGAAGGTAACTCATAATTGATACAACAATAGTTAATAAAAATGAACACACTACCGTCCCTGTCTAAATGATTGGATTTCTCTGTACCCTTGGAAACAGGAAATCATGAATTTTTATGTGCGTTTCTCAGTAAATTTAAAAATAAGTCATTACAAAATTCGCTTGAAGATGAAACGAAAATAATACTTTTAATTTAATTATATAACTAAATTTGAAGATTTTAGCTTCAGTTTTTGAATCATGGTTATTACTGTGTAGCGAAAAAAACACATTTTAAATCAGTTAATTAATAATAATTATATATATATATATATATATATATATATATATATATATATATATATATATCCACAGACAGACAGACAGTTTCGCTTCTGACCGAGTTTTTGGCGTATCTATTTTTCATAAACACACCAGTCGCTTAGAGAACTTGTAGAGTCTTGCATTATCAGCATTAATAGGGACTCTTTACATATTCGCACATTAATCACTACAGTGCTCGATAGATTAAATTGTTTTATCGAGAGCTAATATCATCATCCACAGAAAGACTGTTTCTCTGACTCAATATATATATATATATATATATATATATATATATTAGAGCAGTTGGGAGTCTGTAAGTTTTTGAATCAGCCGACTCTAATTAGATATTTGTTTCTTTTTTATACTAGCTCGTATACCCCATTGTCTTATTATTGTTAAAGTCTTTGCGATGATCGCGAATGCAGTCTTGTCCTGGACTAAGATTTACTGTTGAGAACAGCGAGATTAGCGGACTTTCAATGCATTTCCCTCTAAGTGAATCTTGCACTCATGTGATAAGGCTGGCATTTTTAGGTCAAAACTGTAGTTAGTATTACAGTGTGGTTATAGAGAATTTTTTTTTTGATGTTTCTGGATGTTTCGCCGATGTAAATCAATTGAAATTTTGTGCAGTCTACTTTGTATATCCCTGCTTCTGTTGTTGTTGCTATCTCGTTTGATGCTAACTATATCTCTCATTCTTTTTAGAGTTGTGTCCATGAATTTTAAAACACATTTGTTTTGTTTCGCATACTATTATACATCTCTCTTTCTCTCTCTCTCTCTCTCTCTCACACACACACACACACACACACACACACACACACACATATATATATATATATATATATATATATATATATATATATATATATATATATGGTAAATCACATTGAGTGGTATTGTTAATAAAATAGTGCTTGATGTAATATAACCGAGCTACTAAATATATATTAATAAATATATATAATTTTCCTCACCTGTAGCACGATTCGGAGTTTCATGCACAACGCAATCTTCAGGTGCTGACTGAAAAGTCTCCGTTACATAATTTAAATTTTGGCTAAGTATAGTTTTTTCCTCTTGTCTCTCTACTTAGCCGATATATATATATATATATATATATATATATATATATATATATATATATATATATATATATATCGTCTACTGTAAATAGTTCAAAAAATCTAATCTGTTACCAAGAACTCAGGACCTCAGAAATCTTCTTTTGTAAAAATAATGTTTTCTATGAATTCCCATGTTCCCTGGGAGATTGCATATCCAACATGCATACTCCAAAAAGAGCATTAAATATTATATTAGACAGACATACGCCGCACTAGCCCGCAGGCTTGTCACCTGCATAACATAAAATATTAGTGGATAATAACAAAATGTTCTACATCTCCTTACGTAAGCAGAGAATAAATCTTCTAGAATTCATTATATAAAATAAACAGCCCACGTTAAATAAAATATCATTCAGCACAGGAGACGGTAGGTTGCATAAGATATATTTTATGTGAGCATATATTATGTTAATATAAAAGAAAAAATGCAAATAAATAAATAGAATAATATAATAATAAATAACTATAAGTTATAAAATACATTAAATATATTGCTTTAATATTGTACGGCCTTGTTCCCAATAACCGTCACACTTGACATCACCGTAGACTATTTCAAATATTCAGTTTTCCAAAAAAAAAAAAAAAAAAAAAACAGGATATAGACAAATGTTTTCTAACTACTACACAGACACCACATTGCGATGGTCGAAAGTATTTGAACAAAACAATAACAACATATAAACTTCGTAAAGCTTATCCACAATTTTGAGCATAATACATATAATAAAAAAATTAAACAGCCGGACGTTGTTGGTTCTTTTTAATCAAATTCGTTTTGACATTATTTACCACTTTCAGACTATTGTTCTCATCTTTGTCGCCATATTTATCACAACGTTTCGGTCGTTGTACGCTCTGGCCTTCTTCAGGTGTTTGGAATGTCGAACTAAACCCTTTATTTCGTTCACTGGGGTAGACTGTTCTTGTTCCACGTGCCATGTTTTAATGGATGTCAGATGCAATGATAACAGCAAAAATAGCAATACGAGTACTGGTAAAAAATTGATGCTGAAGACATTAGGTTTATAATACCCAGAAGTTCATACACAGGACACATGGCCCAGTCGATAAAGGCGTTAGTTAGTTGGATCCAGTGACAGGGCCCAAAGAGTGTGAGTTCAATACTCGGTTAAGGCAGTGAAGTACTTTCAGGAGGAAAATTAACAGGAGATATGATAGATAACTGATAACTGACATCCATTAAACATGGCACGGAGCGTACGACCGAAACGTTGTAATAAATATGGCGACAAAGATGAGGACAATAGTCCGAATAATGTAAATAGTGTACATAATACCTCATCTCAGAAATATAGACAGACTTGTTTTGATATGCACACCGATGAATCCTGTGTCGATTTCCTTACTTTAAGCTTCTGTGTGTTTCCTTTTAACAACTCCAATATTTTCATAACTTTCGGAACGTTATGCATTGATGTTTTATCTTTCTTGATTTCATATTTTTTTTTATGTTTTATTCCTTATAAAACATGTTTCTTCATAACAGTTTAATCGAAACGTCTTGATAGCAACTCAAGGTAAAGGCTTAATATTTAAATTGGTTATGATGAATAAATTATGTGATATGAATGGAAGATCGGGTGTAATAAAATAAAGATTACGAAGATAGAGGACAGAAAATAACTGACACTTGACTTGAAGAATATTGTTCATGTAAGCATCCACGTAGGAGTCTCTTCCACAAAATGGTAGTTCATCGAAAAAAATGAGTGGAATTTTCTATTGACATTTGGAATACAGAGGTTTGGTTTGGTTTACGGCATATCAACTCCTTATGGCGTTGTATCAACGTCTTTACGTTTTTCTTTTTTTTTTTTTTTTTTCACGTGAATTCGTTTAAGAAACTCGTCCTGGGAATGACGATAAACTAAATCCAGCAGCAAGGCCTCTGACTGGAATTTTCTCTTTACATTTGGAATAAAGAGGTTTCATTTGGTTTGGTTTTGTTTGGTTTCCGGCATATCAACTACTCATGGCGTTGAAGCAACGTTTTTACGCTTTTCTTTTTTTTTTTTTTTTTTTTTTTCATGTGAATTCGCTTAAGAAACTCGTCCTGGGAATGATGATAAACTACATTCGGCAGCAAGTCCTCTGATTGGACTGGAACCACCACTTAATTGCTGTTTTTCCCAGGTCCACTCTGATCCGGAGTGGTAGCGCCTGTTAGAGTCCCAACTATGGACAAATAGTTAACTTCCAAACAAATATCAACAGGTCATTTGTACAGCAAAATTACCAAAAATAGATTTTTGTAGCAAAATGTCAGTAAACGCAACGCTAAAAAAGTATAAAAATACATCCTTATTAAAAAAAATTACCAACAATACCTTTTTGTACTGAAATTACCAGTAATACATTTTTTTAAATATACAAACAATACAACTTATATATAAATATATCTAAAAACATGCCTTTACCCTGAAAGTGTAATGTCTAAAATATTTAGATTTCGGCATTAAATAAGCCATAGAAGTTGATATACCATTAAACAAAATCCATTACCATCCTTTAAGAAACAGTTCATTTACTTGATAAGTTAAAACTTGTATTGAAATATTTCACAAAGTTTTTTCAAATGAACTTATATTGGTTATATAGTCTCCGTCAGAAATAAAATATTTTTGGTTAAAGATCCACGTACCTAAGATATAGTGTATAATGTAGGAAGATAATTTTTCACAGAATTCAGCACGATCGCGTAGTAATTAACACATCAATGAAACTATTCCGCCTTTATGTATACTTGGCAGGAAACCACCTGCATACAGATTGAAAAGAAGTTCAGAAAATATACAGTAATAGAACGGGGCGTAAGAAAACAGTGTGTCTTCTCATCAAACTTATTCAACCTACACAGTGAAGCGATTCTGAGAGAATTAGACGTCCTCCCTGGATTCATTTTTGGTGGACATAAGCTTAACAAAATAAGATAAGCAGATAGATGATAGAGTGTTGAGAGTAAACATAAAAAGGAGACTACTAGACCCCCAGTAGGAGGAGGAGGTAATGAGCAAAAGCGAAAAGAAAGTAATTATCAACGATAAGAAGACACAATATGGAAGATAATGAAATAAAATCTAACAAGAACAAAAATTTCAATATCAGTGAAATCTTTTGACAGAGGACGAAAAGGGAGACACTGAAATCTGAAGGCACATTGGGATAGCGAAAATGCCTTCCAGAAGCTAAGTAAAGTAAAGGAATATAACAAATTCATTAGAAACAAAGGAAAGAGTATAGAACTGTTATGCAATATGTGGCACCATTTAACGAGGCAGAAAGGGAAAAGAAAGAAAAGAGGAAAAGAACAGGCATTTGATAAGCAAGAACACACAGACGGCTAAGAGACAATGGATAAAAGGATATTTTGATAAGTAACAAATGGCGAAAGAGTGTCATTACAATGACAGGGAAATTCTGAGTAAAAAGAAAGGGAAAGAAGGAAAGAATCAGATATGTTTTGGCATCGGCTGTGTTATCTAAGGATATGAAAACAAACTATTGGTACGGGAAGACATCTTATTATCAACTACAGACCGGCTGGCCAAAGAAAAAAAATTCAAATGAAAATGTTATTTCGATAAGTGACGAAAAACAGGCAACTAAAAGGACTTTGGACAGATATAAAATTATGTTATCAGAAATATGTACCGAAGGAAAATGAATGGGAACCTAGAAATGTTTTTTTTTTCTTTCTTCGAGGCGACAGACTGACTGAAACTTTGGAGATGTTTCTTTTCGAGACCGTGTTAAGAAGACCACCCATTCTGATAATCTGCGATAAAATACCTGACGTAAACCACGTGTAGAACAAGAGTTATGACCGCCATTGTCATATTGTCCCGTTCGCGGCCAGAGAAATGATACGGCGATTGAGAGGAAGAAAAGGGAAAGAGAAGAGATAATTTTTTTTTTTTAGTTAAGCAAGATATTTTTTTTTCTCCCTGAAACAAAGCCGCGGAGTCGTCCACGCCCGACTGAGACATCATTGGTCGAGTGGTGATCACGTGACGCACGAGGGAGGCTGTTGCAGCCCATCTGGAGGATGAGTAAGAGAGGTTGCTACGAAGATGTGGGGAGGGCAGTTCACGCCCCTCTGAAGTGTGATGAGAAGGTGGGAGTGAGGAAAGGTTCCCAAAAATGGAAAAAGGTGGAAATTCCTAACCAGAGAGGTGGATATGTATTTAGAATTATCGAGGAACCCCCAGGCGCCGACAAACTCACCCCGGTTTTGGTCGGCGCCCATATAAACGAAGCCACAACGAGCAGAGTTGAGTTGAGTTGAGTCCCAGCAGTTCCCAGAGTCAGTCTTCGGTTGAGGCAAGCCTCGCAGATAGCTGACCAAGATTCACGCACATTCCGGACAACTCAAGAACAATTATTTTGAAGAGCGACTTAGATCCAGCTCACCGAAATAAGTTTTTTTTTTTTTTTTGACTTTCGTCCAAAGACCCACCGAAACACCAATTTCTTAGAGAGCAGACAACTTGAAGTGTTAAAACATGCCTAGCGGAAAACGACGTGCCACAATCCATAGAACGGGTCGGGAGATAGATGCAGTCCTATGTATCGAACAACTAGACATAAAGTTTGTTACCTTTTTCTTTGATACTTTGAATTTTTGAGTTTTCATTTTATTGTCTTTCATGCATATTTGTGTGGTATCACCCCCGTTGAACTCGGTTTGCAGTACGGCCCCAACCACTGTTTGATCTTGTCTGCCTAAGATCAATTCACAACGTGGGTAGGCGGACTGGGGGATCAGTGCAGTTACCTTGGTAACCAGGCGTTGGAAGCGAGTTGGGAACGACGAGGCTGATATCAAATCTAACCAGATTCCCACCCGAATCACCAAAAGGTTAGAACGTCACATTTGGAGCAGCGACACCCGAACGGAGCAGCGAGGAGCGAACCGCTGACGCCGCGGCGAGGACGTCACAATTGGTGCTGTTTAGGGACGTCACAGTTGGTGCCGTGGTAGACTAGGATAGAACGTCACGGTTGGCGCTGCGACCAGGGGACGACGTCACAAATATCAGTTATTTTATATGACAGCGAAAGACGCTGAAGAGAATTGTTGCAAGAGTAATATGGGTCCCGTTCTAGTGTGTATCCTACCGATCAGTGCATCCTACCACCACATTTGTATCCTACATTATCTAACGTAAGGGTCAAGTCAAAAACAGAAGTCGGGATGCCGTTTATTGTTGCATTATAACTTTTTTAAATTATAAAATAAGAAATTTGACTAAAAATTCATAAAACAAATATTTGAATCCTTTAAATAAAAACATTCTGAATGTATTAATTCATCGAGGAAACAGCCGGGAAATGTCTGAATAATGTAGTATACAAATGTGGTGGTAACATGAACACTAAACCATAAACAGATCGGTAAAATATATTTACAATGCTTTAAGAACCTAAGATATAAATGTGGTGGTAAGATGCACACTAAACCAGAAACTGATCGGTAAAATATATTTACAATGCTTTAATAACATAGGATACAAATGTGGTGGTAACTTGCACACTTAACCAGAAACTGATCGGTAAAATAAATTTACAATGCTTTAATAACCTCAGATATAAATGTGGTGGTAAGTTACACACTAAACCAGAAACTGATCGGTAAAATATATTTACAATGCTTTAATAATCTAGGATACAAATGTGGTGGTAAGATGCACACTAAACCAGGAACTGATCGGTAAAATATATTTACAATACTTTAATAATCTAGGATACAAATGTGGTGGTAAGATGCACACTACAGCAGAAACTGATCGGTAGGACACACAGTAAAGCGGCCCCGAAGTGTGGTTCTACCGAAGGATGCTGAGAATACCGTGGAATTAACGTATAAGCAATGACGATATTTTAGAGAAGATGGAAGCAAAAAAGGCACATATATTTAACGCCAGGAAGAGATAGCTGAAAATTCTTGTGCACAATCTGAGGAAAGCGGACTTGTAAAAATTGATACTCATGATGAGAGATGGCAGGAAAGCGGGGAAAATGAAAGCAACGCATAAATAGATAACTTGAGAAAATGAATGGCAAAGTAAAGTTTAGGAGAGATAAAAAAAAAGACAATTTATTAAGAACAACAAAGAACAAGAAAATTGTGGAGAGCCATGACTGACAACGTCCTGAAGGGACACAACTCATAGAATAAAACTCTGCATCGCAGCCCCAGTTATGTCAAACATTTCTCCATGGTTGTTAGGTATTTCACTAGCTATTTCCATCTGCCTCTCCTGCCTTAAATATGTCATGTAAGTGTCAAATTTTCTAAACTCTCTTTCCTCAAAATAAGCCCCGTAATTTTCAGCTGTCTTATACAAAAGTGGCTTTTTCCATTCCGTTTTCGGTAAAATTTGCTCGTTGCTCAGACAATCCATCCATAGTATTCTTGGTATCTTTTTTAAGAATCGCAGTTCTATTCCCTCAGGCCTCATCTTTATCTGTGAGGAAATTGTCCAGCATTCTTTACCATATGGGAAGATTGATATTCCATAACAGCTGAACCCTCTTATCTTTCTTTGCAACCAAATGTTCAAGTTACGTAATAGACTTTTGGTGCTATTAAATATTTTAAAAAAAAGAGATGAAAATTGACAGAGAGAAAAAGAGTAGGTATGGACGTCACAAAATAAGAAAGAAATAAGGGACGATTTTGAAAGAAAGGGAAGAAAATGAGTTGAAAAAAGAATGAGATATACGGACGAGAGACGGATAAGCAAAGAGAAGTAGAAAACAATGAGGGGGATTCAAATGAAAAATTGAACGAAAGCACGAATGAAAAAGAAACGTAGAATGTTTTGAACGAATGACACAAAAGAATTGGTATAATGAATGAAGCAAGAAACACAAATAGAACGGATGAATGGAAATGATGAGCGAAATATCAAAAGAAAGAAAGAAAGAAAGAAAGAAAGAAAGAAAGAAAGAAAAATCTACAAGGAAAGAATGGAAGAGAATAAAGGTATTAGAGTTTATTCGGAAGAAAGAAAGAAAGAAACAAACAAACAAAAGAAAGAGAAGAAAGAAAATAAGTGAAGGAATAGAGTCAATTTAATAGAAAAAATGAAAGAAAGAATTAAAATTCAAGAGACAAAGAAAGAATAACTGAAATAAAAAGGGAGACTAAGAAAAAAATAAAAATAAAAATGGAATTATGGAAGATATGCAATTGGTTTAAGGAAGTAGTATGGGAAGAAAGAAAGAAAGAAAGAAAGAAAGAAAGAAAGAAAGAAAGAAATATATTCTAGGCGGTAAGAATGGGGAGAAGGAAGGAATAGGAACGATTTGGGAAAGAAAGAAAGAAAGGGGAACAATGTAGGAACAGGGTCAACTTTAACAAACGAACAAAAGAAAGAAAGAAAGAAAGAAAGAAAGAAAGAAAGAACGAACGAACGAACGAAATATATTCTAGGTGGTAAGAATGGGTAGAGGGAAGGAATAGGAACGATTTGAGAAAGAAAGAAAGAAAGAAAGAAAGAAAGAAAGCTATTCTAGGTGGTAAGAATGGGGAGAAGGAAGGAATAGGAACGATTTAAGAAAGAAAGAAAGAAAAATTTTCTAGGTGGTAAGAATGGGGAGAGGGAAGGAATAGGAACGATTTGGGAAAGAAAGAAAGAAAGATATTCTAGGTGGTAAGAATGGGGAGAAGGAAGGAATAGGAACGATTTGGGAAAGAACGTACAAAAGAAAGAAAGAAAGAAAGAAAGAAAGAAAGAAAGAAAGAAAGAAAGAAAGAAAGAAAGAAAAAAGAAAGAAAGAAAGTGGAACAATGTAGGAACAGGGTCAACTTTAACGAACGAACAAAAGAAAGAAAGAAAGAAAGAAAGAAAGAAAGAAAGAAAGAAAGAAGTGATAAAGAGAATAAAACAAAAAAACTGAAAGAAAAAAGAAATAAAAAGAAAAAAAGTAAAGGATAGAAAAGAACAGAAGAAAGAATGAATAGAAAAGCAACAATGTAAGATCAGAAAAAAGAGATAAAAAGAGAGTTAAAAGGAAGTCGGAACATTACAGAAGATGATAGTGATGATGCATAAACCAATCACTACCGCCACCAATATCAAAACAACAATAAAAACGACGCTAAGAACGACAAAAGGAAAGATTGGCCAAAAGAAACATAAGATGTACGCGATATGCAACTGATGTGGAGTAAGTACCAATAAATAAGAAAAACAAAACACAACACAAAAAAGACACAAAGGAAAAAACCTTTTGCGATTGAATAAGCAAAGCAGCGAGAGTCGATAAAAATGTGGGAACGGGAAATCAAACGAAACGAACTGGAAATGAAACAAACAGCGAAAAGAAAAGACGGAAAAAGAAATAGGAAGGAAAATGTTATTGATGGGAAATGATTGACATACGGTCAGTGTTTGCGTGTCACAAGGAAGAATAGGAAGATAAAGAAGTAGACATTAAAGATAAAAGAGATGAATGAGAACAGAACAGTTTAGACTAGAGAGAAGAAGTAGATAGTGTCGAAGAAGAAGAATTAGAAGATAATGTATAAGAAGAAGATGGTGATAATGTAGAAGAAGAAGAAAAAGAAGAAGAATTAGACAAGGAAAAATGGGGGAAAACGAAAAATTCTAAGAAAGACAAGAATAGGAGGAAGAAGAATTAGACGAATTGGGCGAGATAGTGAGGGAAAAGATTCTGTTGATGAGAGGAGACCTGATAAAAACAATATGAAGAAGAAGAATAGGAAATCTGTTAAATAAAAGAAGAGGAGATCGAAAAGAATAAGATAGAGAAAAAGTTTTAATAAAAGAAGAATGAAAGCGAACAAGGTGCAGAGTGAAAAGGAAGAATATTTAGAATGAAAGGAGGTAGAAAAAGACAGAAAAAAATGAAAATAACGAAGAGAAAATAGAACGGTAAAGGAAAAAGGAAAAGATAAGGAAAATGAGAAAAGGAACAAATGTGACAAAGAAAGAATAAAGCAAGACAGAAAAACGACCCCCAAAAAAAAAGAAAGAAAGAAGAAACGAAAAAGGAAATGAAGGAAAAGACAGTTTAAAAGAAAATATATAAAAAATAAAAAAAAAAACAAACGAATAAGAAAAAGCATAAAAATCAAATAAAAGAAAAAAAAAAGAAATGTGAAACTAGATGAGAAGAAAGAAAGAAAAATGAATTTAAAAACACGAAACACGTACAGTGAAATAAAATTACGAAAAAGAAGAAAGAAAGAAAGAAAACGGCGAAACCAGTCCAGTTAAATAAAATTACGAAAAAGAAGAAAGAAAGAAAGAAATGAAAGAAATCGCAAAACCAGTCCAGTGAAATAAAATTACGAAAAAGAAAGAAAGAAAGAAAGAAATGAAAGAAATCGCAAAACCAGTCCAGTGAAATAAAATTACGAAAAAGAAAGAAAGAAAGAAAGAAATGAAAGAAATCGCAAAACCAGTCCAGTGAAATAAAATTACGAAAAAGAAAGAAAGAAAGAAATGAAAGAAATCGCAAAACCAGTCCAGTGAAATAAAATTACGAAAAAGAAAGAAAGAAAGAAAGAAATGAAAGAAATCGCAAAACCAGTCCAGTGAAATAAAATTACGAAAAAGAAGAAAGAAAGAAAGAAAGAAAGAAAGAAAGAAAGAAAGAAAAAAGAAAGAAAGAAAGAATCTGAAATGAAGTTTTGGAAAAAGTGAAAGTTAATGTGCGAAACCAGAAGGAAAACAGAAAAGAAGAAACAAATAAAGGCAAAACAGTAAAAGAAGGAAATTGAAAGAGAACAAAGGAAAAAGAAGCAATCTTACCGCGGGCAACGCGGATTCACAATCTACGATGCCGAAAGCAAGAGGAATCTCTTCCGGAAGTGAGTAAAACCTTGCATGGCTTCCGTTTGAGATTTGGACCAACCCCTGCCACACACATATAGACACATAAAGACACACACATACTATAAACAAAGAATGAGAGTCTCTCTCTCTCTCTCTCTCTATCTATCTCTCTCTCTCTCACACACACCGTTAGTAAAGATTCATTTTTATAGTGACATATAGATTACAATATTCGTATAACTAAATATAAAACAAGGTAACAGAAACAGCGACATTCAAACGGAAAATATTCGATCGTGCTTTTCATCTAGGCAAGCACCAAGGTAAATTTTTCTTAGCAAATCGGCATTGTAGATTTTACAAGTACATGAATGTGCCGGCTGATAATGAAATGGGAAGAGTCGTTCACCATAAAGAGAAAAACAAGGTATTACTTAAAATTCAGATTTCAGAATCAAAGCTTTCACGCTGATTCCAACAAAAACTCGTCAGTAGAGATAAAAAAAAAATGAAAAATCCAGAATTAAGTCTTTGAGAGCTGTTCTTCAATAAGTTTTAGGATGTTTGCGCAGAATGTTCCAATAGTAGTTTTAATTAAAGAGACCGGTTTTCTACTGTCTATTAAGTAACTGGGTGTGCGAGTGGTGTAATGGATAACAGCCGGAAATCAGAAATCGGAGTGCTGAGATCAAATTCCAGCCGTGATCGTTATATTCACACGCGCAAATACTCTTAGGAAAGGTATGAATCAATCTCTTCTCCCAAATATGGAGGCGAATAGAAGAACAGACTGTGTCCTATAGCCTTGTTGACAGCCGGTCTACCGCAGAAAGAAACGGCAGCCGACTGAGGGAAAAATCTTCTGCCTAGTCAGTCATAAATCGAAAGAGACATGATCGCCCAAGCGTGTATCACGTATGACACTTGACTTTATTAAGTCATGAGAAAATTATCCCCACAAATAATTTATGAGCTTATCAGCTGAAATACTTATATAGTGAGAGAAATCAGGACATGAATATAAACTTCTTTTAATTCTGAATTAAACAAAATTACGCATACACAGACCCCCCACACACATATATATATATATATATATATATATATATATATATATATATATATATATATATATATATATCTAATTCGAAGACAGTACTGTTTCGCTGTATCACAGCTCCTCAGTGTGACTAAACATCCGAATGCCTCAAGCCAGGATCGAAACCCAACCGATTTGTCAGTCAGAGATTCTACCACTCAGCTATCTTTACTCGACAGAGTTACACGGCTAAATCTAGCGCATTGTTTTTTACGAATGCAAACAAATGCCAATCAGCCGGAGTGCCCCATTGATTTTTCTGAAGAGCTTTGCATTAGTGCAGGCGGCTGTTGTTTAAAGAATTTGCTTATCACTCAACAATGTTCAATTGAAATATATTTTTCAAGAGCTCTAGGGAGAGATCTATGTTTAAAGACAGAGCAAAATTATTATTAATTAAAGAATCAAAACGCTTAAAATCCCATAGGTAAAAATTTTTATTTCATGAGAGCCCTAAAAAACAGTAGTTCTAAATCTTCAAGACCTACAAACAAATCACAAATGAAATGTAAAAAAATTTATTCGGGGTTAAAAACAAGAGATATTGCTATCTTATTTAAACAGTGGGGGAAAAAGCAGAGAGTGTTGACCTATATATATATATATATATATATATATATATATACATACATATATATATATATATATATATATATATATATATATATATATATATATATATATATTATTTATTTAAAAATATTAATCCAACACACTACATAAGAGTACTTTGAATTATTTACCTAACGAGTTCTTTCCTATTTTCTATATATTTTCACACACACACTTTTATTTAAGCTAGCTCCGGCGGAGGTCCCTTGATGGAGATTTCATCACAATATGTATGGAGAAATAAATGCGATATGCATCAATAAACTACGGAAGAACTCAAAATTGATCGCTGCATTTAAGTATTGCATTAATATTGAAGCTTACTTTTTACAATTTCTACGACAATTATTCCGCCGCCACTTAATTTGAAGACAATTTGATGTATGCATATTTTTAATTCATGTGTGGCTTTCGCTGGATTTTGCAATTAATTTTGATTATTCGCAAATTTATTTACAAGTTATCAAAATTGTTATCATACAAAAAAATTCGTCACAAAAAAAATCGTGTAAAAAATCACCAAAAACATTCGGAGTAATGAAAATATTGAAATCCAAAATTTCAGGATTGCGGGTTCGGATCCGGGGCGGAACGTCTTTAAATTGTCCACGGTGTCGGCCTGATTCCAAAATGGTATGTTATTTTGGGCTACGGCCTCTCGAAATAAAGTAAAAAAGTGTGAAACAGTGACACACAGACATTCGCATTTATTATATATATATATATATATATATATATATATATATATATATATATATATATATATATATATATATATATAATAGCTGGCCACACGTATTCAAGGATGCCTGTCTACTAGGTCGACTATCCAATCACTATTGCAGACGCTCGTTCAGGCACATTTATGTTTGCTCAACATCCACAGAGCCCACCTGTAGTTTATACTGCAACTATGCTGAGCAGACCTTAGTTACAGTTTCTGGGAGAGAACGTGTTAGCTAGCGTGATCAGAAATTAGAACAAGGCCAGCACGCTGAAGCCCTCAGTCACGATGACTTATGTCTATGTGATATATATATATATATATATATATATATATATATATATATATATATATATATATATATATATTACTTCAAATGTTATTCCTGTTTTTGAATAGACGCACCATTTTCTAAACAATGTGTATTACGTCTCTCGGTTTGCGAACGCGAGAAAACCAAATAAAGAAAATATGCTCTACGACAGGGTTCAAACATGTGGTTCCATTTGTAGAAGAAACCACTGTATGGTCCGGCATGCTTTAGACCACTCGGCCACAGGTAGCGCGTTCGTATGTGATACTTTCCATGGCAGAGTGGATAGAGAGATAGAGTTAAACAGTGGGTAGGTAAAATGAATTTATATAGAAGGAAATGGAGGATGAGATTGAGAGAGAGAGAAAGAGAGAGAGAGAGAGAGAGTGTGTGTGTTGGGGGTCTATGAATAAGAAAAATACTTAAAGGAGTAGATAGGGCGAAGAATATAGAGGTTTTGGAAAAATAATTCCAGATACAGAGAGAATGTGCCACATACAGAAAAACGTCTCAAGAAAAACGTAGATTCTTATGGACAGTGATGGGGATAGGGTCACGGAAAATGTGTAATTAGCGAGAAATAGAGCAATTCGTGTATAAATTAAAATATATACTATGACAATGTGGAAACAAGGAGATTAAGAAAGAGGGAAAATCCAGATAGGAATAAAGATAGGAATAGACAATGAAAGATAGACGGAAAGGGACTATGAATAACTAATTCTGAATGCGAGAGAGAGAGAGAGAAAGAAAGATAGCGTGAGCGAGAAAAAGTGATAGAAAGAGGGAGTGAAGAAGAGAGAGAAAGAAATCGAGTGAAGGAAAGAAAGAAAGAAAGACAAAATATGGTGCCCAGTTTGTTGCGAGAAAAGGAAAGATAGTAACGAAATAGGATTCGGGAAAAAGATAGATAGATAGATAGATAGATAGAGAGAGAGAGAGAGAGGGATAATTTTAAGAAACAAGCAACTTGAGAGAAAGATGAGAAAAATGAAATGTTTCGAGGGAGAAAAATAAAGAGTTTGGAAATAAAATAATTTAGGAAGAGATAGAAAGAGAGAGAGAGTAAGAGAAAGAGAGGGTGGTAAAGAAAGAAAATGTGAGAATTGGAAAGAAGAAGAGACGTAGCGAAGTGGAGGGACAACAATACATAGGGAGAGGAATAGAGAGATTAGAAATAAAGGGATTATAAGAAAGAAAGAAAGAAAGAAAGAAAGAAAGAAAGAAAGAAAGAAAGAAAGAAAGAGAACGAAATACAGGGGAAAAGTGATAGTTGAGAGAAGACTAAAATGTTTCAAGAAAGAAAGAAAGAAAGAAAGAAAGAAAGAAAAACGAAAGAAAGAAGAGAGAAAAAAGTCTAGAAAAGAGAGGGTTCAGTGAAATGGGAACAAAAATGAATGTAAAAGATAAATCTGTAAGCAAGAGGATGGGGGAAAGGAAATGGATAGGAGAAGAAAGAGAGAAACTAAAGTGGCTGTGAATAACCAGACAGGGGAAAGAGAGACGAAAGCAAAATATGAAGAAAATATTCAGAAGAGAGAGAGAGAGAGAGAGAGAGAGAGAGAGAGGCGAACGAAACGAAACGAATACAGATATTACGAAAACGTAATCAAATATAGAGCGATTATAAAAATAAAAACAAATGAAAGAAAGGAAACATAAAAGAAGAAATCATGAAAAAGGGAGAAAATCATATGAAAATAAGAAAATGAACGAAAAATTGAAAATAAGAAGTGAAACAAAATTAAATATCAAAAGAGAAGGAAAAGAAGGAAAATATTTAAAAAGAAGAAACAAAAAACCAAAACAAAACAGAAAAAGAAAGAAAATAAGTACAACAAAGAGAGAAGAGGGCATAGAAATAGATAAAGAAAGAAAGAAAGAAAGAAAACGGAATGCAGGGAAAAGAGCTAGACGAAAATGTTTCAACGAAAGAAAGAAAGAAAGAAATACAGCGGAAAAGAGACACTTGAGAGAAGTCGAAAATGTTTCAGAGAAGAAAGAAAGAAAGAAAGAAAGAAAGAAAGAGAACGAAATAACGGGGGAAAAGTGATAGTTGAGAGAAGACTACAATGTTTCAGAGAAGAAAGAAAGAAAGAAAGAAAGAAAGAAAGAAAGAAAGAAAGAAAGAGAAAACGGAATACAAGTTGGCCGAAGACGAAAATGTTTCAAAGAAAGAAAGAAAGGAAGAAAGAACGAAATAAAGAAAGAAAAAGAAAAATAATGGAAATTAGTGAAAGGGAGAATAAATAGGGAAAAGAGAAGATGAATAAAAAATTCAAAAAAAGAAAAAAAAGAATGATACTAAGAAGAAGGAATTCGGCGAAAGAAAAATAAGTGTCCAGAAAGGGTGTGATGGAAAAAAAGGGAACTAAAAAGATTCAGAAAACTTGCGGGCTCAAGGATCAAGAAAAATATTATGAAAATTATGGCAAGTAAAACAGACACAAAAAAGAGGAAAAGGATTAGAAAGGATGAGGATGTTGTTTAGAGAAAGCGAATTCGACAGACTGATAAATTGTCAGCGATTGGTGTCAGCCTGTAAAAGTTTAGCCTATCATCCAAGAGATGTGCTGGACAAAGGCGGAAAAACGTTTTCAAATCGAGGCAAAAAGACTCGAAAGACTTGTAAGAGGGTCGGCCATTATGGCAACGATGAGGACGAATTTGGTCAGAAGAGAAGAAAAAAATACTAACAAAAGGAATTTCAACTGCTGTTTGTAAGAAGGTATGTGAAGCGACGCGGGAGATGAAAGTGGGAGCGAACCCCGGCCGCTGACTGAATGTTGAATGCAAATCCGCTTTAATGCTCGTCTTGCTTAGGGGTCACTATGGCTCAAACGCGTTTGTATCCTTACAACAGACAAATAAATGATACATGTAGCGGTGTACAAAGCCAGAGAAACGCTTATGAGGCTATTTTCTTATATATACATGCATACATACACACACACACGCACATATATATATAAAGATGACGAGCTATCTAAATACTTGGATATCTATCTACCTATCTATCTATCTCTCTCTCTCTCTCTCTATATATATATATATATATATATATATATATATATATATATATATATATATATATATAATAATAATAATAATAATAATAATAATAAAAAGGCTTAAACACTAATATTCCATGGTCATAATTTATTCCATTGGAATCGTAATTACGATCCAATTCATCAGAACCACAAATTCAAAAAGAAATCAGAAAACATATCTCCGAGAATAAAAAATAAAATTTAGTGAGAGTGTATGTATGAGAGTGTCGGACGAATGGTAGAGTAAATGAAAGCTATGGGGGGGGGTAACATACGAGAGAAGAACAGGAAGGTCTAAAGAAGAAGTGGGGATTAAAATTTAACAGAGAGAAGTTTTAAAGAGAGGAGTTAAATGACAGTTTAAATGAGTGAGATACAGATAAATATGAATTATTTTCCGATACATAATTCATTACTGAATCGCTGACCTAAATTAAATTGAAAACTGACACCGGAAATGGGTGTATACATTTGTGGTGACACTACGCACAATAAAAGACGATATAATCTAAACTTAAAAATCAGAAGATGAAAAAGAGAAAGAAAAAAGAAAAGAAAAAAGGGGGAAGATGAGGGGGGTAACTAAAAACAAAGGGCATTTATAAAATACTTAAAACCTAATTTTTTTTTTAAATACTTAAAAACTACCATAGTAATGAAACTCGATCTAGTAGCCCCACCTGCAATTGTAAGAGTAAAGACAATTGTCAAATCAGGGAAAAATGTATTTATGAGAATGACATATACAAGGCAACAATCTTCCCTGAAGAAAATATCAACCAGAAAAAAAGATATATAGGTATATCAGCTGGTAATTGGAAGCAGCGTCTATACAACTATAGACGCTCTTTTAAATATCGATACCTCAGAAATCAAACTTCCTTATCCAAACACTACTGGGATGTGGTGGATAAGGGACTAACTCCGCACTTCGAATGGAGATTCTTTTTGAATTTGTAGGTCTGATGAAGTGGATCGTAATTACGATTCCAATGTAATAAATTATAACCATGGAATATTAGTGTTTAAGCCTTTTTATTATATTCTTACGCTGTCCTGGACATTGAGTTCTAACTGGATTCTATCAAACCCAGAGTAATAATCAACACATAAATTAATTTTTCAATTAATAGATAAACTTTACAAAAATGAGAAAATCTAGTTAATTGCTGAAACGTATTGACGAGTTGACAGAATGAGTCCAAAACGTTTCGTCCAAGAAGTCCAGAGTCGAGGTGTTGAATATAACATCAATCATCTAAGTGAGAAATTCACACACATACACACACACACACACATACATACATATATATATATATATATATATATATATATATATATATATATATATATATACTGAAAATATAACAAACTGTAAAATTTCTTATGATACGTCATACTTTTTCTAAAAAGAGTTTACTGATATATAAAATTATGCAAACTTATATTTCGTTATATATATATATATATATGTGTGTGTGTGTGCGCGCGTATGTGTGTGCGCGTATGTGTGTGCGCGTGTGTGTCTTAAATACGCAGATGTTACTGTATGATTTTTAACTAGTTAGACAATTTTCCACTATGTATCACTTATAAACTCCATTTTACGTGTGCATTTCATTTCATAATATCATTGCTTATAAAAAATATTAATAACGATTTCTTTTAGGAGTATAAGCCAACTGTCTAGGGCTTAAATTATGCATACGTAGAGAAATTTATAAATGGGAATGTATATAGGAGATAGATAGATAGATAGATAGATAGATAGATAGATAGATAGATAATGACCAAACTTACATAGATAGATAGATAGATAGATAGATAGATAGATAGATAATGACCAGACTTAGACAGACAGACAGATAGATAGATAGATAGATAGATAGATAGATAGATAGATAGATAGATAGATAGATAACAACCAGACTTAGATAGATAGATAATGACCATAATTAAATAGATAGATAGATAACCAAAATTAGATAGATAGATAATGACCAGACATAGATAGACAGATAATGACCAGACTTAGATAGATAGATAGATAGATAGATAACAACCAGACTTAGATAGATAGATAATGACCATAATTAAATAGATAGATAGATAACCAAAATTAGATAGATAGATAATGACCAGACATAGATAGACAGATAATGACCAGACTTAGATAGATAGATAGATAGATAGATAGATAGATAATGACCAGATTTAGATAGAGAGATAGATAATGACCAGACATAGACAGATAGATAGACAGATAGATAACCAGAATTAGATAGATAGATAGATAACAACCAGACTTAGATAGATAGATAGATAGATAGATAGAGAGAGAGAGATAAAGACCATACTTAGATAGATAAATAATGACCATACTTAGATAGATAGATAGATAGATAGATAGATAGATAACCAAAATTAGATAGATAGATAGATAACGACCAGACTTAGATAGATAAATAATGACCATAGATAGATAGATAGATAGATAGATAGATAGATAGATAGATAGATGTGAAGTGACAAATGTATGTAGCTCTATATAATTGTGCCATTATCAATAGACATATATGCTTGTGGAATGATGTTTGTGCCTAGTTATACCGGTAAATGTGTGCGTGTAAGCTCGTGTGCCCGCATGTGTGTGTCTGTGTGTGTGTGTGCGTGTTTCGGATTACTGTGAACGGTAGGTATCTGATGTTGTTAAGGGCAGCTTTGGCCAAAGTAACAAAGGAACAAGTCTTTCAATACAAATAGTGATTTTCTGTCTTTCTATTGCCCTTATCAATTTTCTTTTGCAAAGACGCATTTGCTGTATGAATCAAGCAAAGAGTGAATATGAAAAGAGAGAGAGAGAGAGAAAGATTCGGAAGGGCTTTTGTATGGTCACTCTTTTCGCTTTTACGATCGTTCCACAATGAAAGGGTGACAATGACCGACAGAGAAAAGCGGCGGACTATTGTAGGGCCAAGCAAAATTCGGAGGCCACAGGCTAGAAAAAAAAAAAAGTAAAATAAATACAAAAAAAGTAAATACAAAAATAAATAAATAAATAAATATAAATGCAAAAAGAAAAGAAAAAAAAACGTAAAAGCAATAACAACAGCAACAAAACTCATAATCCTTCCCGACAGAAAAAGTTATTTCAGTAAAAGCAGAAAGATATGAAAAGACACGAACCCAAAGTAGATTACATTGAAAAAAAAGACCGATGCTAGTTGGCCATAAGTTATATTTAATAGCAGGTCGATTGCTCCTGTTGCTCAATGTTCCCCAAATACAAGGCCCAAGAACCACTCAATTTAGAGGGTTATTTTGTGGTGTTGTATAGGCGTAAGTAACGGCAGTAAAAGAAGTTCATGAAGTTTTTTTTCCGGAAATATAAGAGTTAAACATAATCTAGAAGAAGACAAGATTGTAGCCGGGAGTCTGTTCCACAAAGCAGCAGCACTTGTGGAAGTTACTATATACTAATGGAACGCAGGCGTAATGTGGATGAATCATTCTTATCAACGAGTCAGAGCGGGTCCCAATTACACGTGGGAGTAATAATGTAACTCGTCAGAAGACATGTCATGGAAATAGAGAGAATAACGAATATCTATTGGAAAAGGGATGTTGAGTTGAAAATAATTCATTACACACAAGGCCACGTAGATGCATGGTAACACGTTTTAGCGAGTGAAGATTTGACAGTGCCAACAATATTGAATTTTTGATCTGAACTGGTTTTGGTAAAAGGGTCAGATACTTAGTGGAGTCGTGTAATGAACCGACCATATTTCCAGCATCTTTAACGAAGATCCGCTTGTAAACTTCAAAGCAAGAGGTACCTTTGAAAGAAGGTCGATCCATCATGATACGTGAAAGTACATGATCTGCTCGGAGTTGATGGAACGTTACCATTTAGGTTTTGGACATTAAATTTTACAAGTCAGTCCTTCCCGCATTGAACCACTTGGGCTACGTCGGAGGAGATTCCCGCTGCTCGATTCTTGGCATCAAGATTTTGAGAGGTGCAACTATAATATATTGTATCATCCGCATTAACATGTTGTTTTTTTTTTCTTTTTTTTTCTTATTTTTCTTTCTTTTTTTTTGTTTTTTGGTTAGGCATACTTCACGTAATTTTGTATTGTGATATCAGCGTGTTTGTGGTTGCTTCTGATTAATAGTGGGCATTTTTGTGTATGAAAAATATATGGGAGAAGGGTTGAAGGTTGGAGAATAATTCATCACCCACAAGGGCTCGGAGACGTTTTTAGACTCTATCAAGGCTAGGTAGTCAGATATTGGCATCGTCTGCCCAAATATGACAACAGTACCTCATATTGGGCCAGATCTGGCTCTTGTAACCTTAGAAGAGAGCAGGAGGAGTCACACACGCACACACACACATATCGAGTTCTCTCAGTCACTGCGTATTTATCTAAAAATAAATACGCTTAAATTCACATTCATTCTTGACAATGGCTTTAGTGTAGAATCTCCGACTGACGCGAATTCAGCCGGGTTTCGATCCTAGCTAGAGGAAACCGGACATTTATCCACGCTGATGAACTGTGATACAGCGAAACAGTTTGTCTGTGGATGACAATATATATATATATATATATATATATATATATATATATATATATATATATATATAGCCGAAGTATAATTTAAATTCTTTGATAACGATTTTTCTATAGAAATGTATTTAAAATCAGCAAGAAAATGATTGACAATGATCTTCCAACAGCAACAACAATAAAAACTATTACTGAGATTACATATATTACATATATTGGCGGCAAAGTCGGAGACGAGGACCCAGACTAAGCGTGGTCAACCTGAAAGCCCCCAACGATGGAACAAGCTGATGATGATTACAGCAGATCTCAATTATTAAACCAGCGAATGAAGAAGGCTCCACATAAAGGATATTCTATAGAAAGCGCCACACGAAATTATAACAAATTTAGCGACATTGCATTGCAGTTTCATAAATGGATACTGCATGTCTCATTCTATCCGTGCCGCATAGGAAGATCATGAAATCTAGTGTGTGGGTCACTTCGTGGCAAGTTCATGTTCACCTTAAACAAATTAACGCCATCGACGCTTTCTTCTCTGATTTTCTTTCACCTTCAACCAAATGTTGCAAAGACAAACGACGATAGGGAATGGATGACAAGAGAAGGTTTTTGTGAAACTGGAAGCTTCTAGTCCTCAATCTGCACGTTGGCGGTAAATGTATCCATCAACATTATCATCATAAAAGAAGCGATCATCGAAGAAGAAATTAGATTATTGAATGCGATATACAGCCGGCAGCGCCGACAACGAAGTATAATTTAAATTCTTTGATAACGATTTTGCTATAGAAATGTATTCAAAATCAACAAGAAAATGATTGACAATAGCCAGGAATTATTGCATTACTGAGAAAATTGCTATATTTCAATTATCTTTGATAAATAAGGTTTTCCTTGAATTTAAAGAGATAGACCGAAAGAATTCATTATTTTAGAAATCGGAAGAACGAGGATATCTTTTTAATCAAATGTCTATTTGAACTTGTCTTTTCATTTGCATGTGTGATTATGGGCGATCAGCTTGAATAATACCAACAATTTCATGCATTTTTGTAGATATTTTGTTTAGATTTCTTTCTATTAACTAACTCTTCAAAGTGAAATGGCGATAGGGAATGTATGACGGGAATGGATGACTGGAGCAGGTTTTGGTGAAACTGGAAGCTTCTAGTCTTGAACCTGCACGATGGCGGTGAATTTAGTTATCAACGCCATCATCATAAAGGAAGCAATCAGCAAAGAAGAAATTAAATTCTTAGATACGAGATAAAGCCAACGAAGACGATTATATGATTTCAGTCCACACTGGACAGAGTGAAAAAGCAGCTTGTAGCGACCCCATCCCGCATTCTTTCGTTGTTCCTTTGGTGAGAGGTAAATTCCATCTGAACAGCTTCTTTCCGTGAACAACTGCTCAGTGGAACCGATTCCCAAGAGGATGTTTTCCCGATCATTAGAATCTTAACTTGTCTATGGTTAAACGCTATCTTCCCCACAAATCCGCATAAACTGTAACCCTCTACTTTGAATGGGGCCCAGGCCTTGTATACGGGGAACTTTACTGCAAAACTTAAAAAAAAACAACAGCGAATTTATTTATATTCGTCTGCTGGCAAGAATATTCGTGATATTTGTCATATATTGTACATATGAACACTAATGTGTCTCACCCAATCCTAATAAATACGTTAGACACTATTGTAACAGGGGGTAATATATAATTAGTCCACCACTAGCAGTGGTGTAGCTATTAGGTTGGTGCAAAAATAATGTCGTTTTCTCACATATGTTATTAGGTTGGTGCAAAAGTAATGACGTGATAATGTCGTTTTTTGACGTTAAAAAATATGTCAAAAACGACATTATTACGTCATTATTTTTGCACCAACCTAATAACATATGTGAGAAAACGACATTATTTTTGTACCAACCTAATATTTCACGCCGAGTATTGTATTTTGTTGATTTTAGAAAGATTACCATTTCATTTCCAACCTCTGGTTTGGTTATTCCTCATTCAGTAACCCTTTCTAGGTTACAAGAAAAAAATGCATACTCCGATAGGATTCGAACCTGCATCCCTCTTGGCTGAAGAAATCGTCGGTAGATCTGACGCGCTTTAGACCGTATCGGTCACGGAGTTCGTCGACGATCAAGCAAAGTCGAATTTTGCCTTATAAGCGCAAAAGCTTGGTTGGAGACACTCCGTATGTACTTTAATAAGATTTATTGAATATTCAGGTAGGTAGACGAAAATAAATAAATAACAGTTAGTTACGTCAGTTATGTGCCATGCGTGAAACACGCTTAGGCGATCATGTATCTTTCGATACATGACTGACGAGGCAGATTTTTTCCGCGGTAGGTTGCTATTTCTTTCTGCGGTAGACTAGTTGCCAACCAAGGCTACAGAACTCATTCTGTCCTGCTATTTTACCCATAACTGGGGAGGAGAAGAAGAGGAATCGTACCTTTCGTAAGAGTATTAGCACGTAAGTGAATGTACTGGATTCGACTGGAATTCGAGCTCGGCTCTCCTTTTCCTCAATCCGAGCCGTTATCCATTGTTTAATTAAAAAAATATAAAAATAAAAATGGAGCGTCTATTTAAATATAGGTATCCACTAAAAAATAACGCTTAGGTAATAAAATGCTGTCTGTTAGCAAAAGGAACGAAAAGTTATGAACGCAAAACAATCTTTAAAATTAGCTAAGCCAAATTAAATAAGATGTTCTTTGATGATGCTCTGCATTTTCATCTATATTCAAGTTTTCTATTTCTTCTCCAAGGAAAACCGATCCATTTTCCGCTAGTCGGCTATATTCGCGCTAAAGTTGTTAACGCCTTCATCTTCATAGCATATTTTCGCTCTTACTGGAAAGTTCTTTATATGTGTAAAATAAATAGATAAATGTATAAATAAATAAATAAATAAAAATTAAAATTGAGATAAAAAGATCTTCAACTGTTAGAATTCTTTTCAGGGACAATTAAACTGAAGATGTTCGGCTATTAAATGAATAGACGACAATTTTGTTTTGAATAGAAAATTGCAAAATGTACCTCGCTTCTAAAAAGAATCGTTTCAGTTGTTGAATAGTAATTACGAAAATATTTTAAATTAGTTTACATAATGGCTGCGTTTCAATGGCGTTTTTTTTAGCAGTTCTTTAGACTTCCATAAATGAACAAACACGCTAAGTAGACATCTCTCTATAT
>OZ010585.1:51866090-51871090 GCA_963932145.1 Acanthosepion lycidas
CTTATTTCCTGTTTAGGATTGGAATTCCGGTTCCTTCTAAAGTCTTCTTATTCTTTTTCACTTCCAGTTACCCCTTGCGTCTTAGTCGCATTATCTCCTTGTTTGGGTTAAAATGATTTAAAAGGAAACTATGATGCGGTCCCTTGAGAATCGTGGTTAAGTTTAGAATCAAGCCCTTTAGAATTGAGAATCCAGTGAGGATCGAACTCACTAAACCATAGTAATGTTCAACCAGAAATGTCCTTACTCAACATTGAGACTTGTATCTGAGTGTGTTGTGTGTCACGTGCGGGCTAAATGATATTCGGTAGACTTTCTTTGTAGACGCCCTCTAGAACCGCTCCCCTTGGCGACAGGCATTATGGGTCTGTGTTTTGTGCATATATAATATCATTGGACTAATGATCGGTTTCTTTTGACCCACGCCAGGTTACCCCTATCATGATTTATCTTTACAAGAGTCAGAACAACCAAAGAAAAAAAAATAGAATATTGTTACCATATTTGGGCTGGAATTACCCAATACTCGCTTTCCAGCATTGAAGTTTCTGTGTGCGGTGAATTATTTTCAACACAACAAGCCCCTCCCTCGCCGACAAAAATCTTTCACTATTTCCATGGCAAATGTTCAGAAGAGCTACATTCCTAAATTCATCAGCTCAGACCTTTGCATGTAGGACATCCCATGTCACACATCAAGTCTCGAATCACTCTTACTTTCTTCGTATTCCATTCGTAAGGAGGAAGATCAGACCGAAAAAACAGAGTATTGCTGCCATATCTGTACTGGATCTGTACAATTCTCACTTTCAAGGCTTGACTGTGTTCAAAAGCGTATATGCGGCCTTGTGTGTGATTAGGTTTTTTTTTTTGCCAACATTTTCCCACGGGCGAAACGTTTCTAGCCTGTTGCTAGTCAATAGCTATTTACATGACAAAGATTATACTTCCTTGATCAGAACGATCTTAACTTAGTCTAAAGTCAACACATATCTATCCTACATATCCACATAATATGAATTTTTGCTTCCATTCTTTACATATTTGAAACAATCTCATTCAGTACCTGACTACGTTGATTGGTTCTTGGGCCTTCTATTAGGAGAACAATATCTATAAGAATGTGCATTTTCATGAGACAGCGTTCATATATAAAAGTGTGGGTGCGTATGCTCTTTCGTATGCAGGCATGCGTTTGCGTCTGTATATATATCAACGTTTGTACGAAGGTTTGTGTCTATGTGACTGCAAATCAATCAATCAATGAATCCGATTAATCAAAACACAGAAAGTCTTTTTTTCCTTCACTTTACTTTTTCAACGTTGAAAATGGCCTTGATTTTGGAAATGTTTTGCATTCGCATTTCTCACGTTAGGATTAAGAGTTCAGAAAAGACGGTGAATGAATTAGATAAACATACAATGTTTATCGTTTTTTTAATCAAATTATTTTGCAGAAGTTTTACCTAATAAGACAAAATTCGTAAATATATCCGTTAACAAGAGAACGTGCGCATTTATCTGTGAATGCGTATCTGCATAATGTATGAGTTCTTGTTTGTTTGGTTTGCTTTGTCTTACGGCATATCAACCTCAATTGGGTTATTTAATGCTGACAAATTTTTTATTGATGGTAATATTTTTTCCTTTAAAAATTCATTTCTGGTAATATTTTTTCCTTTAAAAATTCATTTCTGGTAATATTTTTTCCTCTAAAAATTCATTTCTGGTAATATTTTTTCCTTCAAAAATTCATTTCTGGTAATATTTTTCCTTCAAAAATTCATTTCTGTTAATATTTTTTCCTTTAAAAATTCATTTCTGGTAATATTTTTTCCTCTAAAAATTCATTTCTGGTAATATTTTTTCCTTTAAAAATTCATTTCTGGTAATATTTTTCCTTCAAAAATTCATTTCTGGTAATATTTTTTCCTTTAAAAATTCATTTCTGGTAATATTTTTTCCTTCAAAAATTCATTTCTGGTAATATTTTTCCTTCAAAAATTCATTTCTGGTAATATTTTTTCCTTCAAAAATTCATTTCTGGTAATATTTTTCCTTCAAAAATTAATTTCTGGTAATATTTTTTCCTTTAAAAATTAATTTCTGGTAATATTTTTTCCTTTAAAAATTCATTTCTGGTAATATTTTTTCCTTTAAAAATTCATTTCTGGTAATATTTTTCCTTCAAAAATTCATTTCTGGTAATATTTTTTCCTTTAAAAATTCATTTCTGGTAATATTTTTTCCTTTAAAAATTCATTTCTGGTAATATTTTTTCCTTTAAAAATTCATTTCTGGTAATATTTTTTCCTTCAAAAATTCATTTCTGGTAATATTTTTCCTTCAAAAATTCATTTCTGGTAATATTTTTTCCTTTAAAAATTCATTTCTGGTAATATTTTTTCCTTTAAAAATTCATTTCTGGTAATATTTTTTCCTTCAAAAATTCATTTCTGGTAATATTTTTCCTTCAAAAATTCATTTCTGGTAATATTTTTTCCTTTAAAAATTCATTTCTGGTAATATTTTTTCCTTTAAAAATTCATTTCTGGTAATATTTTTTCCTTCAAAAATTCATTTCTGGTAATATTTTTCCTTCAAAAATTCATTTCTGGTAATATTTTTTCTACAAAAAACTATTTCAAGTATATTTTCTTCAAAAATCTATTTCTGTTAATAATTTTCCTTCAAATTAATATTTATAAATATATATTTATTTTAAATATATAGATGTTAATTTTTTTTTTTTTGTCCAAAAATGTATTGCTGGTAATATATTTTTACCAAAATATTTTGCTGGTAATAAAGTTTTTACAAATTATTTCTGGTATTAAAACCTATTTTTACACTTTCATGGTGTTTTGACCCCGGTTTGGGGCTTAACTATTTGCCCATATCTAGAACCCTAACAGGTGCTACCAACCCGGGACAGGGTAGACCTGGGAACACCAATAATTAAGAGGTGGTTCCACGCTCCTCAAAACCTCCTGATAAGAGGTCTTGCTGTTCGACGTAGTTTATCGTCATACCCAGGACGCGGGTGTAGTTTATCGTCATACCGATGACGGTGTGTTCTTGTTTTCTCTCAAGATGGGTGTGCGACCTTATGTGAACTGATGTCTGCATTAAGGTTATTACTTTTTGCAACTATATATTTCTGTGTGATGAATCGATGAACTTTTGTTCGAAAGTAATGTGAAAGGCATTAATTTGTTTCATGTTTTGAAAAAAGTTACCCGCTAAACCGAAAATTCGATTTTATTATATACGGAATAAGAGTAATATATATATATATATATATATATATATATATATATATAATATACACACACAAGTAAATTCGCTTGAAGATGAAATGGAACTAATGTTTTTAATTTAATTACAAAATTAAATTTGAAGCATTTAGCTTCCTTTTTGAAACATGGTTATTACTATGTAACGAAAAAACATATTTTAAAGTAGTTAATTTATAATATTAATGCTCTGTAAATTTACATTGAGCACTATTTTTTAAAAATAAAAAAAAAACTGTTCTTTCTTTATATATATATATATATATATATATATATATATATATATATATATATATATGTATATATATATATTAGAAGGTTTAATATCTCAATTTGCTAATCATGTAAATATTTATTATTGTAAAATACAATAATTGCGGAACATGGCCCAAAAGTGGGGGAGTGGAATTGAGAGTGGTCATCATTGTTTCTCCTATGCCTATTTATTCCGAATCACGACGCATTCATTTATTAGAAATAACACACATACCAAAAGAAGACATTTCCCGTCTTTTACTCCTACATATACCCCATACACAAAGGGAACCTACAAAATAAATCTCATGATTTAAAAATTTCTTTCTTATGTACAAGTGTTCTTATATATATATATATATATATATATATATATATATATATATATATATATATATATATATATGAAGATGATATAAAATGAGGGAGAGGGGGATGAATCCCAGTTGCAAACAAAATATGACAAATGTAAAACAGAAAATAACAGATGTCAATAGGGCCCGTCCATCCCATAAAAATAAGAGTTGCCGTTATAATCTGTCATCAGAAAGCATCAAGTAGCTAACTCTCTAATGGAATAGGAAGGGTAATATAAATGTGGACGTAGGGGAACTCAAAGACTGAACCAGTCGGGATGAAAAAGGGGAGCCAAAAACAAAGTGGGGAGGTTCGGAATCTCAACTTGTTGGGAACAGGTCGGAAACAACACTCAATCGCATTAACTATTAGATTAATAATGACGTAATAATGTCGTTTTTTGACGTAACGTCAAAAAACGACATTATTACGTCATTATTTTTGCACCAACCTAATAGATACACAAAAGAGAGTGTAACTTAACCAGGCGACGGTTCATAGGAATTCGCCCCGTTGTGTCGAAGAGGACGTAAAAAAAAAGAACTCAAGGATAGCGCAGGTTTTGAATTCAGAGTTTTCCTTCTTCTAGACCAGTTGCCATCCACGGCTATAGAACACAGCCTATTCTGCTATTCACCCATAGCCGGAGAGAGAAGAAAAGGATTCACACCTTTCCCACGTAAGCGAATGTACTGGATTCGACTAGAATTCGAACTCGGCTCTCCGATACCTCAATCCAAGCAGCTATCCACTACTCCATCGTGCCTCCTCGTCGTGTTATAGGAAATTAATTATCGTACAAAAATCAAAAGGTCGTTAACCTGGTGTACATAGAGGCGCCAACTCGTATGTGTGTGAGCATTCGAATCTAAAGATCATAGTCTGCGCTCATCTGTAAAAATGTGTGTCGTAATGTCTCAGATTTTGGACCTTAGAATATATGTGTTTATTTGTACATGCAGATGCATAAGTGTTCATTAGGTTTATGACGTAGTGTAAAATAATTGATTTCCTGTATCGTAATTATCAGTTTCACTGTTTAAGAAAGTTAGAAACAGCGAACGCAACACAGACACATGTACCCACTAAAAA
>OZ010585.1:51873590-51961090 GCA_963932145.1 Acanthosepion lycidas
ACTTGATGGGCCGACATTTTTAATACTTTCATATACCATAACGATTTCTGCATTTGAACAACCTATTTTAAATATAACAACTATTAAAGTTACTATTGAAATTTGAGTACAATCCTCAAATTAAACCTGGGAATGACGATGAACAACAAGGCCTCTGATCGGGAGATTGGAGGTTTTGAGAAACAGGGAACCGACTCTTAATTGCTGTTGTTCCCAGATCATCCCAGACCCGGAGGTGGGGTAGTACCTGTTAGGGTCCCAGCTATAGGCAAATAGTGAAACCCAAAACACCATAAAAGGAAAGTAAAAAATACATTTATCTTAAAAGTACCAGCAATACATTTTTATATAAAAAAACTTTCCAAAGCTACATATTTATAATAAAATTAACAAAAATACATTTTTAAAGCAGAATTACTAACAATAAATTTTATAGTAAAATGACCAACAATACATTTTATCGGTAGCTGAAGCCATAAAATTGTGTTCAAAATATTTAGATTTCAGCAATATATAACCCATAGAGATGTAGAAATACCGCTAAACTAAATCAACCCACCAACAATTCTCAAAGTGTGCTCTATATTTGTTACCGAGTGTCAAAAATTATGTTAAACTTAGAATATAAATAAGAGGCATTTCGGTGTGAAAGGCTTAACTAACGAGCCAATAATTGTGACTTCGATTCGACCCTCACTTGTTAAATATATAGGGGGTGGCATGTCGGCTTGGGGAAGCGCTTAATGATTCGATTACTACTGAGAAGTGAGTTAAACTAAACTCAGTAATTTAAAAAAAAATCTTTTTACTCCAAGCAAGGCAATAAAGCCACTAAGACGCAAATGACACGTGATAGAATATGAAAAAGAAAGAAAGCTTATTAAGGAGAGAAAACAATAAAAGAACAGGGATTTAGAAAACTGGAGTTAACGATTGACATTACCTTAAACATTTTAAAGATCAAATTTGACTTGAAAGCAAAATGTCGGAAGATATCTCCATAAGTGCAAGTGAATTAAATGTTAGCATAGAATAGTTATATCTAGCCATTTAAACTGTAAAATAATGGGAGCTTTTGGCGAATCTGTTAGTGCGCTCACATTCTTAAAATGTACGTACCCTAGAGAAAATTTCATCAGAATAATTACTATGAAAATATTTAGAGAAAATACACAGGAGAGTTATATTGCTGCAGTTGGAAGGTGACCTAAACCAAGAACCGGTTCCTTTTCCCACCCTTTATATACATGAAATAAATAAGGATTTATCGGGTGAGGGTATTGTTTAACAATTAAATTACTATCGAGTAGTAAGCGGATCTTTCCTGTTTGTCGAATAACTTGGCATAAAATTAAGCAATACTTAGGAAGTATAAAGGGTTGTAATGTTGTGGGGAGATGGTTAGACATCAGGCTGAACTTTACAACTGAGTATTTTGTTTTATCCCATCCGACTGCGCATGAGCTAAAATTAAACAAAATTTTATAAATATAATGGGAAATTCTCTATGTGCTGTAGTGGTTAACGATCTTGTCTGGTTGGTAACTACTGACTAGTGTGTCTGATTCAACCTTAGTTCCAAATTACCCGTGCCCAAATTAAGCAAAGCTTTATAAAAGTGAGGATTTCGGTTGAATATTTTGGCTAACGATCTTCTCTGGCTGACCATTACTAATGAGTAATAAGTACGATCCCGCCTGTGTAACCAATTCCATGTGCTCAAATTAAGTTAAACTCTATAATGAGACATTTCGGTGTAGGGTAGTGGTTAACGATCTTTTCTGTTTGATTTTTATTAATGTTATGTGTCTAATCCTTATGACGTTCATCATATTTGTAGCTTGTGCCAGAAAACTAAGTCAAACTTAATATAGAAGAAATAGTAAAGGACAGAGATAATATTTGCAAAAAATGAATTTTTCATAGAAGTAGCAATAGAGAAAGAAAAAAAAAAGAAAAAAAAAAAAAAAGAAACCATTTAACTTCTATCTTGATATTTAAAGCTATATCTCCCGAAACGGATTGATTAAGCACAGAGAATTACCTTAAACAAGGACATTAAACCCAACCTCAGGGAGAATGAGTCTTGAACATCGGCAATCTCCAAAGTGCTTTAAAATAACCATTATCCTGATACTGTTTTCCCTTGGAATACAGATTCTTAAATTCTTCCGATGTTTCTCTCTTCACCTGCCTCTTCATTGTTGATTTTCCATTTATATTCGTTTTTCTTGTCGCTTCCAGCTCATTCTCTCTGACAGTAAAAGTAGGTAACACAATGAGCATCCATTTTGCTGACTGATCGCTGACGGTGTCACCTGAGAACTGACGACGCTCTTCTGCCTTGCCATTTCGGGCCGGTGGCAAATCCGATGAATGACCGCTTTGCTTGCGCTATGGACAATTGGATTATCGGAGAAACTATCAAGGTGGCATTACGCTGGCTTTTTGCTCTGCTTTCGGCTCAAGCGACGAAAGAAGAGAACAAATCGATGGATGCTCGCCCATAGGTAGAAGCACAATTTAATATAGACTCAGTTCACTGCCCCACGTGTATATTTATTCATATGTGCCAATGTGTACATCTTTCACTCCATATACAGATAGTGTTATTTTATGCATTCAGGCATATTTATGCGTTCATAAGTCAGTATATTTTACACACACAAACATGTATATATATATATATATATATATATATATATATATATATATATATATATATATATATAGAGAGAGAGAGAGAGAGAGAGAGAGAGAGAGAAAGAGAGCGAGAAAGAAAGAAGCATACATTTTACTAATATCGCAGTTTTTGTATCCATCAGTTTCTTAATGTTACATATGAATATGCCTCTCGCGCATATTCTATCTGTCTATCTAATTATTTGTGGACACCTTTTTGAAGTAAATGTATGATATGCAGTACACACGCAGATACACAGACACTCACACACACACACACACCACACAGACACACACACACACAAATATATATATATATATATGTGTGGATATAAATCAAATAACGAAATATTAGCAACTATATATGCGCGCGATGGCGTGTATACACTGATCAGCAAATAAATATTTAATTAATTTATTAATATATATATATATATATGTGTGTGTGTGTGCGCTTGTGTGTGTGTACATTGAGTTTAACACCCAGCAGAGATAGTCTGTTTCTTACTTATATGCAATCTTCAGGCGTGACATAAGCTCTATTCCTAATGTTGAGCACTTTATCCGTAAATATGGCATATCTTAAAACTATATATATATATATATATATATATATATATATATATATATATATATATATATATATATATATATATATATATAGATAGATAGATAGATGGATGGATGGATATATACGGTTACATGTTTGATTCCTGTCGGAGAGTGCATATTTACTACGAAATTTCTCGGACATTCAGGCCGTTAAATATAATTAATACTGTTTAATAAAAAGAAACAGTAAATTATATCTAAAAAATAATATATAAACAGAAAATATATTAAATAATTGTCGGACTTAACAAACACAAACACACACACACACACACACACACATATATATATATATATATATATATATATATATATATATATATATATATATATTATGAAATGGACAAAGTCCGACAATTATTTTGAGACATTTTTATATTTATACGTTCTTTTTATAGATACAACTATTTAAGTAAATGTTCTGTTTATAATAAACTATTAACAATTTTTACCGGCCTGAATATCCGAGAAATTTCCATAGAAAAAAAAGTTTCTGTCGGAGGTCGCATATTTTCTATGAAAATTTCTCGGGCATTCAGTTGGGTAACTGTTGTTAATACTGTTTATTATAAATACATCATTTACTTATATATTTGTATCTATAAAAGAACGTATAAACATAAAAATGTCTCAATATATATATATATATATATATATATATATATATATATATATATATATATATATGTATATATATATAGTCAATTAATTTATAATATTAATGCTCTATAAATTTACATTGAGCACTATTTTGTAAAAATAAAAATATCTATAAGAACACCGGATTATATATCTTACTGTTCTTTCTTTTTATTAATATATATATATATATATATATATATATATATATATATATATATATATATATATATATATATATATATATACATAGAGTAGAGGTAGTATTGAGTCACGAGGGAGTCGCTTCTGGCCCAGTTTTTAGGCTTTAGTCGTCGCGCAGAGTTATCCACCAAAATTAAATTCATGCGAATGGCCTTGTCAAATTCGCTTTGCCTCCGCTTTCGACCATCCATAGCCATCGCCACCACCGCCACCAGAGCGGGGAAAGGGGAGATGGTGGGAGCTCGACGATCCCGATGTTCGGATGCGAGCGGGTGCCAACGATGACGAGTAGAGGAATTAATTTGAACAACTATATATTACATCCAGCCTACAATGCCTACCTGCTTAACATTTTATTGCCTTTTTCTAATAATGTGGTGTACGTTACAACCAAAATTGGGACTAAAATATACAAAATGTTTTTTTTTTTTTTGTTATTGTTGAAATATTTCCAACCGTCTCCGTCACTGCCATTTAATGTTTTTAGCTTGTTAGACAAACTGGTTTACACACGACTTGGTTTATACGATACCCGTATATTCGAATTAAATGTAGATCGTACCTTTTCAAGACGTAGCCAGCAAAATCTCTTTTGTCATAATGACAACATCCAGTTCTTGGTAATTACTGAAACAATCGAAAATATTCGTGTTAAATATATTTTTTTAGTGGCAGTGTATTTGACTCAGACCATCTGAGCCTGGCCGTCGGTTCAGCTGTTAGAGTGAATAGGGGTGTTGATTTTGATTGGCTGAGCCGAACGTTGGTATGTTAGAATTAGAAAGTGTTTTAACTGAGTTATGATTTACGTGCTAATACCCTTGAGAGAGGTATGAATCCTCTTCTTCTTACAACAGCTACGGGTAAATAGCAGAACAAACCGGATTCTTAAGTCTTGGATGGCAACTGGTCTACCGCAGAAAGAAATGGCAACGTACTGCGGGAAAAAAAAACTGCCTTGGCAGTCATGTATCGAAAGATATAAAATCACTTAAGCGTGTATCATGCATGGCGCATAAGTGATGATTTTCATGTCGAACAATGTGGAGGTGTTAAAATCGTGTCTCGAGGCTTGCTCCGCAGTGGGGTGGATAGCGACCCCACTGGCTGGTTAAAAATGTACACATCGACATGTTTAATAAAGTATTAAATCAAAATCCCTTTTTGTTAAAGATTTCATTTTACCTCTGAAGCCAAGAACATTTCGACACACGTCCATGAGAAGACGGCAGAAAGAGTAGAATGCAGCTTTTTATGGAGTCGACCCTGTCAACCAAAAGACCTCTCCAAGAGAGAGATGGGTATACAACACTCGAATGAAACAGAACAAAATCATTAACATCGGACAGTTTATCCCCGGTTTGAATTCGTGAGTACATCATATTCGAAAAGCGAAATAATATATATATATATATATATATATATATATATATATATTAGGTTGATGCAAAAATAATGTCGTTTTCTCACATATGTGAGAAAACGACATTATTTTTGCACCAACCTAATATATATATATATATATATATATATATATATATATATATATATGTACCCACCGTGTCAGTTGAAAACTGATTAAATATATATATATATATATATATATATATATATATATATATATATATATATATATATATATACCCACCGTGTCAGTTGAAAACTCATTAAATATATATATATATATATATATATATATATATATATATATATATATATATATATATATATATAAATATATATATATATATATATGTGAGGTCTGATCAAAAAGTATCTGAACTGGTGCTATAAAAATAAAATGCAGCACGAATCAATTCGGTATCTAATCTCATTTAAAGTAGACCTCCTTTTCAAACCACATGCTTTATTGAGCGTCGTTTCCATTGATGTAAACAGTCTTGGGACCCTTTTACTATGATAGCGAGCAGCTGACTCGTCACTTTCTCTTGGATTTCCTCTACGTCTTGAAATCTTGATCCTTCCAAGAGGAATTTGACTTCTGAACAGAAAAAGTTTTGAGGTGAGAAATCCGAGGAATATGATAGTTGCAGGACCTGGAGAGTTTTTTTACTTACCAAAACTTGCGGCACAAGCCACGGACACTGATGGAAACGTCTGTGTGGTGGGGAGACAACCACATTTGATATATACATATATATATATATATATATATATATGATATATACATATATATATATATACATATATATATACATATATATATATATATATATATATATATATATATATATATATATATATATATATATATATATATATGTATAGTTTATGCAAAACTAGGTAATCCATATGAGGAGACCCGAGGAGGATGATATTACATGGAACCTTAAAGTGATCTGTTTTTATTCAAATATATATATATATATATATATATATATATATATATATATATATATATATATATATATATATATGTATATTTGTGTGTGTGTGTGTGAAGACATTATTAATAGCAGACATGACAGGAATAACCTTCTTGCATATATATATATATATATATATATATATATATATATATATATATATATATATATATATGTGTATATGTATAGTTTATGCAAAACTAGGTAATCCATATGAGGAGACCCGAGGAGGATGATATTACATGGAACCTTAAAGTGATCTGTTTTTATTCAAATATATATATATATATATATATATATATATATATATATATATATATATTTGTGTGTGTGTGTGTGTGAAGACATTATTAATAGCAGACATGACAGGAATAACCTTCTTGCATTAATGCGGGTGTGTCTTGAACCTACCTTTCTCCTTATTTTCGTCAATGATATTCTCTATGCCATCATATCGGTATCTATGCTGATGACACAACTAATCAAACACACACACACACAGACATATATATATATATATATATATATATATATATATATATATATATATATATATATATATTATGATTATTCCATCGCAACACAGAAATTACTATGTTTCGAAACTGACTCCAGTCCTAAAGTTTAATTTCAATATTAAATTTACAATTTTGAGCACAGTTTCATTCTCAAGCGATGTTAAACATCGCTTGAGAATGAGCAGACTTAGTTACAGTTTCTGGAGGAGAGCGTGTTATCTAGCGTGATCAACAATTTGAACAAGGCCAGCACACTCAAGCTCTCGGCCAGGATGACTTGTGGCTTTCTGCTATTGACGGTCCTCAAGAGTTCCGTCTAGCCAAATTTCACTCAGGCTTGGTTTTCAGGTGCCGCACAATGGGATCGACCCTGATACATTTCCATAACATCCTTCCTGATAAATAATGGTGTGATTCAAACCCGTGTTGAATGGTCAGAATGTGAAGGTTCTAACCACTCGGCTACACGCCCATCCATCCATCCATAGATAGATACATACATATGTGTGTATGTGTGCATGTGTGTGTATGTGTGCATGTGTGCGTGCATTAGTGCGTTTGTGTTGAAATAGGTATATATTGGTATGATTATATGAATTTGATCATCTTGCAACAAACATTTCTCAATATAACCGTAATAGATCACGGTGCAATTTCGACCAGCGGAATATTCTTGGATACTGTCCTAATGCTTTTTCATCATAAATAGGTTTGTTGACCACCCCAGCTCTGATGAAACGTTCAGGGCGTTGATGTCCGTATCGGGTTTTTAAGCGTTTTTCCCTCGTCGCCCTGTGATGGGTTTGGCATTCGCTTGCTGTCATAATGGTGGCAAAATCAAGTGTACTTGGCAAGTGGTTCAGAAACGTGGCGCATGCAGAACGTCTTGCAACCCGACCTTCCCATCCGCCTCGCCGGTCAAGTCGGGTAAGCGGTGGAAGCGCTAAGTAAACGGATCGACGCTAATTGAGTTTTAGGAGACTCAATCAACCTTGTGGTCGTCATCTTTGACATCACAATTCACATAATTCCTTCATTCATTTCTTAGGCTTTTTTTCGTCTCCTCTTCCTTTTCATACACATTTGTGAGTCAAAGGTAACCGCTGTCTCATATATATATATATATATATATATATATATATATATATATATATATATATATATATAATTATTATTATTATTATTATTAACAATAATAATAATAATATTTTAGAGTTATAAGTAGTATTGAGATGTGTATATGAATTAAAAGTTGGAGTAAAGCTTAGTAAGAAACGAAAATACTTTTGATATACCTGGCGCTACACAATCACAGACAATATTTCAACATATTTTGCCTCAATAAAATTTCCGTGTTGTCATTTATTTACTCTCTCTTTCTCTCCCTCTTTCTTTCTACATATCTATATAGATATATAGGAATAAAGTGTTGCTACCGACACTTGAGTTTGAACATAGATCGCCAGTAAGCAAACACAGGCGATTCTATTAAATCACATGACCATAGAGGAAATGCATATATGGGAATTAGCTTGGCGTCTAATTGTTCCCCATTTCTAGTCTATCCTCTATTCCTCTACGGATCGCTATTCTCTACTCTACTCATGATACTATTTCTCAATTCAGATTACTATTCACTGCTTACTATTCGAGCATGTATTATCGAGCGAGTACTATTAGTGCGAGATTATTCGAAGATGTTTGACACAAGTATTGTTCAATCGCATTACTATAGTTGTATCTGCGATTACAAAGTCTCTGCTACAACGAGCATTACGAAAGTGACCACGAGTATTCGTTGGCATTACCAAAGTGGCAACGAGTGTTCGTTGACATCCAAATATATATATATATATATATATATATATATATATATATATATATATATATATATATATATGTATGTATGTATGTATGTCTACTTTCCATTTTTTGGAAGAAAGATCTGATAAGGTAATAGCCCTCTTATACTCAGAGATCCAAAAGCATTTTCCTTGCACACAATTTTTCGTTTTATTTTGAGAGGCAGAAGTCAAAAACAACAGAAGTTCGACCCAAAAACAGAAAATTGAAATCGTCTACACATTTTCATTATCCGTATGAGACTCATTCTAATATTTAAGCTTAGACAACGCTTTGAGAACTTAGAAAAAATCCTCAATATGTTTAATTTCAAACACCGAATCGATGATTATGGACACACACACACACACACACACACACACACACACACACACACACACACATATATATATATATATATATATATATATGATTTATTCGAAAATTATAACATAAATATGTTCTAAAATGACTACAAAAATAGCCATTTTGTTTCAACACTTCAGGTTTCTTATCAAGTGATGGTGTTGAATGTAGAATAAAGGGTTTTAAAAGATTCAGATCAATCAAGCATCCCACGCTAGGGAAAACGCTGTTACATAAGCTGCAATGACCAATCAAAATACAAGTATATGAGAATTAAAAAAAAATCAAACTTGACAACGAACCTTGGTTATAATAATTAATGCTTTAATGTTAGGTTTAGACTAAAATAGAAATCATTCTCATTAATTAATATCAAATTTTACTATGTAATTGAAAATTGAAAATAAGCGATATTAAATTTTAAATTTAATCTGTATTATGTTTAAAATATTATATTATAAAATTATTTGAAGTAGAAACAGGAAAAAAATACATATATTTTGTTATTTATTTTGTTTTAATTGAAAGGCCAAAAATTCAGTAAGAATAAATGTTAAAATATAATATTGATGCTAAGCTTCGTTACAGCTTAGAAATCGTTTCACCTCAAGCAAGGTGAAAATGCTACTAGAACGCCAAGGGTTACAGGTTGAGGCAAATAAGTAACAAGACTCAAGAAGACAGAATCAGGCGATAGACGTTGCATTTAAATTTCTGAAGCTTGTAGGTTAACGGGGAAACAATAAATCGGAAGGGAGTTCCACAGGTGGGAAGTGTCATTAAAAAAATATCTTCGAGTCGAAGTGGCGGTTGCATCTATCTAGTTTAATAGTGAGACCTAGCTGCCAATCTAGTAGCATGCACAAATTCATGTAGTCGAGGACCGAGGCGAAAAAAAGCTCATCTGAGTGATTGCTTCGAAAATGCTTGTAGAACAGACAGTGAAGAGCCACGCCGCATCGGCGAGTTAAGTGACTGGAGACGAGATGTCTGGTAGGGATCGATTGCTTTGCAGACATCCGGACTTTGTCAAGAATCTCGGGATGCCCAGTAGGTGCACCAAACCAGATTCTATGCACGAACGAATGGTAGATTGGTAAATTGATTCTGACAGGAAAAACGTTTTGGCACGACACACTCCACCAAGCTTGTAACAGACTCGATATAGTCGATCGCCATTATGTCAGTGGAGAATGTGAGGCCAAAAATGTTATTCGCCTGGAGTTCAGTATCAGCCATCTTGATTCTAGGAAGAAAATGCTTCTCTGTGGTGATTAAATGAAAGCGGTTTGCTTTAAAGACATTGAAATTTACAAACGAGTTCCAGCCGAATCCATTACATTCAATTAGGTGCTAATACCCTTGGGAACGGTATGAATCCTCTTCCCCCTTCAGCTATGAGTAAATGGCAGGACAGATAATTAACTGAAGGAGAATTGTATGTTGGGTAGAATTTCGGTAGACGAAATAAATACTGTTTCAAATAAACGAACGTCTATTCAAATATGGATATCACAAATGATAACATTTGAAGAAATAATAAAAATAATGATTTCCTTCCTGTGTTTGTGTGTGTGTGTGTGTGTGTGTGTGTGTGTGTGTGTGTGTGTGTGTGGTGCAAGGGAATCACAGATCAGAGTTCGAATTCCAGTTGAATCTATTACATTCACTTACGCGCTAATACCCTTGGGAAAGGTATGGATCCTCTTCTCCCTCCAGCTATGGATAAATAGCAGTACAGACCGGGTTCTATAGCCTTGGATGGCAACTGGTCTACCGCTGAAAGAAATGGCAACCTACTGCGGAAAAAAAATCTGCCTCGTCAGTCATGTATCGAAAGACACGCAGGGCACATAACTCACTGAAGGCGGATAGTGAGTTGGGTATATTCTCATTAAAGTGTGAATTACCTCGAATTTACAAATTAACGCAATTCCTTCAGCATTGAAAAATCAATATTCGAAATCGTATCTTTTACCTGGATCCGACATCAGTTGAAAATATACAACAGTCTCATCAATCAGGTATTCCCGTTGATATCCGCTGATATCTGTTTCTATAAATCTGCACCTATCAACCCGATGTATTCATACGTAGGCTTTTGAATAACACCGGTGCTTTTTTTTTTTTTTTTTTCGCGGATTCACATCCACTGACCAATTCGGTAATGTTTATGACAGCTGGAAGCAGAGCAGAGCAACGTCATCTCAAAGAACAAACGGGGAACATAGATTCTCATGACACCGATTCGGAATATAAACATAATCTCACTCATTGACCAAAGTATCTGTTAATATTGCTTTCTTTTTGGACTGACGTTCTGTTGAAATTTCTTTCCTTTCTTGACCCTGCTCCTTTTATTTTATTTACCAGCATTGATTCTTCTGAACCTTTTCATGATTTTTTCCCATTTTCCTATTTTCTCTTTTTCTTTTTTTTTTATTTCTTTTCTACGTTTTTATTGACCCATTTATTCTCTTCGCCCCCCTCATCATGTCTTTCGTTTCGTTTCGTTTCGTTTCGTTTCGTTTCATTTCTTTCTTTCTTTCTTTCTGTTTTCGTTTTTGCTTTGGTTGTCTTTCATGAATGCTTCTGCAGTTCTTTTTATCGTCTGAATCTTGTAGAAAATTTTCGTTCTTTCTTTGTTTTCTTTCTTTTTTTTTTACTCTTACCGTTACCTGTTTGTTCTCTTCTTTTTCTTTCTTTTCGTCCCATTCTTAGTTTCGTCAGTCTTTTCCTTTTATTTCCTCTTTTTACGTTTTTCTTTTTCGTTTATTTATTCGTATGCATGTAAACTTTCTCTCTTTTTTTCCCTAGATTTATTTCCCCCTTTCTCATTTCTTTTCATTTAATTCCAGCTTTTCTTTCTTTCTTTCTTTCTTTCTTTCTTTCTTTCTTTCTTTCTTTCTTTATTTATTTATTTATTTCTTTGAATCATTTTTCTAAACTTCTCCCAACTGTGTCTTTCTTCCTCATTTTTCTCCTCCTTAGTTTTCTCACTTTCACTAACTTCCGTTAATTTTCTTTCTTTCTTTCTTTCTTTCTTTCTTTCTTTCTTTCTTTCTTTCTTTCTTTCTTTCTTTCTTCTCTGAAACATTTTTCTAGACTAATCCCAACTTTCTCTTTTCTTCAGTTTTCTCCTCCTTACTTTTTATCCTTTTCATTAACTTCCGTTTTCTTTCTTTCTTTCTTTCTTTCTTTCTTTCTTTCTTTCTTTCTTCTCGGAATCCTTTTTCTAGTCTTCTCGCAACTTTCTCTCTATTTTTTCTCATCCATCTATTTCTCTTTTATTAACTTCTGTTGTCTTTCTTTCTTTCTTCCTTTCTTTCTTTCTTTCTTTTCTGAATCATTTTTCTTGTCTTCCCTCACCTTTTTCTTTCCCTCATTTTTTCTTCATTCTCTTTCTTTTCTAGTTTCATTTATTTTTCCATCATTGCTACTATCCAAATATTCATTTATCTACATTTTTCATCGTCTGATTCATTTTTCCTTCCTTTGTTCGTTCCTTGATTCTTTTTTTCTTTATTATTTATTGCTCATTATTTCTTTTCCCTTCTTTTTAAACTGTTTTCTTTTCATGTCTTTTATACTTTTCATTATTTCTATCTTGTTTTACTTTCATTCATGCAGTTATCTATATATTTTCTTTCTTCTTTTTCCTCATTTTTCTTTCTTTTTCTATATTTCTTTCCATTTCAAAATGTTATTTTTCTCGTTAGTTTCATTCATTATTTCGTACATCTGTTCTGTTCTCTTTTCTTTCCTCGTTTTCTCTTTCTCTTTGTTATTTTTTTCTTTGTTTCATTCTATTCTCTGTCTTTTAGTTCTTTTCTTTCTTTTTCCCTTCCATCTCGTCTATCTTTCTTCCTTTCTATTCTCTTTTTCTGCTCTTTTCTTCCTTCTCATTATCTTTCTTTCTTTCTTTCTTTCTTTCTTTCTTTCTTTCTTTCTTTCTTCCCTTTGATTTGTCAGTTCCTTTCTGTTTTTATTTATTTGTTTCTTTTTTTACTTCCTTCCTTTCTCTTCTCTTTCTTTTCTCTTCTCTTTCTTTTATGATATCGTTTTTACTTTTGCTTGTTTCTCCTTTCATTTGACATTTCTATGTCGACGCCTTTACCTCTCTCTGCATTCATGTTTTTTTCCGTTTGTTTATTCCATTCCGCATGTTTTTCATCCAAGAACAGACAGGATGGGAAGGTTCCAGTGAGATCAAGTGTCCAATTCTTTCTTTCTTCTTCCTGTGTATTTCATCATCCTTACTCAGTTCTAACAAATTCACATACTCATAGACACACATCACCCCATATTTCAGCCTCGTTTTGACTCACATTTCGAGATCTTTGGCTGGCATAATCAAAGCCTAACACAAGCACTTAGAAAAAGAGATATATAGCGCAGTACGTAGATTTGCACGCAAATCTCGCAAACTTCAGAGAGTAAGTTCCATATTATAAACCTTCCTGTTGTGGGTATGTGCTAGTTTTAAAAATATAGATAAACGCCTCTCATGGAGGTACGTTAGAAATTTAGTTTTGCCGATCATTCATTGATGAAGTAAGATCGACTTTTATTAACTGGTTTATGCCGCATGATTAGTCGTAAATTAATCAGTTAGTTTGGCATATCATTTCAGTTTGGTAGTGAATTTTCGAAGACTAATCTTTTTTTTAATCGTAGAGATTTATTTTTATGAAGGATGTGGACAGCCGCGACCACACCAAGTAATGCTGCTGTGCTATCAAGTAAATTCATATGATGCCGTCTTGCATGTGAGATTCCTAAGATTGACAGCATGAAAAAGATAATAAGCTGAAACTGAGCTATTATATAGTGGGTGTGAAAAAATGGGCTCATGCCTTTCCTAAGGAAAATGAAAGCGAATTACCTAGCCGAGGACTGAACACCAGCACTTGCCTCCCCAGTTAATTATCTATATACCTGTTGCCTAACTTTAACTTATGAAGTGACAGACAAAAATCATTATCAGGTGTTTCACATTCAGCGACGTTTAGCAAATAGGTGTCGATGAGATTTACCGGGGGTAATCAGTTCGGCTCTCAAAGGGTTAGCAGGTTTACGAAATATTTACTGAAGATGACAATATTATAATAATAATGTTGATATAAAAGTTAATATAATAATAATAATAATAATAATAATAATAATAATAATAATAATAATAATAATAATAATAAATACAAGTAAAGCACAGTACACCGGCTGAAGCTGCAAAATACTTAAAAAAGAAAGCAAAGACAAATGCAACCGATCAGATACAGAAACAATGTCAAGATAAACCGCTTCATGGCCAATACTCTGCCCGTACCAAAAAAGCTGACGTAGACAAAACCTGTACCCATCAGTGGCTACGTAGTGCAGGGTTGAAAGCTGAAACTGAAGGTTTTATCCTTGCTGCACAGGACCAATGCTTGCTAACTAGGAATTATCAAGCACATATACTAAAATATTGTGTCAGCCCAAAATGCAGATTCTGTGATAAATATCCAGAAATGATTGATCATCTTGTATCAGGTTGCATGATATTGGCACCCACTGAATATAAAACCCGACATGACAGAGTGGGCCAATATCTGCACTGAAAATTTGCAACTTCTACGGGAAGGAAACTGAAAGAAACTGGTATGAACACCACCCAGACCCGGTTACGGAGATAAGACCTGTTACAATTCTGTGGGACTATACACTGACAGAACAATCAAAGCCAACCGCCCAGACATTGTTATTAAAGACCACAAACAAAAAAAGTGCCCCCTTATTGATATGACAGTCCCTGCTGACTGCAATGTATCTTTGAAGATATTCAAAAAGCTGTCAAAATACAAGGACCTTGAAATAGAAATCTCAAAAATGTCTCACATGGGAACATCAACAATCCCTGTTGTATTTGGAGGTCTATGATTGGTTGGAAAAGATTCCAGTAGACTAATTGAAGGGATTCCTGGAAATCCATGCCTCAAAGAGATACAAAAAATTGTTCTGACAAGTACAGCCCACACTTTACGAAGGGCTTTATCTATGTAATTTTTTTTTTCGTGAGTGGAAAGTGTCATGATGCCATTTCTAACCTTAGGTCACTGGGCGGGACCCGGAAAGAAATGTGTAAACGCCAGAAATCAAAGAAAATAATAATAATAATAATAATAATAATAATAATAATAATAACAGCATATAATAATTACATATAATAATAATATATATATTATGTATATAATAATATAAGATGGCAATAAAAGGTACTATTGATGCAATAATAATAACAGCATATAACAATAACATATAAAATTGCAATAAAAGTACTATTAATGTAATAATAATAACATATAATAATAACATATAATAATAACATATAATAATAAAATTGCAATAAAAGGTATTATTAATATAATAATAATAACAATAACATATAATAATAAGATGGCAATAAAAGGTACTATTAATGTAATAATAATAACAGCATATAATAATAATATATAATAAGATTGCAATAAAGGGCAATGTTAATGTAATAATAATAATAATAACAACATATAATAATATATAATAAGTTTGCAATAAAAGGTACTATTAATGTAATAATAATATAATAAAAAATGAATGACGTAATCTTCCAATATTTTTCAACAATTATGAAATAAGCACGATTTAAGAAAAGATTATTATTATCTAGCTCTCTTGATAGAATGTTAGTGAGAAAGGCCAATGTAGATCTGTTAGATTGTCGCACGTTAGACTGGTTAGCCTATACAGACCACAGGTGGCGTTAGATTCTATACCCAGAATGACTGCTTACAGGAAATTCAATCTGTCTTTGCTCGACAGGCGAGACTTCCGGCAACAGATGATTTGCGTAGTGCGATGAGAACTAGTAGGGGCGGCTATTGGGAATAGGTGGTGGGAGAGGCTTAAGGATAAGATTAGGTCCTTCACCAACGAATGTAGGCAAAGGCACGCACTAGATAAGGCTAACAAGGTGAAGGCACTTAAGGATAATCTTTCCCGGGCGGTGACTGGGGGAAATACCCTAGAGATAGACCTAGATAGAGAGGCCCTGTGGCGCGTGGCTAGCGAGCGCTACTAGGGTCAGGTTGTTAGGCATAACTTAAAAAAGATGTCTGGTGAAACCGTGAACATGGGCGCAGAATTGCGCAAGGAGGAGATCCGTCGAGGTTCCGATCGTTACATTCGAGAGGTCGATAGCCCGAATGGGAGTACTCTCAGGTAGGTCGATTGCATGTGCCAGGCGTTTCGGCGGTATTTCGAGAGCTGGTTTATCAGGAAGCCTAATCTCTCTGACGAAGAGTTTCGCAGCTGTTTGACTGACTTTCTTCGGCTTTCGCAGATTGAAGCGGCTATCTGTGAGAGTGAGATCACGGAGGACGAAGTTTACACGGCATTGAAGAGGTTCGTCAGTGGCAAATCTCCGGGACATGATGGTTTACCCTATGAATTGTACTTGAGACTGTTGTACATCTTTGGTCTGATTTTGAATGCCGTGTTTAATAATCGGGTGATCAAGTTGTTGAAAAAGGACACGGGTCTTGGGTGGGATTTAAATAATTACAGCCCTTTACTCTACTAAACACAGAGTTTAAGATTATGTTGGAGCGTTTACAATCAGTTGCCTAGTTTCTGTTGGGATCCGAGCAGAATTGTTCTATGAATGGCTGAACAATTCAGAACAACCTGCATCTGATCCGCACGATCCTAGAGTGTGTAAAAGTCGACGAGCAAGCCGCGCCGATCAATTTGGATCAGCCCAAGGCCTTTGATAGGGTCGACTATCGGTACCTGGCTATTGTCCTGCAGTCCACCGGATTCGAACCCTACTTCTGCCGGTGGATTAGCCTCCTGTATCGCTCTCCGTGCTGTGATGCAGGTGGACGGAAAGCAGTCGCGTGCTTTTTCCCTATCTTGGTCGGTTCGACAGGTTTGTCTACTGTGACCACTACGTTTGAGCCACTCCTTCGCGGGCTGAGGGGCAGTGCGTGCTGTCCGACCCTACATATAATCGCTGTCCCTGGTGGAGTTCGATCCAGGGTTTCTACGTGCGTCGATGAGGTGTCTACTCTCGTGTCTACCCGCAGCGACAGTGAGGGGGCCCTGAGGGGGCTTGAACAGTACGAAAATGTCACGGGGGCAAAGATTAACCGCAGCCGGTTCGGTTTGTCGGCGACCAAGTTTTTGATTTGGACGCGAATGGAGGAAATCTTGCGATGGGATCGCTATTCTGATCCGGATCTGATTAAATTCGTTCAGCATCACTCAGGATGAAGATTAAAATTGATGGAAAACGGTTGGTATCAACAGATTTTAACGAAAGGTAGAGAGCCTGGTTTGTCTGGATTTTCTTTTTTAAGTGCCCCTAGGTCACAACGGGGCTGTTTCCCCAGGAGCTCTCCCCGAACTTAAGATGGGCTCTTCCAAGTTTACCTAGTTAATATCAGTAAGTGTAATTCCCGACCTGTGCCCGGCTACTCCCAAGTCGAGATTCCCAACCTCCCCAGTTTGTTTTGGCCTGCCCTTTTCATCTCGACTGGTTCAACTTTTTGTATTTTCTAATGCCGATATATTTTTTTTATCCGTCTCCTCCGTTAGAAAGAGAGCCTCTTGATTTTGTCGGAAGACAGAATACAGCGGCAACTCTTATTTTTGAAGAGTGGACTCATTTTACTAACACCTTTCTTTTTTCAGTTTGTTTTCGGGGTCACCCCCCCCCCATTATTTCATAAAATTGATATAATTTTTATATATATATTTGTATACACAACTGTACATAGTAAAATTTTTATGTCATGGAGTATTTTTTTTTCTTTTTTTTTTTTTTGGTGGGTGCACTGTCTATGCGAGATATTTCGTTGTATGTAGGAGAAATTGATGACGGATAGATTCTTATGCGGAATAAGTAAAGTGTAACGAATGAATGGGTCGTGAATCTGATTAGCTAGGTATAGGATAGTTAATGTCGACCATCTCACTCTGCTTTTTCGGCATTGTGTCGCAATTACTCTATTCAGTCAGTAACAAATCGTAGACAAGCAACGCATGTATAAAGACTTATAATTTTTTGTAGATTTATATATATATATTTCGCGCTCTACTCTTAAATGATAATAATATAGAATTAAATTAATAATAATAATAACAATAATAGGATTAAAATAAAAGGTAATATTATTATAATAATAACAAACATAACATAATAATGTTTAAATTACTGGTATATATATAATATAATATATATTATATATATAATATATGGTATATATATATATATAACATAATATATATTATATATATAGTATATATATAATTATAATAATATATAATGATAAGTTGGCAATAAAAATTAGTATAATTATAATGATAATATAATAACAATATAACATTAAAAAAGTAATATTAACATAATAATAATAATATGACAATAAAAGGTAATATTAAGATAATAATAATATAATAATATGGCAATAAAAATAAATATTAATATAATAATAATATGGCAATAAAAGGTAATATTAATGTAATAATATAATAATAATATGGTAATAAAAGTTTATATTGATATAATTATAATATTATTATAATATGGCAGGAAAAGGTAATATTAATATAATAATAATATTAGATTGGTGCAGAAATAATGTCGTTTTCTCACAGAGTAACATATGTGAGAAAACGACATTATTTTTGCACCAACCTAATATAATAATATGACAATAAAAAGTAATGATAATATAATGATCGTAATAATAATATATAACAAGATGAAAATAAATGTAATATTGATATAATAATAAGATGGCGATAAAAGGGAATATTAATACAATAGTAATAATATAATATAATAAAAGATGCCAATAAAAATTACTATATGCTTCATTTAACAAAGTTTTTAATTAATCAAGTGAAGACATAAACGTTTCGTTAGAAACGAAGAAAAGAGTGCTGAGCTGCTATGTGATATTTAATATCATGGACAATCTTCTCACAGATAAAGAAGTGTTTTGTATCTACATGTATATAATTATCCAAGAAATACTAAGTGGGCCATAGAACATGTAAGCAACAAGAATGATTTATGGAAAACATGTTCTGTAAAGAAACTGATAATTACAATGAGATAAAAAAAAAATATATATATATATAGCTGTGATTTCTGATTTTAGTAATGCTATCATCTGAATCGAACATCAAAATCACACTGGACAGGGTAGTGATAAACACGATCGTTAAAGAGCCAAATCAGGCCAAAAATGTCTAACTGGCCTGTCGAGTCATCACTTTCGAACTTAGAAACCAAAAGCGTTTACGCAACCGTTTGGGTGATGACTCATTTATCCACACTATAACTCCTTTCTCATAAATAAAACGGCGCAAGCTTCTCACTATTCTATCGCTATTTCCATGGCAAATGTTCGACCGCTGTACATTTTTTAGTGCCCTCAGTCTTAACTATTGCAACTAAGAGCTGACATGCCATGTACACTGGCACGGATCATCCTCATTCTTTTCTTATCCCAAAGAAGAAAAAAAAAGAAAATTCCACTCAGGCAACTTCTTATCAAATATTGCTAATTTGTGAAATTGACTCCCGAGTGAATGCTTCCCCAAACGCTGTAATCTTAAACTCGCCTAGGGCCAAGTGTTATCTTTCCTACATATCCACATAATCTGATTTTTAAAATTCTCTCAATTTTTTTAAACAAATGCCTTTCCTTGCCGGTAAAATTATAAAATAAATAGCCAATAAATTTCAAGTTAGATACTCTGAAAATATTAGGGTTTTAGAACGAAATTAAAATTCATAATAATTAATGTTTTCTGTGTAAGATAGTTAAAATAATTAATGAATAATAATGATATATGAGAAGGACTTCAACAGATTTATCTTACCCTGGGTATTGAATCGATATCTCTGTGAAAGTCGGCAGATCATTTATTTATCTATTAACGCTCTGTCTCTCTCTCTCTGTCTACCTCTCTGTCTGCTTGTCCTCTCTCTCTCTCTCTCTCTCTCTCTCTCTCTCTCTCTCTCTCTCCATATATATATATATATATATATATATATATATATGAAATAGTGAAATAGTTTTTTTTTATTTTAATACCTATACTTGGGCGGTGTGAAAAAAAAACAGATAATACAATTTGTAAAAAAAAAGATATTATACAAACTGATACCAGGGAAAAAAATCAATAAAAAAAGAAAAAAAAATCCGTGCCGCTTGAAAATAATGAATCATCACCTCAATGTCTAGCCAAAAGCAAAAAAACCGCGAAAGAATAACTTTTAAAACGTAAAAGTGCTCAATAAACTAAGTAGAGCAAAAACTAAAATCCTGATGAGCCAGATCCTACCTACCTAGGTTTCGTCTAACGGATCGTCAGGATAACTCTGGCTATACTTCATCAGGATAAATCTGGCTATATTTCACCTAGCGGATCATCAGCATAAATCTAATATATATATATATATATATATATATATATATATATATATATATATATATATATATATATATTCATACACGCTTCATTAAATAATATAGACAAGTGTTGTCTATTTATTTTATGTCAATTTTTTCGTAACTTCTGATAAGTTTAATAACATTATCGTTGAAAGAAGAAAGAAATTCCCAGTAGTGATCCATATTTTTTTAATACAATTTAAGCTTTCGGCTTACATAAGCCATTATCAAAAATGTCAATTACAACATATTTAAACAATATACGGACAAGACAGTGATGATAGTCTGTCATTGTTTACATAGAAGATTTCTAAGCAACGATAAACACGCGCATATAAGACGCTAGAAGTGAAAATCCCAACGCATCTCATGACGTCACACATGACCACACGAGAGTGAATTGTAGAAGTATGAATCGAAAGCGTGTTTGTGGTGTGGCCAACATAAATATTATATTTTATGTTGGTCACACCACAAACTCGACGCTTGACACTACATCTGAATGAAATCTCTAACATTTTGAGGCATTTAAAACAACATGCCTGCCCGCAGACACAATTCCGTAAAATACTTGTCGAAAACACAATTATACTTCGACATGAAAACAATCGACAAAAACTAAAAATCCTTGAAGAATTACACATCAAACAGTTGAAACCCAACCTAAACAAAATCAATTATGGCATCTCTTCAAATATTCTTAAATGTCTATAATTGGTAACAGAAGCCATTGGTTTATACCAATGGCTTTTGATTCATACTTCTACAATTCACTCTCGTGTGGTCATGTGTGACGTCATGAGATGCGGTGCGATTTTCGCTTCTAGCCTCTTATATGCGCGTGTTTATCGTTGCTTAGAAATCTTCTATGTAAACATTGACAGACTATCATCACTGTCGTGTCCGTATATTGTTTAATATGTTGTAATTGACATCTTTGATAATGGCTTAAGTAAGCCGAAAGCTTAGATTGTATTAAAAAAATATGGATCACTACTGGGAATTTCTTTCTTCTTTCAACGATAATGTTATTAAACTTATCAGAAGTTACGAAAACAATTTACATAAAATAAATAGACAACACTTGTCTATATTATTTAATGAAACGTGTATGAATGAAAAGATGCTACCTAAATACACACAATATATATATATATATATATGTATATATATATATATATATATATATATATATATATATATATATATATATATATATATCAAAGTCAAGGAGAAAGAGCAGTAGGATTACAGCGTACAAAACATTAATTTAAAAATAGTGCTCAATGCACAAGGTAGAGCCGTAAATATTTATTTATCGTATGCAGTGTTACATTAGAACATGCACATATCCACTACAAAATTGTACATTTTTGTTTCAACGTCAAAAAATGGAAAAAAAAATTAGCTGTCTCATCAGGTGGAGAAATTTTAGTAACACCATAATTCCCCACGTGATGAGACGTCTTGAAAGGTTTTCCCTTTTTTGACGTTGAACCAAAAATGTACAACTTTGTAGTGAATATGTGCATTTTCTAACGTAACACTGCATAAATGAATATATATATATATATATATATATATATATATATATATATATATATATATATATACAGGGTGTTTCAAAAAGAATACGCCAAAATCATCACGTGATGTGTCAATAACGAAAAAAAATTACAAATCTCTAGCATGAAGACATGTGTTGTATATACATTCAAGTTTCATTTCATGTTTTATAAGTGGCCACTACCAACAGCGCAGACAACATCAAGCCGATATGAGAATTCCTCCCAAACACGCCTCGGCATGTCACGGTCCACCGTGTTGATTGCAGCTGTTATTTGATCTTTCAAGTCATCAACACTTGCTGGAAGTGCTGGAACATAAACTTGGTCTTTAACATACCCCCACAAGAAAAAGTCACACACGGTGAGGTCCAGGGATCTGGCAGGCCAAGCACAGAGAGCAAGGTCTTTAGCACCTCTCCTCCCAATCCATCGCTGAGGCACGTTTTCATTCAGATGAGCTCTAACCCCGTGATGCCAATGGGGTGGTGTTCCATGTTGCTGAAAAATTAAGTCATTCGAATCTGCCTGCATTGTGACAATGGCATTTGTTTTCACGAACTCAAGCACTGTTTTTGCGTGCTTGAGTTCGCGAAAACAAATGCCATTGTCGCAAAAACAAATGCCATTGTCGCAAAAACAAATGCCATTGTCGCAAAAACAAATGCCTTCTGCTGAGGAGTTGCGATTTTGATTGATCTTCCCACAATTCAGCTGCACTAGAAGTTATACTAACGACAGTGGTGAAACTGACACCCAATCAAACTTTGATAACTACTCTATCAAATAACCACTGATTGAGTCCACTACAATGCTATAGACCTGAAAAATAGCGCAATGATTTTGGCGTATTCTTTTTGAAACACCCTATATATATATATATATATATATATATATATATATATATATATATAATAAATCAAAAAGACCCTAAAATCCAACTAGGTTATCATTTATTATATTAATATTTATATATTCATCTCTTCAGACCGTAACTTATATTGAGTTCTCTTTGGTTTAAAGTCCACCTTGTAATCTTCCCTTCCAACTACAAATTATCTCAACCAACAACACTATATATATATATAGTGATAAGGATATATACATTTTTGTATACCAAGAAAAATTTGGTAGGGAAAATGTATGACAAAGTGGAAAATTTTTCATCTGAAGGTTTTCGCCTTTTAGGACCTTATCGGATTAAATGTGTTTACGTTAGTGCGACTACACATGCGCATGAAAGGGAGATGCTGGGAATTGTAAATTTTAAATTACTTTTCATTTTTTATATGTTTTGTGCATACAATCTAATCAGTTTCCTTTATATTCTTTTCTTTTCTTTTTCTTTCCATCGCTTTGGCCATTAGATATTGCACACTGATAGTAGAAGATCTGCCAGGAATGGTGAAATGTTGTAAAAGCCTGGGCTACTCTGATTAAAGTAGGAAATAATTTACTAAGACGAAACTGTTCAGAGAGTGCCTTGATCGTTAGATCATCCACAGTAAATTTGGATCCAGGCCTTGGAAGTTAAGGATATGGAGGATAGACAATGATCGATATTAGGTTTGTTGAGGTTAAAATTGTAGTATTCGAGGTAGCACACTTGTCGGGGTCTGTTAAAAATATTGCGAATCATGAGAAGAAGCCTTCTAAATGTGACTCACTTCATGGAAATGCTTAGGGAATTCAGGCGATTCAACCAGATGGACGTAGAAAGGAGGTCTTAACTGGTAGCACGAAAGAATGGAGTTCGTTTGAACATTTGCCATGGAAGCAGCGATAGGCTTGCGACGTTGCGTAGGTAGGAAAGGGTGTGAAAAGTTGGGGTGATATGTCATTCCCCCACAAAGCGTGTAAATAATTTTAGACTATATCAAGGCTGGAAAGTAAGGATTGGATAGCGCCAGCCTAGATATTGTAGCTGTAATCGATTTCGGGTCTGATTTGACTCTTATATAGATAAAACCCGAATCTATTTTCTGGAAAGGAGACGACCATTTTTTTAGCATCTTTTGAGATGTTCTCGTTTGTTATCAACCGGGAACTAACTTATGATACGTCACCAGTATAGTAAGAGAGATATTGCATAATATCGTAGTTTTCTCCCTCTTTTTTTTTTTTACCAAATGATGATTATTGTATACTGTTCTCACAAATCGTTAGGTAATCGTTTAAGGTAGCCGTTTCTTTCTCAACATCCTGTACAGTAAATGAATTTAATCGTCACTCAATGAGAGTTTCCTTTAAAAAGATATCACCAATTCAAGCGAGATAACTCAAGTACAGCAAAATGTTACGACATTACAGACAAAAATCTCTATCGATGTATTAAATGTTAAAATATAGCATATATCTAAAATAATGTAAACGCACACAAGCGCGCGCGCACACACACACACACATATGTAAATAAATATATATATAAATATATATATATATATATATATATATATATATATATATATATATATATATATATTGATATATGCATTATGTTTATCCACATAAAATCACACACGCATATACAGATTTATAATATGCATATATAACATCTATTTATACAATATTCATGCATGCATGCATATATAGGTGTCTGTTTATGCGTGTTTATATATATATATATATATATATATATATTTACATGTATATTTATATATAAATATATATAACATCATCGTATAAGCACAGATGTTTATGAAACAAATTATCTATTCTAGTAGACATACTCACCTACTGTCATCTTATAATGCGACATCCATGTATGAAGAGGGTCGAGCTCATATGAATGGCACCAAAGACGGTCGACGAACGGGCGGTCACGACATGTCCGCCAGTCACATTTGCCAAGTCACGAGCCGAACGCTTCAAAAGGTTCGTCTGCCCTCCAGGACGAATATCGACTCAAAAGCTTGTTCACTTTTCCCTGTCGTGAGCCACGCGGTAACGGCTTGACCAACCGCGAGTGTCCATCAGTGATACACCAAACGGGAATGCAATTTAAAGAACAGGTTTTCGTTTTTTTTTCTTTTTTCTCTCCTTTTTTCTCTCCTTTTTTTTTTCTTTTTTTTTGTGGGTGGGGGATGAATAGGAAGTTGTTGGATTGTTGAATAGTTTATTGGGAAATGTTAGCTCTTACATTAATGATACAGAACCATATAGGTATGGAAACAGCACAATATTTTCTTATCTAACTTTGATACATTGTATAAAGTTGAGCTCGATATATATATATATATATATATGTGTGTGTGTGTGTGTGTGTAATGCAATGGATAAATTGTCGCCATTTTTAATTTTTGTGCAGGCACGATGTTTTTTTCATTTTCTCGACTGTACAGTATAGTTGTGTCAGTTGGACACTGTCTGTATAAAATAGAGCATCATGACGCAATTCATTCCGCCAGAAATTTAAATTTGGAAACGGCATGTTGTACTGCTTGGCATTCGCGCCTGAAATTCCAATACGAAATTTCAGTCTACCTGTGTATCAATCTGAGGACACTACAGAAGATTCAGAAAGAGTTGGGTGATATGGCGTTAAGAGGGTGATTGCTGGAAGGCCCTATATCTGACAACAGGACTCTTCACTATACCACACAACCAGGAGAAACCAGTCATAGCTGTCTGACAATTTCTGCAACCAAATTATCCCTTATATCTGGCCACCTAACTCCCCAGACTGCAGCTCCCTTGATTATTATGCGTGGGCCGCAGTTGAGAGAGACTCCTTGTAACACAGAATATGAACAGACGGCAAGGATTATAGCAGCATTCACCAATTTAAACGTCCAGAAGAGTTGCAGGAGTCATAAAAGATTCCGAAGTCATCTGGAGGCCATGGTTAAAGCTAATGACGATTTTATTGAATAGATTTCTTCTTGCGAATTTCAAGATATCTTTGTGTAATTTTGATAAATATATGTTAATTTTGCGTAAATTAGACGACAAGTTATCGATCGCCCACTACACACAGACAGACAGACAGACAGACACACACACACATATATATATATATATATATATATATATATATATATATATATATATATATATATATAGGTGTAAATATCTATACTCATCAATATATATTCATATATGTCTATCTTTCGCAATCAATTCATATCTATTTAGTCTCTTCATAGTTTATTTGATACCTATTTCAATGGTAAATTTGTTCTGCCTAAATCATTTTTTTATGTGACATAATTTAATCTGAATTTGTTCGATTATGTTTATTGGATATTTTTGTAGTTAGGGAAGAAAATGTTAATAAAAAAATTAAATGATTGACTGTTTTTTATTTCATTACATTTTAGTTAAATTTTCTCTCACACTCATATTCGGAATGATTGATTACATTTCCCTGTATTTACAATTATTTGTCTTAATTTAATTCTTTATTTATTAATGTACATTTTTTTATTTTGTTTTTATTTTTATTTTTAATAATTTCATAATTCCAAAATATAACAAATTTATTTACACTATTTACATCACAACGACAGTTGTTCATTCGGCCGGTGTGTATCCTGGTGTAGATGGTGTCATTAGCAAAATCCGATCTCTTATGGAAAAATTCTAATAATACCATCTACGCCAGGATTCACACCGGACACAAGAACAACTGTCGGCGAACCTTCCACATTTCTCAGTTTGTTTCACGTGCCGTTGATGAAGGACACAGGCCTCACCGAAAATTCTGGACTTAAAATCTTAATTTCTGTGTTTCATTTCTGTGATTAATAATTATTATTTAATAAATATTTTTCGTACTGATAACAATGATACACTTTCGTTTGCCTTTGCTATATTAATCAACCTATCTATTATATATATATATATATATATATATATATATATATATATATATATATATATATATATATATATGACATTAATAACATTGATAGATTTTCGTTTGCCTTTGCTATATTAATCAACCTATCTATTTTATATATATATATATATATATATATATATATATATATGATATAAGTTGGATCGGTTGAGTTTTGTTTAATTTTTCTTGTGTTCTTAGAATTTTTTTCTTTTCTGGATATAAATTATTTAGAAATTGTCGAAATATTCTTTATGTCCAGCTATTCTCTTAGGCATTACCAAGGATTAGTTTAGTTTTAATTTTAACTTAATACACAAATACACACACGAACACACAATGATACACACACATACACATACACACACACATATATATATATGTATGTATGTATGTAAAATACAATAGGAAAACTGATATTAGCCGACGCATATTGGAGGTCCAATGTGGACTTTTTCAAGCAAAAACGAAATGAATTTATTAAAACAACGTAACTAATAATAACAAAAAATGTCCTTAGCAACTGGATGAATTTAGGAAACGCTATTATATTCATAATTTTCTTAATTCTGTTTTGTTATTATTAGTTACTTTGTTTTAATAAATCCATTTTGTTTTCGCCTTGAAAATGTGCACATTGGAAGAAACGCGTCGGCTAATATTACAGTTTTACTATTTTTTTTTTACATACAGTAAGCATAGAATCTCATAAACCGAACATGTGTGCAACGACGAAGCTTTGGAGAAAATGTTTTAAAAAAAGGTCCCTTATAAATGGTGTCGCAATGACTTGAACAAATTTTAAATGTGAATAAAGTTTAAGCGTCTAATCATTTTATTCTTTTTTTCTTTCAGATTTAATAACTTAAGTCTTTGGCAATTTCAACCATGGAAAGATTAACAATGAAACAAGGAAAAGATGAATATTTTTTCGCAAAAAATCCTCTTTAGTGATGAAGACCATTTTCATCTTGGCGGATTCGTTAAAAAAGCAGAATTGTCGCATTTGGGCGGTTGAAAATCCCTAGAAGATTGTTGAAAAGCCTCTGCATCCACAGAAGGTCATTGTTTGGTGTGAAGTTTTTGCTAGCAGAATCATTGGGCCGTATATTTATAAATTTGAACGTCCATTTTCGTAATAGGCTTCAATAACTTTACCACGTTGTTTCATTGTTCATCTTTCCATGGTTGAAATTGCCACAGATGTAAGTTATTAAATCTGAAAGAAAAAGAAAAAAAATCATTAGACGATTACACTTAATTCACATTTAAAATTTGTCCAAGTTATTGGAACACACACATATATATATCTAGAGAGAGAGAAGTAATTACGGTGTGTAATGCATTTGCATTTGTACAGGGCTCAGCAGAATTACCTCGCACATTTTAAAGGTTGACAAAAAGACCACGGTAACTGTTACTAAAAAATTATTTATCTCAACTTTAAACAAAAGGCTATTGTTTTTATACATTTGGTTTTTAAAATGTCATCTTTCAAATGGTGACACTTTTATAGACCTCTTTACATCACTCGGCGGTTTAAGGTTTTCCAGGCGTCTTTCTTTTAAGCGCAGAACATATGACCCTAAAATTTTCAACCCATAGCAGTGTTGATTTTTCTATCCGGAACAGCATCATTCCGACGTAGTATGAAATGAGCGCGAAAAGCTCTCTGTGTTGGAATTACAGATTCTTCAGTCTTCAAAAACGTTTTAACAGCAAACGCATGGTGTGCACTGCTTCAAGGCATAATGACATCTGCTGCTATTTGACAAGATGGTAAGGCATTAGCTAGATGAAGACACTATAACCACTTGCCTAAGTTTACTAGCAACACAGAGGTGACAGTTTAAAATATAGGAGGTATTTCTGCCTCACCCGATAACTTAGCAAGGGGCATTGTTTTAGGAGGAATATGTTGAACAAATGTGTCCACAGAGAAAATCTTTAATATCTGTTTGTCTTGGATTTGTTATACTAAATTTCACCCGATATAAGGCTCGAAAGCCACTAAAAGTAGAGCGCTAGAAAAAAAGGATATTATTGAAAGAGGTGTGTCATATGAATGGGAAAGAAGGTGGTAAGAAGTGAAGTATTTGGAGATAAGTTGGAAATATGACGTCTGATCATTGAGATCAAGATTATTCAAGGAAGCTATCGAGCTTGTTCCACAGCGTGGCAATTATTTAGGAAAAGTTCTTTCAATGGAACCTTCTTCTTATATGTGCAACGCGGAGGAAATGAGGATGTTTCACCTCCGTGTAAGCGGCAATGCGTGTCCTAGCTGTAAAGGTATGAACAGATGGAACTAAATAACGGAGTTCATCTGAACATGGCAATAGCAGCAGTGTAACTGGAGGCCCTACAAAGTTATATAGTGATTTTCCAAGCGTATCTTAGATGTGACACAAGGCCAAAAATATGGGGCACCCAGTAAGGATCGAACTCAATACTCAGTCGTAGTTGTTCTAGCAAGACAAGATTGCTAACCATTACACCGCATCGAAGTACCCACAGAATCGCATAGAGGTTGTCGATTTGAAAACAAGTCATTCCCCACAAGGGAGGCACGGGGGAGTAATGGATAGCGGCTTGCATTGAGGAATCGGAGAGCCGAGTTCGAATTCTAGTCGAATCCATTATATTCACTTACGTGCTAATACCCTTGGTAAAGGTGTGAATTCTCCCCTTCTCCCTCCAGCTATGGGTAAATAGCAGGACAAACTGGGTTCTATAGCCTTGGATGGCTCTCTCTCTCCAGCTATGGGTAAATAGCAGGACATACTGGGTTCTATAGCCTTGGATGGCAACTGGTCTAAGAGAAGGAAAACTCTGAGAAGGAAAACTCTGAATTCTGCGGAGGGTCGTTTGGGGACCTTGTGGCACGTAGTGCACCAGGTCTCTGTAATCGGCCCTTCAAAAAGTGTGGATGGTCCTGCATGAAACCATCACCACTATAATCAAATCTCATGTAGGGGACCGCTTGTGAATTCCAAATTCCCATGAAACTCCAATATTGGAGCCGGCTCAACCCACACCGGGTGAATGCCGTCAGAGGTACAGGTATCCCCACAAGATCGCGTAAACGATTTGGATCCCTATCAAGGATTGAGAAGTTCCTGCCTATTCATGGCAGCAATATATTCTTTTTGGCTTGATCTGACACTTGTAAATTTGGTTGGTTGATTTTTCCTTAGCGGCATATCAACATCTCTATAGGTTATTTAATGCCGAACCTAAATTGAACACAATTTTATGGTTTCAATTACAGATAAAATGTATTCTTGTTTATTTCCCTATAAATATATATCGTTGGTCATTTTTGTATAGACAAATGTATTGCTGGTATTTTTACTAAAAAATATTTTTATGCTTTCATTGTGTTTTGTTTTTGTTTAGGGGTGTTCGCTATTTACCCATAGCTGGGACCCAAACAGGTGCTAACATCCTGGGTCAGTGTGGACCTGGGAGTAACAAAAATTAAGAAGTGGTTCCACGTTCTTCAAAATTTCCAATTTCACGATCAGAAGCCGGATACAGTTTAACGTCATATCCCGGACTACATTTGTAATAATAAAGTATGACAGAAGTAGTCATGTATTTACTGAAGTGACCATTTTGTTAGCGTCTTTAGCAATCGTCAAATAATTGCAGAAGCGAGTATTCAGAAAATGGTAACAAATTGGTAGCGCCCTTACAGTCAAGAATGCAGAGAGGAAGTTTAATCTTACTCATGTAGAAGTAAATACGTCTTAAAAAGAATACGATAGAGAAATTTTAAACAAGTAATTGAAAAAATACAGCTTAATTTTGATATTGAAATAAGTGGTATTAACTTAATTCCCAGATGTACGAAGCAATGGCGTTAAATTGTGAATTCAGGAAATGACGGAGAAGGGACAGTTGTTTTGCCCTAAGGACATAAGCTTTAAAGGTATATTTATTAATGCGGTTTTCTAATGTGTTTTTTTTTTTTTTTTAAAGTGTGAAGATCAAAATGAGTAGGAGACGTTAGAGGAGGAGGAGAAGAAGAAAAAGAAGGAGAGGAAGAAGAAGAAATTGAAGGAACGAGAAGGAAGAGGTATGTGATTAGTAAAGCAATGAAAATAAAAATGAACAGAGAATGTAGAGAAGACAAAATCTGGGAAATATAATCTCATGACAGAGAAGAGGATACATTTATGAACAGAAAAGAAGAAAAATAAAGTCGAGAATAAAGGAAATAAAGGGAAAGTGGAGTCGAAGTAGAAGATAAAGTGAAGAAGAATGAGAAAATAAAATGTCGTCAGCGAAGATGCAGTTATAAAAGAAAGGAAGAAACCAGAAATAATTAGAAAAGTCAAAGAAGACGCAGAGGAAGCGGCAGCAGCAGCAGCGGAAGAAGAAGAAGAAGTAGAACGAAGAAGACAGAAGGGGGAGTAGGAGGAAGATAATGTGATGTCAGAGAAGACGAAGTTGCACACAGCGAAGAAAACAAATAAAAAAATGAAGAAAACAATGAATAGCGAAGTCGAAGAAGAAGAAGAAGAAGAAGAAGAAGAAGAAGAAGAAGAAGAAGAAGAAGAAGAAGATAAAAGAAATTTAGGGAAGACGGTGTTATAAACAAAAAGAAAGGGTGAAGGCGGAATTTATTTATAAATTTCGGTGATAAAGCCAGGGAAGATGCGACAGCAGCAGCAGCAGAAGAAGAAGAAGAAGAAGAAGAAGAAGAAGAAGAAGAAGAAGAAGAAAGAGGAGGAGAAGAAGAAGAAGAAGGATGAGGAGGAGAAGAAGAAGAAGAAGAAGAAGAAGGAGGAGGAGAATAAGAAGAAGAAGAAAGAGGAGGTGGAGGAGGAGAAGAAGAAGAAGAAGAAACCGTGGAATCATATGAGAAAATGAGCAACTAAACTAAATAGCAACGAAAAAGATTTTTAAAGTTACGATGAAAGTGTACTAAATGACAACAACAAAAAAAAAGAACAGTTAAAATAAAAGGCTTCAGGAAGGTAAAAAAAAACGAAAACATTATACAGATAATAATAAGCGTAGTAATAATAATAGCAGAAATCGATAGAATTTTAAACATAGCGATGATTATAATAAACAACAACGAGAAGAAAAGGATGAATTAATAATTATATTAACAATGATATCAATAATCAAGATTTTTGCAACGATATTGATCATAATAAAAAAAGAAAAACACTAAACAAAACACAAATGCAGAATATTAAGAAAGACGATTTGCAGGATTCATATTTATACAAAAAAAAAAAAAAATATTAAATAAATAAAAATACCGCAAAACGTTTCTTCCTTTCTTTCCACGCTTTCTTGTTTTCTCATTTTGCAGACGATATTTTTTCCCGCCAAAGTAGAGAAATGCCTTCAAGTCAGTCGTGGATAATCTGTGTTGGTAATATCGAATTTCAATATTTGTTGGCAAATTATCGTTTTATTTTAATTTGTTTCGTGTTCAAAAACGATTGGTTGATGACGGTGAAGGCGATGGTATAAAGAGGAAGACTGATAAGAATAATAAATCTGGCAGGGCGTTAAGGGCGGCGAATTGTGGGGAGAGAGGCGCAGGCAGGATGGACCGCGGGCCAGACACTTTCGCGCGAAAATGATTAAATGGTGTCGACAGTTAGCGCTTCCTCTCGATTTAATTTGGTTAATTTGCCCAATCAAGCGACATAAGAAATGAAGACAGAAAGATGAGAAAGAAACAAATAAAGGAGGGAAAGAATGAGAAAAAAAGTATGTTAGAAGAAAGAGATCATCGAAAATACAAAGCATATAAAAGAAAGAAAAAGAAAGAGATGAATAAGGCATTTAGGAGAAGGAATGGAAATTTTGATGAGATAAAATGATATGGATAAAGCAACAAACAAAGAATGAACGGAAAAGAGATAATGAGTAAAAGGAAAAGAAAGAAAGAAAGAAAGAAAGAAAGAAAGAAAGAAGAGAATTAGAAAAGAAAAGTATGTTCAAGCAAAAAATGGAGAAAGAAGAAAATGTAAAGAGAATAAAACATTTGAAAGAAAGAAAGAAAGAAAGAAAGAAAGAAAGATGATGAGTATCGGAGAAAAAACGATATGAAAGAAAGGAGGAATAAGTGAGGAATGTAAAGGGAATTAAAAACAGTTGAAAGAAAGAAAGAATGAATGAATGAATGAATGAAAGAAAGAAAGAGAGAAAGAAAGAATGAAAGAAAGAAAGAATAGAATTAGGAAGAAAATGTATGTTAAAACAAAAAAATCGTTAAAAAATACAAAGAATTAAAAAAGAATGATCGCGAGAAAGAAAGAATAAAAAAAGAGTAAGATAAAGAAAGGAAGAAAAAGAAAGAAAGAAATGAGTAGAGAATAGAGAAGAAGGAATGAAAATTGTGATGAAATAAAATATGTATAAAACAACTAACAAAGAAGGAAAGGAAAAGAGAGGATGAAAAAAAAGGAAAAGAAGAAAGAAGGCAAGAAAGAAAGAAAGTAGTGGATTCAGAAAGAAAAAAGTAACTAGAAGAAAGAAATCGTCAAAAATAAAAAGAATAAGAAAGAATAAAAAAGAGTAAAATAAAGAGTAAAAGAAGAAAATATATGAATAACAATAGAGTAGAAAAAATAAAAAGTATGTAATCAAATAAATAAATGAAACAACAAATAAAGGAATAAAAATGAAAGAAAAATGAATGGAATAAAAAAAAAAAAAGAATGAAAGAATAAAAAAAAGAATGAAATGTCCGGTAAGAAAGAATGAGTAAAAAAACAAAAAAAAAAGTGCTATTTTACTTCGAAAGAAAAAAGTTCAAATTAAATAAAGAATAAAAAAAAAAAAAAACATAGAAAGAATACAATGTGAAAAAATAGGAAATTGAAGAGCGCCATGATCGTCTATGTCCTGAAGGGACACGCTACATAGAAGCTCATCAGCAACAATAACAATAACAACACGATGTAACGTGTGAAACAAGAAAGGATTCTGTGAAAATAAACAATGAAATAAAATGAAAGAATATATAAAGAAAGAAAGAGGAAAAAAGAAAGCGAAAGAGAAAGAAATAAAGAAAAGAAGAAAGAAAAGAATCAAAAAGAAAAGCGACAACACACTGAAAAAGAAACGAAGGAGAAAGACAGAAAAGAAGAAAGAGAAAGTTATAAAAAAAGATCATGGAAAAAGTATAATGAAAATTAAAAAAAGAATTAGTAAAATGTAAGCAATGAAGGAAAAGAAAGAAAAAAGAAAGAAAATGAAAAAACAAAACAAACTAAAAGTAAATAAAAAGTAGAGAAAAAGAATAGAAGGAAGAAAGAAAGCCTGATTGTTATAAGACAAAACTGTAGACATATTATTGAAGAGAAAGAAAGAAAAGTGGTAGAAGAAATATAGGACGAAATAAAAGAGAAAAAAAAAAGAAAGAATACAAAGCTGTGATAATATTTGAAAAGAAGAAATATATTAAAGAATAAAAAAGGACAAAATTAAAGAAAGAAAGTAAGAAGCGTAAAAAAAAGAAGGATAGAAAGAAAATGCGACAATTCTATAGTAATATTTGTAAAAAGAAATGTACATAAATAAAAAAGGATTAAATGAAAGAAAGAAAGAATGAAAGAAAGAAAGAATGAAAGAAAGAAAGAATGAAAAAATGAAAGAATGAAAGAAAGAATGATTTTTATAAGACGAATCTATGGTAGTATTTGAAAAGAGAACGAAATATAAGAAAAGGACAAAATGAAAAAAGAACGAAAAAAAAAAAAGAAAAGCGTAAGAAAGAACGAATGATTTTTCTAAGGGAAATCCATACTAATATTTGAAAACTGAAAATAAATAAAAAGGTCCAAATGAAGGAAAGAAAGAAAGAAAAAAGAAAGAAAAAAAGAATGAAAGAAAGAAAGAATGATTTTTATAAGACGAATCTATGGTAGTATTTGAAAAGAGAACGAAATATAAAAAAAAGACAGAATGAAAAAAATGAACGAAAGAAAAAAAAAAGAAAGAGAAAGCGTAAGGAAGACAGAATGATTTTTCTAAGACATAATATTTGAAAAGAGAAAGAAATTAAAATAAATAAAAAGGCCAAAACTAAAGAAAGAAAGAAAGAAAGAAAGAAAGAAAGAAAGAATGATTTTCATAAGACGAATCTATGGTAGTATTTGAAAAGAGAACGAAATGTAAATAAATAAAAAAAGACAAAATGAAAAAACAAAGAAAACAGAAAGAAAAGGCGTAAGAAATAAAGTATATTTTTCTTAGACAAACCTATAGTAATGTTTTAAAAGCGAATGAAATGTAAATCAATAAAATAGACGAAATGAAATAAAGAAATAAAGAAAGAAAGAAAGAAAGAAAGAAAGAAAGAATATAATTTAAATGAAGAAAACGGTTTTTAGAAAGATAGATTCGACAAGGAGAAAAACATACGTTTCAAGTGAGAGAGAGGGTTTGAGAGAAAAGAGGGGAGATAGCGAGAAAAAGAGAAAATGACAGGGAGAGGGAGAACAGTTTCTGTGAGAGGGAGGAAGGGAGAGAGAGAGAGAGAAAGATAAAAGGAAAAAAGGAAAAAGACAACATTTCGAAGCCAATAAAGAAAGCAAAGGCTATACAATTTTAACAAGAGAAAGAAAGAAATACTGGAATGGTTTTCAATTGCAGAAACTGAAACTGATATAATTTAATATCAAATTGTCTTTTGCAGAGTCGCAAGGTGTGTAGGGGTGGAGGGAATTAAACAAGATAACTTAAATATTGACTTGACGTTACCAATTTTAATTGTTCCTGGCAGTAATCTTGTTTCTGCGATAAATTTACATTACTTAGACATTTAATGCAATTGCTCCGAGCAACAGGAAACACTTGCACACGTAGCCGCACGTAAGAACAACAGCTGAAAAACTTCTCATAAAATACACAATATATCTCCCCCCATACATATATATATATATATATATATATATATATATATATATATATATATATATATATATATATATATGTATGTATGTATGTATGTATATATATATATATATATATATGTATGTATGTGAGTGTGTACAGAATCAAATTGACTGTACGTTCTCCACATGCTTAAATAAAGTAATAATTATATGCTCATGAGAGCTTATAAAATTAGAAAAAAAGACAAATAAAGCTAGTCTCACTCTACAGTGACCGTGGCGCATAGTGAATTTTATTCTCACTAACAGGCACATATTTGAGACATTATGCGTAAACTAAGGCAGACTTATTAAATATTTTCCCCTTCGTCTCTCAGTAGGAAGCAATTCTAACAATCTACAGCTTAGTGAGTTTGATCCTCACGGAGAGACACATATTCGCAGATCTATCACTCTACGCTAATCTGAGAAAATAACTCTGTGTCACCTACTTAAGGGAGTAATGTTTAGAGAGATAGTCTAACAGGCCTAGTTTATTCGAGCTTTAAGTGGCCCATACATTAGATTTCATTTAAACATTGTTTAGCATACATCAACTACAAAGTCCTGGGTTTGACGATAAACTACATCCAGCAGCAAGGCCCCTGTGCGGGAGGTTTTGAGGATCCTGAAATCACCTCTTAACTACTGTTGTTCCAAGGCCCACACAAATCCAGCGTAGTAGCGCCAGTTCAGGTCCCAGCTATGAGCAAATAGTTAACCACTAAACTGGGTTCAAAAGTATAAAAAGTATAAAAAACAGATTTTATAGTAAAAATACCAGCAGTACATTTTTGAAAAAAAAATATTGCCAGCAATACATTTTTTGAAAAAAAAAAAAAGTTTATTTATCAATAAATTTTTGAAAAAAAAAAAAATATTACCAGCAATACATTTTTTGAAAAAGAAATACCAGCGATACATTTCCGAAAAATAAAATATTACCAGCAATACATTTTTTGAAAAAGAAATATCAGCGATACATTTCCGAAAAATAAAATATTACCAGCAATACATTTTGATAAAAAAATATATCAGCCATACATTTGGGACTCGACAAAAAAAAAAAAAAAACTCTTTGCAATAATGCGTCAATGAAACCTGATCTATCAACTGATTTTTTACAAGGTATACATATTCTATTCATACGAACCTATCCTAATCTTGTCGGCATTAAATAACCGATTGAGATGTTGATATGACGTAAAAAAAAATAAAGCAAACCAAACCAAACCCCAACTACATATTCTGCAGAGGGTTAAGATCCCCACCAGAATGTGTCCACCATTTTGAAAAATTGCAGGCTGTCATATAATGTCTACATTTATGATGCGATTGTGAACAAGACCTATGTCTACATATTTGGTTTTATTATAAACAGGACCTATGTCTACCTTTCTGGCTTTAGTATGAACAATACCTATTCGTACATTTTGTTTTCAAGTATAAAGCGGGCCCGTGTTTAACGTTTTAACAGAAATGTAAAGCTATGGTTACTTTTTTTAAATTTAGTATTAAGTGAACTTACGTGCAACTCCCTGTGGTCTGGTATTTCTAGCAATATGAAAAGAGAAAAACAGTATGGGTTATTTGATGGAAAGTTCAACGTCTACTGTTATACTAATAACACACGCTTCTGACGTCGTGGCCAACTTACTAATACAGTAAACATTATTTTTGGAGCATCATTTTCTCTCTCTGTCACACGCACAATCACACACACACACACGCGCGTGCAAGCACACACATACATATATGTGCATAGTGACAATGAATAAATTGTCGTCTGAATTACGCAAAAATTAAAATAAAACTTCCATCTTATGTTAGCACATATATTTACCAAAATTACAAACAACTATCTTGAAATACCAAACAGTAAATTTATTCAAAAAATCGTCATTGGCTTCAACCATGGCCTCCAGACGACTTCGAAATCCCCTGAAATTCATTTGGGAGGTCTCCTTGTTTACTTTGGTGAATGCTGACATAATCCTTGGTTTCAGTTCATCTTTTGTGTTATAAGGAATTTTATTGGTCTCTCGATCAACTGCGCCCCACACAATAATTAAGGGGGTTTCAGTCTGGGGAGTTAGGTAGCCATATTTTATGGATGATGTGGACATAGAAATTGTCTGACCTGGTTCTCCTGCTTGTATGGCATGGTGCAGAGTCCTGTTGCCAGACATAGGGTCTTCCAGCAGTCACCCTTTTGACTGTGGGCAGAACTACCGCCTCAAAACAGTTGATTCAGTCCTCTGTGTTGAGTCTGAGACCCTCGGGAGTTATTTTCTTATCGGAACGATCAAAGTGAGTTTTCTGAGCTGCTGCACGTTCGTAATCACCATTAGACTCATCCAACTCTTTCTGAAACCGCTGCAGTGTCCTCAGCTTGACACGCAGACACTCTGAAATGTTCGCATTGGAGCTTCCGGTGCGAATGCCAAGCAGTACAGCATGCTGCTTTCCAAATTTTCGAGGGAGTGAATTGCGTCAAGGTGCTCTTTTTCTCACAGACGGTGCCCAATTGGCTCTTCTATACTGTGCAGTCGACAAAATCAAAAACAAACAACACGCATGCACGAAATTAAAAATATAAAATGGCGATAATTTACCCATCGCATCTTGTATATACATACATATATATATATATATATATATATATATATATATATATATATATATATATATATATATATATATGGAGACATGGCCGAGTGGGTAGAATATTAGCGTTTCTTTCATGTAGGGAGTGACTTCTTGATTATCTTGGATTACCGTCAATAAATTCCTGAAACTATAACATCGACTGAGCCAAGAATTGCGTGAAAACTGGATAGAGGAAAATGTTAACAAGCTGCTGTTTGTTGTGCTAGCAAGAAGCCACAAGACATCGTGACCGAGGTTTTAAGAGTATTGATTCTGTTCAACTACTGATTACTACAGTTTATGCATTCTCTCCCAGAATCTGTAACTAAGATACTTCAGTATAGATGCACGCAGAAACATAGACTTGCTCTGTGGTTCTTGAAGAAAGATTTCTCAGCTGGCGTCGGCAATAGGGATTAGGTATCCACCCGTATAGAAAAATGTACTCGAATACGAGCAGCTACCAGCCATTATATATACAATCACAATTACTAGGCTAAAATGAAATCATTTCTTACAGTAATATAATACACGAAGAAAAAAATAACAACATTGCCCGGAAGTGTGACTCCGACTTCTCGTCTTGTTAAAAAAAAAAAAATAAGGGAGACACAGGCGAGTTAAAAAATTCCGAGGGTTTAGTCAAAAGGCCTAGTTATATAATACATGCGAATGTCAGGGCGTCAAACTTTTTTCAAATAAAGGGACACAACACTATAACTTTCAATAGCTCATCTTCTTCAACATAATAAATGAGAATATCTGTGTGTCACTGTGTCACACTTTTCAACTTTACTGTTAGAGGCCGTAGCCTAAGATATTATAGCATTTTGGAATTAGGCCGACTCCGTGAGCAAATTAAAAACATTCCAGGCTGAATACCAGACCAAGAACTTCGAAATTTTGGATTCACAATTTTTCATTACTGTGATTGTTTTCGATGATTTCTTTTACTTCATATTTTACGACGATTGTTTTTGATAGGATAACAATTTTTATGACTTGGAAATAAATTAGTGGATAATGGAAATTAATTTTGAAATCCAGAATAAGTCACCTATGATATAAAAATAAATGTTTGTGCGGAATGTAAGGACCTACGTACATCAAACTGTCTTTAAATTAAGTGGCAGCAGAAGAATTATCCTTACACTTTTGAATCGTAAGCTTAAATATTAATGCAATAGTTAAATGCAGCGATCAATTTTGAGTTATTCTATAGTGTACTGTTGCCTATCACATCTACTCCTCGTTACCTATTGTGATGAATATCCAATCAAGAGCCCTCCGCATGAGCTAGCTTAGATACCGCTCGATAAGTCGACTTTTAAGCTAGTATATAATAAATACAATCAGGTTTATTGACAATATTCTTATCATTTGTGTTGTCTTTTTATTCCTAAAATTTCATTATCCGACCTATTAAATCCACACTCTCATATATATATATATATATATATATATATATATATATATATATATATATATATATATATATAGTTTTAAGTCATGGTACATTTATCAGTGAAAGTGCTCAACGTTAGGGATAAAACCTAATAAATATAAAAATGGACATTGTGGTCAACAGCTAGCAGCGACAGTCGGTTTCATGTATGAATCCAATGTCCAGGCCACATATATGCACAATGCGTCTTATCACGTTGAAACACCATTTCCCGTATGATCACTGAAGTTAAGCAGTATCGAAGCTGGTCAGTACCTAGGTGGGTGGTCGCTTGGGAATTCCGGATGCTGTAGTGGTGTGTAAGTGGTGTAATGGATAATGGCTCGAAATTGCTAATCGGTGAGCCGAGTTCTAATACCAGTTGGGTTCGTTATATTCACGTACGAGCAAATACCCCTGGGCATATTATCTATCCACCTCTTCTCCCTTCAGCTATGGGTTAATACATTTCACTTTTATTGCTAAAACAGTATTATCTCCCCACAAAAACTATTACAAGCTAAAAATATTGTCTGACTTTGAATAACCTGCAAAGGGTTAATTAGCCGTAGAAAACAAATCAATTAATCAAGTGTTTATGTGTGTATGCGAATATATATATATATATATATATATCGTACCTATGAACACTAATGGATGTGTCCCAATCCTCATAAATACGGTAGACCCTATTGTAAGTTCTTTCTAAGCAGTCCACCACTAGCAGTGGTTTACCTACTTCACGACGCTGGTGAGTATTGCATTTTGTTGAGGTTATAAAGATTACTATTTCCATTTCCAACCGCCGTTTTGGTTATTCCTCATTCAGTAACCCTTCGTAGGGTACAACACACGCACACACACAAATACAAATATATATATATATATATATATATATATATATATATATATATATATATATATATATATATATATATATATATATATGGGTAGATTCTCCGACTGACGCCATTTCAGCCGGGTTTCGATCTTAGCTTGTGGCAAACGAATGTTTAACCACACTGATGAGCTGTGATACAGTGTAACAGATTGTCTGTGGATGACTTTATATATATATATATATATATATATATATATATATATATATATATATATATATATATATATATATATATGTATATATATACAAAGATATTTGATAAAAAATAATCGATAATATATATCTGTTTAATTTTTTATTATACTTTTACAATTTTCGGATAACGTGTTGAGTATTGTGCTCGAAGTTGTTCAATTTTTGTTCAAGTTCTTTTGACTTTCGTAGTCATTATCAAAAAATAATGTGGTGTTTGTATGGTAGTTAGAATTCCTATGTCTGCATCCTGGTATTCTTTGGGAAGCTAGACGTTTGAAATGTTCTAGCATGACGTCATGTATAACGGCTATTGAAAACGAGGCTGCATAAAAAGAATTCGATTTATTTATTTTATTTTATTTATATTAATATAATATATTCGCATTTTAATTATATCATATGAACATCAAGATAATATCTCCTGTGGTGAATGATATTTTATTTAATGTGTGGTGTTTATTTTGTACTAGGGCGACACTTGTAGCCATTTTTGAGAGTAACCTCATCTTTGTACACAGCAATATAAGCATATAATTGCACATAACTTGAAACATACGGTAACAACTATTTATGTAATATTGTAATAGAAATTATATCTTCCTGTTCGCAAAATTTTCCTTGAACTAAAAATGCACATATAATTTTTCCTGGCTTTCTATACGTAAATAAAACGATTTAATTGATATGAAATCAAACTTAATAAATTAAATATTCATTTTGCCACTAGCCATTTTCTTTTGCTTCTTCTTCGGTGATTTACAATAATTACCGCGATTCGAAAGAATAAATAAATAAAAAGCATAAAATGATTTAGTTTTGCGACAAGATTATGTATATGCATTTTTATCTCATTGTTTCCGGCAACTGTGTCTTTTCCATTGCCATTTTAAATTAATTTGAACGTTTTTTTTTTGTTTTTTTGTTTTGTTTGTGTGTGTGTGTGTGATATTTTGCTTGATGCCTTTTTCACATTGATTGCTTTATCTTCCTTCAATTATTTCCATAATCATCAAAGGCGAAGAAGAAAAGCGAGATCTTTTTTAACGGCAATATTTGATATGCGCAGCAGACAATATCCTCGTTATTGCCGTGGAATAAACGAATAAAGACATTAAACATGAATTTCAACGTCTCGTGAATTTTTTTTTAGTATTAATACACATAACAGAAGATTAAAATTATGGCGTAAAACATTTAATCGTTTCTATCTATTCCATACTAGCTGCCAATTATTCCCGATCTTTACATATCTACCAATTGCTACTGACTAATTTAAGACACGCATGGCACAAGGTCATACAATATTGTGAACCATTAAGATGCGCCAGCGTAGAAGAAAAATTACCACTCCCCGGTTATATCATATGCGCCTAGGAATTTAACAGTCTGCCCGGATTTATCTATCTATTGATCAATCTATATCAGTCTGTTCATATCTATCTATCTATCTCTTTTCATACCTATTTATATCAGATTGTTCATATCTATCTATCTATCTATCTATCTATCTATCTATCTATCTATCTATCTATCTATCTATATCAGACTGTTCATATCTATCTATCTATCTATCTATCTATCTATCTATCTATCTATCTCTTTTCATACCTATTTATATCAGATTGTTCATATCTATCTATTTATATCAGACTGTTCATATCTATCTATCTATCTATCTATCTATCTATCTCTTTTCATACGTATTTATATCAGATTGTTCATATCTATCTATCTATCTATCTATCTATTTATATCAGACTGTTCCTATCTATCTATCTATCTATCTATCTATCTCTTTTCATACCTATTTATATCAGATTGTTCATATCTATCTATCTATTTATATCAGACTGTTCATATCTATCTATCTATCTATCTATCTATCTATCTATCTATCTATCTATCTATCTATCTCTTTTCATACCTATTTATATCAGATTGTTCATATCTATCTATCTATCTATCTATCTATCTATCTATCTATCTATTTATATCAGACTGTTCCTATCTATCTATCTATCTATCTATCTATCTATCTATCTATCTATCTCTTTTCATACCTATTTATATCAGATTGTTCATATCTATCTATCTATTTATATCAGACTGTTCATATCTATCTATCTATCTATCTATCTATCTATCTATCTATCTATCTATCTATCTCAAACTGTTCCTATCTATCTATCTATCTATCTCTTTTCATACCTATTTATATCAGATTGTTTATATCTATCTATCTATTTATATCAGACTGTTCATATCTATCTATCTATCTATCTATCTATCTATCTATCTATCTATCTATCTATCTATCTATCTATCTCTTTTCATACCTATTTATATCAGATTGTTCATATCTATCTATCTATCTATCTATCTATCTATCTATCTATCTATCTATCTCAAACTGTTCCTATCTATCTATCTATCTCTTTTCATACCTATTTATATCAGATTGTTTATATCTATCTATCTATTTATATCAGACTGTTCATATCTATCTATCTATCTATCTATCTATCTATCTATCTATCTATCTATCTATCTATCTATCTAAATGTAATGTACCCTAAAGTAATAAGTTTATACCAACAGATATAATTCCTACAATGGATCATCTATAAACCATATATCTATAAATTAAACATTTACTCTGAAATCATAAAATGATGTATAAAATATCTGTAGTTGAAGGCATGCAATTGCGTTCAAAATATTTAGATTTCGCCATTAAACAACTGATAGACATTGATATACCACTAAATAAATTCTATCTATCTATCTATCTATCTATTCGTATGTACGTTTGTATCTAGCTGTCCACCTGGAACTATGCATGGCTATAAGGTTTTTTTTTCTCTAATCTGTCATGTACTTGAAGGAATTGAGTGAAACTGCATTTGGTGCCATGGGAGCATTTACTTAAATATTTGTATCTATAAAAAGAACGTATAAACATAAAAAAATGTCTTTTGTCGGACTTTGTCCATTTCATAATGTATGACGTCATTTGTTTACATTTGGATACGCATCGAGCTGATATGAAAAATATGATTTAAAAACAGTAAAATTGACCTTGCTAACCGAGACGCTCCTCTGTGGCTAAATCGGTAAAAGCACGCCAGGCTATATGACGGTTCCGTATAGGATACAGGTTCGATTCATGTCGGAGGCCGCATATTTTCTATAAAAAATTCTCGGACATTCGGGCCGGTAAATGTCGTTAACAGTGTTTATTATAAAAGAACATTTACTTAAATATTTGTATCTATAAAAAGAACGTATAAACATAAAAAAATGTCTTTTGTCGGACTTTGTCCATTTCATAATGTATGACGTCATTTGTTTACATTTGGATACGCATCGAGCTGATATGAAAAATATGATTTAAAAACAGTAAAATTGACCTTGCTAACCGAGACGCTCCTCTGTGGCTAAATCGGTAAAAGCACGCCAGGCTATATGACGGTTCCGTATAGGATACAGGTTCGATTCCTGTCGGAGGCCGCATATTTTCTAGAAAAAATTCTCGGACATTCGGGCCGGTAAATGTCGTTAACAGTGTTTATTATAAAAGAACATTTACTTAAATATTTGTATCTATAAAAAGAACGTATAAACATAAAAAATGTCTTCATATATATATATATATATATATATATATATATATATATATATATATATATATATATATATATATGACAGTTACTGAAGTATATTATGGTGTTTTCATATATGTGAATGCAGTAAATTTGACCAGTATACAAAAATAAACCTGTGTTAAACGATGATCCGTTGGGAAACTTAACCAGCGTTGGGAAATTTAATGCAGCTCTGTTCATGAGCGGGAATAATGTCAGATCATCATGGCCGGGTATCGAGTGGGCTGATTGAAGGATGAGGCATCCAAAGCGATTTGAGTGTCACACCGAAATGTTCGCATTGGAGTCCGTCTGAACGGACCGGGTTACACGACCCGAGGGTATTTACAACTAGGTCCCACCTGCAAGGTTATGTGCTGCTTTTATCAAATCCTTCCATCGTATCTTACACAATTTGCTGTGACGAGTATGCCTGGTATTCTTATGAGAATGGGTGTTATGATAAATAAAGGGTCCTTCGTGTACATATAAGCAAGGTTCATTTTGTTAGTGTGGCGTTCTCTCACTCACCCTCTCAATAATAATAATAATAATAATAATAATGATAATAATAATAATAATTCCGATAACCATGACCACAAAACTTATTTGATTGATGTAATGAAGAATAGAGGAAGATATTGATTTTATTCCGTGCACACTTTCGGAAATATCAAAAAAAGAAAGAAAAATCACTCGAATATTAGAGAGTAGTGTGAGGCTCAAACCAAATGCGAGTCAAGTTGTATTACTGCCATTTACAAGCTGCAGAAGACCCATGTTTTTTTTTTTCTTCATTCCGTTTTTTTTTTTTTTTCTCTCTCCTTTTATTTAAAGTATTTACGGGAAATGCCGACCGTCCCAATCGACAGCGCCGGCATCACGTGACGCTAATAAAACATGTCAGCTGTCTCGTACGGTTCGGTTAAATTCGCGTCAGAACTTTGATTCATGTCTCAACTGGTCTTGGTTCCAAATGCAGGTCTCGTCTGCAAACGCTGGCAACAAACACACAAAATAAAATATATCTTGTTTCGTTTGCCAGAAGAAAACGAAGAGGGGAAAACGGTGGCTTGGGATGTGAACTGTTAGGGAAGCGTTTAATTTTCTTTTTCTTTTTTTTTTTTTTGTTGCTTTTTTTATTTTTTATTATTTTTTTTTTTTTCGTTTCTTCCAATTCATTCTCTTCGCAGTTTAGTTTGTCACTGGATTTTCACACAATTTTGCAAGATTTTTTCTTTAATAGTTTTACGCTAGTTACCTCCCTTCTCTGTCTGCCGCGGGCATTTCCTAAACTTAGCCTAGTACGGCAAGAGGCAAAATGTCGAGATTTTGAAGCTGGGCCAGCTTACCAAGAAAAGCAGTAATCAAACTCTAAGCTTTTACGTGAGCTCGAACACCTAATTTTCTTTTCGAATTTGTCAGTTTCTCTTTTTAAAAAAGAAGTAAATAGAATTTCTGATAAATCATGCCAATTCAGAAAGAGATCAACGAAAACGTCAAACAATTAATGGAAAGCAAATCAGATAGAGAGATAAGAAATGCCAAATAGACAAACAGATAGATATAGAGAAAGACGAGACCATAATCTGAATGACAAGTTTGCATGATAGAGAGGTATGAGCAAAGTAGATACGTAGATATGATAATATATTCACACATGTAACACATTTATAGGTAGATATCTTGTTAGATAAGAGCAGATGCAATACAGATAGATACGTACATAGCTGTGAATAAAGACTAACATAGACCTAATCAACAAAGATAGATAGATAGATAGATAGATAGATAGATAGATATTGAGAGCTATAATAAACACACTCAGACAGACAGACACACACACACATATATATATAGGAAAAACATTTTTTGTTATAAAGATTTTGTACGAAAACTTATTGTACAGACTAAAATAAGGATAGGAAATAAAAGGAACCTAATATTTAATAAAGTGATATTTATTTATAATATGTGAATTTTTACAGAGAAGAATTAAAACTTTGTTACATTTTTGGGGGATTTTCAGTGTTTTTTTTTTTTCTTTAGAAAAATAATTTGTTGTTTTTCTTTTTTAAACTTTTTTTAATTTAACTGGTTTCGCTTAACTTTTCAAAAAGTTTTAACTGTTTCTATCTCTACGTGTTGATGCTTATGTTTTGTACCAATGAAAAAAAAAATGAAAATCAAGGGGCGTAACTGGCTATATATGTCGTTTATGGTAAGGGGAGTTTGGTTGAATCTATTTATGTAGTGGATTAAGTATGGGTTTGAACTTGTTCATGTTTCCTTATTAATCTGCCTTTGTTCATTGGTTCTGTAGTCGCACTGGTAGAATGGGAAAACACTAAAATTTGGCAGATTTTGACCTCTGCATTTCTCTATATGTTGACTAAGGGTTTATGTTTTCTTGTGTGGGGGCTCCTAGACACAGAGAGAGAGAGAGACAGACAGAGACAGAGAGAGCAAGACAGACAGATAGATAGATAGATAGATAGATATGAACAGTCTGATATAAATATATATGATCATAGATAGATAAATAGACAGACAGATAGACAGCTATGAACAGAGATAGATAGATAGATAGATATGAACTCTCTGATATAAATAGATATGAACATAGATAGATAGATAGAAAAAAAGAAAGAAAGAAAGAGAGAGAGAGAGAGAGAGAGGAAGAGGTTGATATATAATTAGAATAAGATCGATATGTAAGAACAAACAGGTTAATGAAATAGATAATGATATCTTTTACAAGAAAAATATCTTCTACCATTAGCCTCTTTATTAATAAATTCAACTGTAGATAGTGAGGACTTTCGAAAACTCATAATGGAAAAACTTCTCAGGCAAACGCATTTTCAAATTATTTTCTACTATATTTGCTTACCATTATTTTACAGAGATTTAAATAATTTTAGCTTGGTCAATCACAAGACATGATAACTTTGGAGAGCAGTCTCTTGAATATACAAGTTAGCTTTCGTTGGCACATTCCCTTTAGCTGGAACGGTTTAAGTGGTTTCGTTATCTTTTATAGGTGTCTACTATAATGCTTCCGAAACTTCACACACGCAGTTATGTACGATTTTTTTTTTCAGAACAGATGCAGCTCATAATTAACGATAAAGTAAACGATAGAAATGATGCCTAAATAGGCTTTAAAATACATTCGGGTGACTGCAGAGTCCCCAGTCTGACATAATCTCAAAACTTTGGCCAAATGATCAACGCTCAGAATCTTTTTTGTGGCCTGTCTCATCTGGTTTGGTGCTCCAGATATATCTTCAGGAATTCTTAACAAAATCCAAAGGGTCTGTAATGTCGTCGATTCTGACTTGGCATTTCGACTTCAGTCACTTTCTCGCCGTCTTGAAGGTGGTTTAGCTCTGTCTTTTTTATAAATATTTTCAAAGCAGTTGTTCTAGTGAGCTCTCCTCCTTGGTAACTCGACCGCTTGAATTTAGCGGCTCGGACTGAGAAATCGGAGAGCCGAGTTCGAATTCCAGTCGAATCCAATACAATCACTTACTTGCTAATAACCTTGGGAAAGGTATGAATCCTCTTCTCTTCCCAGCTATGGCTAAATAGCAGGACAGACCGGGTTCTATAGCCTTGGATGCCAACTGGTCTACCGCAGAAAGAAATGGCAACCTACTGCAGGAAAAAAAACCTGCCTCGTCAGTCATGTATCGAAAGATACATAATCGCCTAAGCGTGTATCACGCATGGCACATAACTAACTGACCAGATTGGCTCATAGTTCTCTTCGTCTGTTGATATAGCTAGATGCAATTGTAAGTTCTAGTGTGATAGTTCTTTTTCTCGCATTTCTCATCGCTGGAACTCTTTTCCAATTTCTTCCTTCTCTGTCATCTAAAATTAAAAAAAAAAAAATAATTGAACGTCATTCGTTAGCTTTTGTCTTCTTGAAACCTGACTTTTATTGTCCTTTCTTGTCACTGAAGTATTCTCATTCTCTTCCACTAGCCATTGAGTCTTAGTGGCCTTGCTTGGAGTGAAGGGAATTTTTATTTAAAAAAAAAAAAAAAGCCTCTTGGTTGAACCAAAAACATTTCATCGTACAACGTTTGGGACTCCACGCACTTATCCCAACGTCTCTTCTATATATTTTTTTTAAAGCGGTGTGCTTAGTCTATCTTTCGATCTCCACTTCAGATGTAACTAAGCGTTCTCTTCCATATCGCGCGCGGTGAAAACGATTCTCCCTTTCAACTTGGAAGGCGGAGAAAGTGTGGAATGAAGTTGACAAACCTGGGTGCGTCGATTATGTAACATCGTTAAAAAATAATAGTTCGAAAACATTTATTTGAAAACAATTATTCGAAAAACATTTATTCGAATTTTTAATAGTTTGAATAAGAATTAATCGGAAGGAAAATTATACTAAATGATATTTATTCGAAATGCAAAATTCTTTATGGCAATAAAAATGCAAAAAATTAAAAGATAAAACACACAAATGATAACTTTGTTGATAAAATAATTTAGAAAGAAAAAATCCTTATAACATTAAGTTATATGATACTGCATGCAAATAGTCAACTAATTAAGAGTACATTATTTACATTATTCGGACTATTGTCCTCATCTTTGTCGCCATATTTATTACAACGTTTCGGCCGTTATAGACTCCGGCCTTCTTCAGGTGGTTGGAATGTCGAACTGAACCCTTTATTTCGATCACTGGGGTAGACTGTTCTACTTCCACGCGCCATGTTTAATGGATGTCAGTTATTACTTATCTCATTGTTAATTTCCCTCTGAAAGTTCTCCACTGCCTTAACCGGGTATTGAACTCACGCTCTTTGGGTTCGTGAATAGGGAAACGGTTGTAACAATTTCATCATCCGCAAGTGATTCTCGCATTTCAAGTGACTAGGCGATTATATTGTTCATGTTTGCTGCATCTTTGGGTCCTGTCACTGGATCTAACTAACGCCTTTATCCATTGTGCCATGTGTACTCAAGGACAAAGATAAGGTCAATAGTTCGAATAATGTAAATAATGTACATAATAACTCATCTCAGAAATATAGACAGATACTAATGAAGAATACTCGTAAAAGGATGCCACTAATCTTTTAAGTTTTCTATTTATATTGGAGTATCGCTTGGCGCTCTTGATATTTTGGCAACCTGCTGTTACTTTTACAATATGAATTTCTTGCAAGTTCTGTTCTCTTTTAAGGGCGTCTAAAAAATTCCATATTGTGGAGTGATGGGTTGCTGCAAAAAAGCCATATGCTATCCTTCAACGGCGTTATTCGTTCGAGGTAAATTAGCATTGACTCTCTCAAAGCTAGACCACATACATATTTCAAACATAGATATTAGGTTGGTGCAAAAATAATGACGTAATAATGCCGTTTTTTGACGTTAAAAATACGTCAAAAAACGACATTATTGCGTCATTATTTTTGCACCAACCTAATATTTCGAATAATTATCATTTAGTATAATTGTCTTTTCAATTAATTTTTATTCAAAGAATTTACAATTCGAATAAATGTTGCTGTTTTTTTGTTTTTTTTGATAACCGTTTTCCGACAATTATTTTCGGACAGTTTTCTCGATACGGTGATATTTTGTTAAAAACAAAAGATGCAGCAAACATGAACAATATAATGGCCTGGTCGCTTGGAACGGGAGAATCACTTGCGGATGATGAAATTGTTACAATCGTTTCCCCACTCACGAAATGTTGTAAACTTCTTGTTACTCTATCACTATTTCCAAGGAAAATATTCCGACCAGATAAACTTCTTATTTTCCCCCTGAGTCTATCTTTCTTATCTAAGACCAGATATGCCGCTTTCATTCAGGCGAACCAACCTCATTCTCTTCATATTCCTCTAGTATGGAGTAAGTTCCTCTCGGATAAATTCTTCCCATGCACTATTGCTTTGTGGAGGAGAATCCCAGAAGAATGCTTTTCCGACTATAACAATCTTAACCACTTCAAGAATAAGGTTAACCGTTGTATATCTAAGATACCCGCATAAACCGCATCACTTGCTCGTGCAGCTCACACAATAACCGCGTTCAGTATCTCTCTAGACTGAGTGGCTCTTGGGTCTTGTATAAGGTGAACCTTAGTAAACAAAAAAAAAATCTCACTGATTGGCTTCTCACTGTCGCCTTCACAGCAGACTGTTTTAGTTAGTTATGTGCCATGCGTGATACACGCATAGGCGATCATGTATCTTTCGATACATCACTGACAACGCAGGTTTTTTTGTCTCGCAGAAGGTTGACTATTTACAAATGCGTAATAAATGTCTTTCTAAATTTCATTTTTGTGTACTTCATGGTTGTCGAGATCTTTTAAATGATTGAAATGATTGAAAAATTTCCGGACAAACCAAGTATAGTATATGTCTACAGACACACGCACAGTGCACTAGAAATATATTTATTTATTAAGTGGTATAATTTACGAATCCACTACTTTAGATTAAATAGTAAGGTAGATTTGTGTGTGCCTTTTATTTCAAATGCTATTCTAGCAGATATAAATATTAGAATTCTGGTAATTTTGACCCCAGAGATTGAAGATACTCGGAGAATTGGTAAAGTAAATAAAGCATTTTATTTTCTGATTGTGCGTTTGGAAAGGAAAGAGAATATTAAAAAAACTTATTTTTGTACAGTCATCTTTGAATATTTGGCTGGTGTATTTGTTTGTATCTGAATTTTGACGTTGTGCTAATGTCCCCTACAAGACTGCAACCTTTGTGTGGCGGTCAGTCTGGGAGAAGGACTACTACAATGCAGTGGAGCAATAAAACGGGAAACCATTAGATTTCTCAAGAAGTCATGGCAATTCACAGCTAATAAAAGTAATATGTATTGGGCAATGATGACCAACGCCCTTAAGAGAAATGGTATTTATAAAAAAGAAGAGGTTATTCCTTGATTATAACAACGGATGTGCTGTAACTGACAACAACACGGAATGAGAAATCTACAAGCCGTGTTCAAATTCCAATCGGGTTCGTTACATATAGATACGCGGGAAGATATGAATCTATCAGTTATCCTGCCAGCCATAAAATGAACAGCAGGACAGAGTAGGACCTATAGCTATAGTTGGCAATCAGTCTACCGCAGAAATGGACAGCAGCACGAAATATTATGCCTAGTCACTCAATTGTACGTCTTTTTCAATTGCAAAATGGGACACAGATTCAAATCCTGCCAGAGATTGCATATCTTTCAACAATAAGATTTCCTGAATGTTCAAGCCGGTAAACGAAAATAAATATAATGTTTAATAAATAAACGGGAGGTCTACTCAATTTTGTGTATCCACTGAAATTAATTTTCCGTGATAACACACCCACACACACATACATACATACATACACATATATATATATATATATACTAGCAGCATGGCCTGGCGTTGCCCGTGCTTGATTCAAAAATCGTACGACTCATACAGGAATCGCTATCACTTGACTTAAAATATTTTTGCCCTTCCTTGCCTTTAAAGGAGTGCCCTTTGCCGTGCTGATGTTGCTACATGCCTTACTTCTTGCCTATCTCACGCTGCCAATTTTTTCTAAGCTCTATACTAAACATTAAATCTGTTACGAAAAAAGAACTAAACAAAATGAACACAAAAAGATCAGCTTTAAGAAAAGGACTCGTAACTGGAAAAACCGAATGAAAATAGAATGTTAACAACAAATATTTTTCACTCCCAACCCAGTTCTGCGGAATCAGAATCAACGTTGAGTTTAAGCAAGCGAATGAGCCAATTGGAGTAAAGTGCCATGCAGATTTAAATTTTTTTTTTTTGTGACGAATGCAGCTATCGATATTTTTTTTGCATGCTAGCATGTTAGTTAACATTCGTGTCAGTCATCTGTTGGCTCTCAAGCTGGCCAATAGAATCTTCTTGCCTATTCCTGGCAGCCGGCTATAGGCTCTCAGTTTGGCCAATAGGAAATGGCCGCAAACTACATGAAAACTGCCGTAGAATCATGAAAACATCGATTATTTCCACTATCGATGGGAGTTGGAAAATGCAAAGTCGGTCTTGGCCTTCCCGCTCACTTGGAGTATGTGCAAGTACATTTTTGTGCAAATCCGTCAAAAATTACGGCCATGCATTCGTTACACACACGCAAACACACCTCCTGCCTATTATATATATATATATATATATATATATATATATATATATATATATAGATAGATAGATTAAGAAATGGACAAAGTCCAACAATTTATTTATTAAAGACATTTTTATGTTTAACGTACTTTTTATAGATACAAGTATTTAAGTAAATGCTCTGTTTATAATAAACAGTATTAAATAACATTTACCGGCCTGAATGTCCGAGAAATTTTCATAGAAAATATTCGTCCTTTGACAGGATTCGAACCTGCATCCTTTAGCTTGACGTGCCTAACCGCTCAGCCACAAAGGATCGTTCTGTTAGCAATGTTGAAGTTTATAAGCAGTAAATTCGACCTTGCCAACCGAACGATCCTCTGTGGCCGAGCGGTTAGGCACGTCAAGTTAAATGACGGTTCCGTATACGGTCTCGATACAGTCTTTGACTGTTTGCGACGTATAGCCGGGTTCAAAGGCTATAGTTTTGGCCGAGCCTACGGGCTCGGAGATACCCACATTAAACCGGCCTTGTGCCACATTCGGTCCTCGTGGGTGGATTGATAAATACTGAGCTACGTCTTGATACAGTCTTTGACTGTTTGCGACGTCTGTCGAACTCTCTGCGTTAGCAGAGAGGAACCTGGACGAAGCTTTGCCGAAGGGCAAGGTTTCGTCCGGGGAGGTAGACAGGCCCTGAACCCGTCTAGGCGGGTTCAAAGGCTATATTTTTGGCCGAGCCTACGGGCTCGGAGAAACCCACATTAAACTCGGCCTTGTGCCACATTCAATCCTCGTTGGGGGATCGATAAATACTGAGAAGCCAAGACATCAAAACCACTGCGTTTGCTGATATTCTGCTTGTCGACCGCTCTGCCTCTATGCCGAAGAGTAGAGTTTCGTCCGGGGAGGTAGAAGGCTACCCGACCCTGGGAAATTTTTGCCCGAGTTTACGGCTCGAAATCGCCCCACGTTAAAAAAAAATGGCATTGTGCCACATCACGCATTATGGAGAGGTCTTGGATTAATACCGAGAGCCAAAGAGTTCTTTAAAGCTCGAACAAATCAGGCTGTCGCCTGCCTGGCTCTGCTTGTCGGCCTCCCAGCCTGAAGGCAGACAGGCAGACAGGAAGCCAGATGAGGCTATGCCGAAAAGTAGAGTCTCATCTAGGGAGGTAGACAAACTCGAGGTTTACGGGGAATTTTTGACCGAGTCTATGGGCTCGGAACACCCCACATTAAAAACCGGTATTGTGCCACATGTTGCCTTGCGGGAAGGACTTGAGTAAACACCCAAGAAGCCAAATTGTGAAAGCATTACAACAATGCGCTCAGGAAACATCGAAGTCGGTATGACTGAAATAACACCACTCTCTTAAGTGATAATTTCTCCACATTAATTCAGTTCACGCTATATCCTTACCTTGTGATATCAAGCGCTTAAAGACAAAAACCTGTCTTTCAAAAATACCTTTCCACCAGTAATCTGCGGAAAAAAGAACCGACAATTTTGGCCCCTAAAATTCGAACAATTTAATGCAATACACGCACACACACACACACACACACATATATATATATATATATATATATATATATATATATATATATATGTGCATATATATATATGTTATTGTTTTATATATATATATATATATATATATATATATATATATATATATGAAATAATATATATATATATATACAGATTATATATATATATATATATAGAGAGAGAGAGAGAGATAGTGTGAGAGAGAGAGAACGTTTTAAGAATGAATTTTCATTTACTGATCAGACATATATATATATATATATATATATATATATATATATATATATATATATATATATATATATGAAATAAAATATTATTAAGTATTTTATATTTTACGTTTTTTATTAAGTGTAGTTTAGAAAAGAAAAGAAAATAAGAATAAAAAGAAAAAGACCAAACAAATAAGTTATTTTATAGAAGTTAAAAGCGGAGTTTTTCTTTTATTCTTCCAAAAAACACCCTATCTTAGCCGCATGTAGGAAAATCAATACAACCATGCATACCTAATTTATAACTTCGAATAGCCCAAGTGAAGTCTTGATTGGTTGTTGTCTACTGGGGCAACTTATATAATGCACGTCCTAAAGCTAGTGGCAGATTTTGTTCTAGGTGCGGGCCGAATACTGATCATATTCGGTCGGGTCGCCCATCGAAGAACTCTGTTGTTTATTTAGACACGAACTTTCTAGTGACGTGGGAGCAACAACACTGACGACGCATCTAGATTTGGCATTTAAAGGTGTATTTTAATAATTACCTTTGCTTTATTTATCGTATTGAGCATTCTTCGTTTTAATTTGTATTACACGCTGGAATTTTTCTTTGTATCATTTTTTTTCGCATTTTACTGGTGGAAAAGTAAATATTTCGTCCTGTTTGGAAGTTTCTGTGTCTTTTTTTTTCAAAATTTTGTTATTCGGATGCGAATTTTTTTGAAAATTGGGGTATTCTGTTTTGTTCAACCACCGAGTTTGAATAGATTTACAATATATATATATATATATATATATATATATATATATATATATATATATGTATATAAATGTGTGTGTAAATCTTATATTGTATATATATATATATATATATATATATAGAGAGAGAGAGAGAGACAGAGAGATGGATAGATAGATGTGTGTGTGTGTATGTGCTATAATATATATTGCAAAAAGCTTTATTATTAGAGCATACGCGTATTTGCAATAGACGACCAATTTTTATTTAGAATAAGCGTGTTATATATATATATATATATATATATATATATATATATATATATATATATATATATATATATATACATACTCACACTTAATCTATCAGAGTGGTGACTATGGTGAAAAAAATAGGATACAGGTTCGATTCTTATTGGTTGGTACATTTTTAGTCAAATTTATTGAACTAGGCTGGATTTTATTTAAAAAAAAACAAGGATAAAAACTCTCTCTCACACACACACACACACACACACACACACACACACACACATATATATATGTATATATATATTAGGTTGGCGCAAAAATAATGTCGGTTTTTGATGTTAAAAAATGCACCAACCTAATATATGCATATATATATATATATATATATATATATATATATATATATATGTATGTATGAAGAGAGAGAGAGTGTATATATATATATATGAAGAGAGAGTGTATATATATATATATGAAGAGAGAGAGAGAGACTGTATATATATATATATATATATGAAGAGAGAGTGTATATATACATATATATATATATATGAAGAGAGAGTGTATATATACATATATATATATATATGAAGAGAGAGAGAGAGTGTGTGTGAACATATATACATATGAAGAGAGAGAGTGTAGATATATATATATATATATATGTGAAGAGAGTGTATATATATATATATATATATATATATATATATATATTTGAAGAGAGACAGAGTGTGTGTATATATATGTATATATATATATATGAAGAGAGAGAGTATATATATATATATATATATGAAGATATATATATATATATATATATAGAGAGAGAGAGAGGGAGGAAATGATCACTTATACGAATACAATATATACGCTATAAGTGAAAGGACTGTAATAACGCTTTGGATTTTGAAGAGTTTTCGGAAAAATTTGAAGTTTGTGGGTACTTTTCAAAATGAATTTACTCGCTTCCCTTCGAGTCAGAGAGATTTTCTTTTTTTCTAGGATAATATCCATAGCGTTCATTAGTTCATAGTGGAACTGAGATCAGAATTGAAATCTTATCTCTAATCGATCGATTCGGATCGAAGATTTTTAATTTCATTTTGGTTTTGATGCGATTAACTTAAGACATTTTTACTTTTTTACATCTGGAATAACTTTAACTTATTTAATTGAGTCTGTCTCTATTTCTGAGATGAGGTATTATGTACATTATTTACATTATTCGGACTATTGTCCTCATCTTTGTCGCTATTTATCACAACGTTTCGGCGTTGTACGCTCCGGCCTTCTTCAGGTGGTTGGAATGTCGAACTGAACCCTTTATTTCGCTCACTGGGGTAGACTGTTCTAGTTCCACGTACCATGTTTGATGGATGTCAGTTATCAGTTATCTCCTGCTAATTTCTCTCTGAAATTTCTCCACTGCCTTAACTGGGTATTGAACTCACACTCTTCGGGTACTGTCACTGGATCTAACCAACGTCTTTATCCGCAGTGGCATTATTTAATTGAATTAAGCTTAAGATTTTTTGCATTTTCTTTCATTTGAACTTGCTATATTTTATATTTTCATTGCAAAAACAAATTTTGGGGGTGCTAAAATTATACTTTATGAAACTTAATCTTCTTATATGGAAGTCAATTTAAAATTTTTCACGTAATATAATGTAATACAATACAATAAAATAATCTTCCATATCGAATGTTTATCGTTTAACAGGAAATACATTTATGAAGCATTTTATTTTTGCATAATCTCTAATTCTACTCTAAAAAATTAAAAATGGTTGAATTTTTATCACATTTCTTATAGAGAAATGTGACACTTTAATTTTACTTGATTTAAATAAGTAATTTTCTATTTCGATTTTTCTTAGTCTTTTTTCTTTCAAATATTGCAAATTAACTCCCGAGATCCTTCATTTTAATAATCTTTTGATATGCTTAATTTTTAAAAGTCTTTCCTCCCGAATACCTTTTTCTTCTATTCTGTTCTTAGACTACAGAATTTATTTAAAAATCTTATTATTTATTAGAGAAATTAAATTCAATATTTTTTCTATGATTTTGATATTCATATCAACGAATATGTCGGTGATAAAATTTAATTTCTAAATTTGCGTTCTTTCTAATATATATATATATATATATATATATATATATATATATATATAATTATTTATTTAGAAAATTTATAACATAAACATGTTATAAAATCACTACAAAAATAGCCATTTTGTTTCAACACTCCCGGTGTCTTATCAAGTGATTCATTCCGTATAATTGTTGGTTATTGGAATTCATTCCGTATACACCAATTATATACTTGTATATATATATATATATATATATATATATATATATATATATATATATATATATATATATATATATTACGAAATGGGCAGAGTCCAACAATTTATTTATTAAAGACATTTTTTTTTTTTTTATGTTTAACGTTCTTTTTATAGATACAAGTATTTGATATATTCTATGAAAATTTCTCGGACATTCAGGCCGGTAAATGTTATTTAATACTGTTTATTATAAACAGATCATTTACTTAAATACTTGTATCTATAAAAAGAACATTAAACAAAAAAGAAAGTCTTTAATATATATATATATATATATATATATATATATATATATATATATATATATATATATATATATATATATTAAATTATGTTTTATTTTATTAGGTTGGTGCAAAAATAATTTCGTTTTCTCAAATAGTAACATATGTTAGAAAACGAAATTATTTTTGCACCAACTTAATAGTTTGGCGTACTTTAGAAAAACCACAAAATAGAAGCAAACGTAATATTTTATTCGACAAAATTAATAAATAATTTATTAATTATTTTATTACGTAACATCAATGTAATAATTAAATTCAGTAAATTTAATCCGATATTTTTACATAATTTAAACAAGGTATATGAAATTAATGAAAAATAGCATGTTGAATTTTTATCACACTTCTTATAGCGAAATATAACATTTAATTTTACTTGATTTAAAGAGGTAATTTGCTATTTCGAAATGTTAACCTGCTGTTAAACCACGCATTTTAAGGGTCACTTTTTCTGAGTACTTCTCCAAACTTAAAAATCTATACTTATGAAAAATAATCAACATAAAAATAGTTGCTTCATTTCTAAATATTAAAATAAATCAAATCATTTAATTACTTGCTTATTTATTTGCCATCAATTTTTTTTTGTTAAATAAACCGTAATTTCAGAATGTTTTTTGTTTCATTAAAACAGTTTTAAGGTGGACAAATAATTTAAGGAGTAAAATGCATACAGCATTTGTAGACCCTTGATAATTGAGTGGGTGATGAATCCGAAGATCTGCCGCGTTATATATTAATTATAACAAGACGTGTGAAAAGAAAAGAAACTATACCAAGAAAAATGATAATTCAATTTCCAAGCCAAATTAAATTTTGACCTTATTTCCTGCTATTCAAGTCGAAAAGAGCAGCGAACAAAAGCAAACTCAAACCGAAACTAAAAACCATCGCTGCTAGTGGAAAGACGAGATATGAAATAGGTCATCAGTTCTGGTCGTTAGATGCACCATGGCATGGGCGAAAGTAAAGAACGCTATGGTAATAATAATAATAATAATAAGAAGAAGAAGAAGAAGAAGAAGAAGAACAGTATGAACATCACTCAGATCCGGTTACAAAGATAGGACCTGTAACAATTTTATGAGACTTTACGATACACAAAGAAAAAATCAACGCTAATCGCCCAGACATCGTGATCAGAGATCAAAAAAAAAAAAAAAAAAAAAGAATGTGCTTTCTTATTGATATACCACTTCTGCAGAGTTTAATGTATCTTTGAAGATCTTTAAAAAACTACCGAAATGCAAGGATCTTGAAATGGAAATCTCAAAAATGTGGCACACGGTGGCATCAATAATTCCAGTTGCAGTCGATTGGATACGGTTCCGATGGTCTCATTGAGGGGACACCTGGTAGCCTTAAAGAAATACAAAAGATACAACCAAAAATTAATTGTACTCACAAGTACAGATCACACATTACAAGGAGCTTTATCTATGTAAAATATATGTGAACTTTGTTTTTATTTGTTTTTTCATTTATAAAAATGATCAGTGGAAAATTTCATGAAGCCATATCTGAACTTAGGTCACTGGTTGGGACCCAGAAGAAAATTTGTATGCAACAGCAATCAAAGGAAATAATAATAATAATAATAATAATAATAATAATAATAATAATAATAATAATTTTGCCTACTCTACCTTCCTGACCAATGATAATCTTAGCGCTGATGGATTTAAATTTAAATTTAAATTAAAAACATCGCTAAATGATTGGACGACTTGGAGTAACTTGTAAAATATTTTCAGCATCCCAGCTTAATAGGAGATCATTAAACCAAATAAGTTATGAAACATACTAATTATTAAATCCATATACTTGTATTTTGATTAGTCATTCCAGCTTATGCAACAGCGTTTCCCCTAGCGAGGAATGTTCGATTGATTTGAACCTTTTAAAACCTTTTATCGTATATTCAGCACCATCACTTGATAAGACACCAGAAATGTTGAAACGTAATGGCTATTTTTGTAGTAATTTTATAACATATTTATGTTATAATTTTCGAATAAATAATTATATTTACACTACTCTATATTGATCACTCTTTTAACAATAGTATTTTTTGGTTACTGGAATTTATTCCGTGTACACGGATCCTATACTTGTATACATACATACATACATACATATATATATATATATATATATATATATATATATATATATATATATATATATATGTACATACATACATACATAGAGAGATTTTGCAAAGTGGAAAAAGCTTTCTTAAACAAATCTAGTCCAATGTCCTAAACGACGAAACGCGTCCTACGAAATATTTTCCACTTTGTAATACATCAAACATCATATCTTGCTATATAAAATTTTATATATCGTCATCACACACACATACACACACATATATATACATATATATGTGTGTGTATGTGTGTGTGATGACGATATATAAAATTTTATATATACATATATATATATATATATATATATGCATGCATATACCCATGCATACGCACGCAAACACGAACACATACATATATATATATATATATATATATATATAATGTATAAAACTTAATATGTGAAAAACAGCTTGATGTTTAAATTATTTTTTTGTTGAGGTGTCACTCTTAATGAGCATTGGCAAAACGAATAAAACAAATGTAAGCAAAAATCTTTCCTTTGAAAATTCTGCTACTTAAATAAACGGAGTGTTTAATTTGATAAATTATAACATATAATGCAACGTTAAAATATACGTTAATATTATCAATTTTAATAATAATAACATGCCAGTTTTTCAAAAGAATTACAACTGTTTTCAAATAGCAGCGTTTCCATGTTAAAGATTTTCCTTAGATTTTTCGGTTATTTTGATAAAGTTCTTTGAAACGGAATCGTTGACAACAAAATAATAAATAGAATTATCCAGCTGTTTTTAATATATTCTATCTTAATATCCTGTTCTGATATTTGATATTAATCAAGTATCATATAGATACACACACACACACATACATACATACATACACACACATATATATATATATATATATATATATATATATATATATATATATATATATATATATATATGGGAGACACCTCGAGGTGGTGTAATGGTTAGCAAGCTTGGCTTGCTAGAACAATTATAACTGATTCATACCTTCGGCCTTGTGCCACATGTAAGCTACGCTTGGGACACCTCGAGGCGGTGTAATGGTTAGCAAACTTGTCTCGCCAGAACAATTACGACTGAGTAGTTAGTTCGATTCTCACGAGGTGCCCCCTACTTTCGGCCTTGTGCCACATTTAAGCCATGCTTGGAAAATCATTATGTGTGTGTGTGCGGATGTGTGTGTGTGTGCGGATGTGTGTGTGTGTGTGTGTGTGTGTGTGTGTGTATGCGCGTGCCTTCAGAGTTGTAAAAAGTTGAGATAATCTCTTGCAAAAATAACTGTCTGGGAAAAGACCCTAAAATGGTTTTGCTGTTTGTATTGGTATGGTTTTATGAAAATTACCTTTAATTGAGGGCTGCTTCGTAGTCATTTCGTTATTAGAGTCAATGTTCTTTGTTGGTGGTTTCTTTTCAAGTTGTAATCACTCCTTTATTGATTTCGTAATTCGACACTTTGATGTGCAAACCTCATTTCGATTTTAGTGAAAGCTTCTCCGGACCTGTGCCGTGAACTCGGGTCACAACAGACACTTCGGACGAATTATTTCGGAAGTCGCGAATGAATTATGTGGACCTGTCCAGTGTGAATAGCAACTGGAGAGACCTTTGAGCTCACCCCGTTGCTTTGATCTCGACCAGCGCATTGGCAAGTCAGCAAAGCGCGAAAATAGTTTGAGTGGGTTGAATGAAGAGGGCGGCCATATTGTGTTGATGGCGGGAAGTGGACGGGGTTTCGACCGGAAGCCATGGTGGAGCGCTTAGAGATTCTACAAAATAGTGTTGTTGAAGGGAAAAACAGGAGAATGGCGAAGCACAAGGTGTAAGGCATATAGAAAAATGTGAATGGGTAGGAGGAATGATAAAAGGAAATGAGTGAGTGAATGAATGAATGAATGAATAACATATTGACAGAAAAGAGCGTAAAGAAGAAATATACGAAAAAAGAGAGAAGGAAGACACATAATTAAAGGATGACAAGAAGGAGAAATAAATCTATATGCAGCAGTAAAGAAAGAAAAAATGAAGAAATATAGGAATTAATTAAAAAAAAAAACATAGACAAAACAAGAAAAGTATGAAAAAAATAAAAAAATGTTATATATAATGGGGTTAAAATAATAAGTAATATATATATATATATATATATATATATATATATATATATATATATATATATATATATATATATATATATATATATCACATTAAGATGAGAACGAATAGAGTACAATTCCAATGTTCGTAACATTTAATTTAGATAAATGTTTATGAAAAATTGGAAATTAACAAATTCAATAAAAATTCCTTATTAAATCAAAGAAATGAATTAACAGTAAATTGTAAACATAGTTTACCTTTTACCTTACAATTTAGTTAAACTTTGGAATTTGATTATGCTTTTTCTTATATTTACTTGCACTGCGTTGCACCATATGTCTTATCTTACTATATATATATATATATATATATATATATATATATATGTATGTGTGTGTAGGTGTGTGTGTTGTTTGTTTTATTTTTTGCGGTTTATCTACCTTTGTTGCATTTAATATAATTTTGTATTAATCTACTGGTAGTATTAGTAACATTTTGTACGTATGTATTTGTATTTGGTTGGTATTTCTTACATTTTACATTGACTGGTTATTGTTATCATCTTATATGAAGAATCTTTATTCAACTTTTGCATATTAATTTACAAAATAATTCCATACGTTTAATTTATTTACTATTTTCTTAAAGAATCTATTTATTTACCAAGTATAAAAAATTTTATGTAGGAAATTCACAAAGCATATGAATTGTTTAACGTTTTGTTAAATTATTTGTCCACACCATTTTTAATTCTTTGTACAATTTATGTAACCATTTGATCGGTATTGATGTATTGATTGATTTTTGTGGTTTATCAACCTTTTGTAGGTTATTTAAAGCCAGAAAATATACGTTGTAAGATTGTTATAAATTTTGGGGAGAAAATAATTTACTGATACAAGTCCTACTAAGAATCCTCTAGCAGGGGACACACGAGGTGGATTTATAACTTTCCCTAGAGTATTCGCGTGTAAGTGAATATAAACAACACGGCTGGAATTGTTTTCCCATTGTCGACAGGACGATTAAAAAAACAAAACCATAATAGGAAACAGTTAACGACCCTCGTATTCAAATTACGCTTGAGGAATGTCGAAGAACATATCGGCATACCACCAGTAGTAGCAGAACATTCCTTTTATTTATTTTTTCTTTTTTTAATATAAGTTTTATCCGAATAAAGTTTTGTGCAGCATTAAAATTACTGGAATATTCTTGCTGCAAAAAGTTTATTTGGTTGATGGAAAAACTGTTTGTGCAAAGTGAAGGGAGTGTTTTTTTTTTTTCAAAATTAAAAATAAGTAAACTATTTTATATATATAAATAGTTACCAGACACTTTTTTTGGAAAGTCATTATGCACTTGTAATTTTCTTAACAGACATGTTTCAATATAGAATACAAGAGAATATTATAAATGACAAAAAGAAACAGTGTTTTTAATATATCGGAGTGGAATCTGAAATATAAAACATGTGATCAGAAAATTTCAAAGTAATTTTCCGAAGACCCTGTATTTAAATCACAAAATACATCACTATGAAGTGCGTGCCTGCCTGTCCAGTAACTCGTAACAATCGTAGGGCACAGCATTTACTTCAACCCATAGCAAAAATTGTATGTCTCGGCAAGACAACGTGACGTAACCCTCTCTTTCAGTTGGTTTTGAATTCAGTGTTTTCCTTCTTCTAGAATGGTTGTCGCCTAGAGCGAGGAGAGCCAAGTCAGCCCTGATATTTAACTCATAGAGGGAAATGAATATCATGCCTTTACGAAGAACATTGACGCGAAGTGAACAAAACCGGATCGAGCGGGAATTGAACACGGCTCGCCTAATTCTCTTTTATTATGGCCATTAAACGAACCGCAAATTATGAAGTGCAACTGGGATTAAAAATGAAATATTATTGCTAAATTAATAATGGTCGAAATTGTTTCATCTAATATAATATTAAATATACAACGCGTCTAAATCACACAACTGGAATAAAGATGAAAGAAAATCTGTTATACTCTGTGTCCCTACAGGACGTGGGCGATCATGTTGGTTTCTTTTGCTCTAAGTAACATTTGACACGCTAGCATTCTTTTTAGTCATTGTTCTGCAATCAATTGTTCTAATCTCGTTAAACAGGTTCCTTGTTTACACTTGCCTCTCTTGCATTCAGTATGATCCGTGTGTGTTAGATTCTCCAGGCAGTCTTAGTTCATTATGTTTCTCAGAAATTTCTACTGCCAATTACTGATTTTAAGTATTAGTTTCCACTTTCTTTAAAACTTTCTAATTGCTCACATGTTACAGTCAATGATATTCTAAGATTCATTCTACAGAATCACGTCCCTTTCGCGTCGAGTCTTTTTTTTTTTTTTTCATGTGTAAGGGAATTGTTCAGCATTCAACGGCATTTCGGAGATTAAATCCTAAAAAGCTTTAAAACTCTCCATACTTTATTTCTAACGTATTTGCCTTTCTTTAAATATTTTGCTTCGTTTCTGTAAGTGATTTTTTGATGTTTGTAATCATATTCAGATTTTTTTTGTCATATCTCCTGTCGTCTGCTACTGCATCAGCCATATTGATATTTCTTTTGTTTTTTAACTTTCTCGAATATGTATATCTTTGGCGTTTTTTTTTTCTTCTTCTTCTTCTGTTGATAACCATGCATTTTGTTACAGAACCCAGTCTGTTCTGTTATTTAACAATGGTGTAAGTGAATGTTAGGAACACGACTAAAATTCGAGCTTGGCTCACTGATTCCTCAAAATCCGAGCCGCGCTTTCTATTATTCCACCGTGCCTCCAAAAATGGTGTAAGTAAATTAAACAATTGAAACATACGAAATTGAATACATAACACTTTAAATATACGCAAATCTATACGTAACATTTTAAAGAGACGAAAATGAATAACTGTCACTTTAAATGGACGAAATTGAATAACATTTAAAGATATAGAATTGAATAATACATAATTTAAATAACTGAAATTGAATAAATAACACTTTTAACGGACGAGATTGAATAGATTAATTTAGATAAATGTTCATGAAAAATTGGAAATTAACAAATTCAATAAAAATTCCTTATTAAATCAAAGAAAAGAATTAACAGTAAATTGTAAACATAGTTTACCTTTTACCATACAATTTAGTTAAACTTTGGAATTTCATTATGCTTTTTTTTATATTTATTTGCACTGCGTTGCACCATAAACAGACGAAAAATGAAATATTATTGCTAAATTAATAATGGTCGAAATTGTTTCATCTAATATAATATTAAATATACAACGCGTCTAAATCACACAACTGGAATAAAGATGAAAGAAAATCTTTTATACGCTGTGTACCTACAGGACGTGGGCGATCATGTTGGTTTCTTTTGCTCTAAGTAATATTTGACACGCTAGCATTCTTTTTAGTCATTGTTCTGCAATCAACAATCAATTCTTTTTAGTCATTGTTCTGCATTAAACAGACGAAACTTAATAACATTTAAAGATATAGAATTGAATAATACATAATTTAAATAACTGAAATTGAATAAATAACACTTTTAACGGACGAGATTGAATAATTACCACATTAAACAGACAAAATTTAACAGCATTAAAAACTAAGGAAATTAAATAAGTAACATTTTAAAGAGATGAAATTGCATATGAGACACTGTAAAAAATAATAGATACAAATAAATGTTAAAATTATTAGTCGTTCTGTTCATAATATAAAATTATAACTGAATATGAAATCTTTTTTACGAATTTATGTAAATATTTCCTTAAATGTATTTGTTTTAAAAGCGGAGCTTCTTTTAGGTTTTATATCATGCCGACATCGCCAACACGTGGGCGATTTCAAATGTTGGAGTTTACGATGAACAATTGAAAAGAAAATGGTAAGCGATTAGAAATTTGAGTTATTTGGAATTTGAGTTATTGAAGGCATTTCAACATATGCTACTCAGAAAAAATTATTCAAAGAATATATGCAAATAACCTGTATAAAAAGAAGGGATCATTGGGAGTAACTGGGCCATATTGCTGGATAAGTTCTAAATATCCTTCAAACAACAAATACTTTGGTAAAAGGTTCATTAACATTGAAACAGTTCTTCAGACGAAATAACATTTTTCCGGATATACACTAAATAAGAGAAGACCAAGAAGAACGAATAATTTTTTTGCTGTATTTTTATTAGTTGCTAATAGCATATATTCTTTTTGATTTTATAATTATGAAGGAAAATCGTTTCATTTTCTTTGTCAACACTTACAACGCTAATCCTTAATGATAATCCTAAATTGTTAATCCTAATCATAAATCTAACCTTAACCATAAAACTAAATTAGCTATATAGCTTTCAATAGTTAATTTTGCTTTCGTTTGTTCCTTAATACCGTAGTAGCAGTAGCAGCAGCAGCCGCATATCAACGTTAGTTGTTATCTCCCTTTGGTATTTTTTACTGCATCATAAATTCAGTTAATGAACCAGTAACAAACGTTCACCAAACAATTTTGGTATACTGTTGAATATTTACTATATAGGCGGGCGGTGGAAAAAATTTCCATGTGAAAGTGGGAAATGGCGCAAGAAAAGGTTGGAGAGCCCTGTTTTTTTATTTTCATTCAAATTATTATCCAGGTGTTATATTAGAAAAGCTGAATTCTTGATACTAAATACAATAAGAGGTGTGAAAAAATCATAAAATAAAAGAGTGCATTTTTGTATAAGAAGAAATGAATATAGATTGCATGAAGTTATAAAATGGAATCCTGTCATTGAAAGTTCAAACTAATATTTTTCGTTGTTTCAAAAACTAATCAATCTACGTTTTCAATCAGCGCTTTCCCTACCCTTTCTCTTCGTGCCGGAAATTTTAAGGTAAAGGGTGTTCATAAATAAAAAAATTGGAGATACCATAATCAGGCACGTACAACAATTTAAATATCTGAAAAGTCTTTTAACAGAGGACGGAAAGAGCGACACCGAAATTCGGATGTGCTTTGTATTAAAAGTTAAGCAAGATATTAAGAAAATCGAAAATTTCGTTAGAAACAATGTGTACTGAAATGTTACGTAACATAAGTACGGAAGTGAATGCTGGACAAACCCACAGATGTAGAAGTGTCTTGAAGCAACAAAAAAGTGGTTCTACAGATTGATGCTGAGAATACCATAGACTGAACATTTGAGTAAAGGGATTTTTAGTGAAAAAGGACACGTATATTTATCATCAGAAAAAAAAACAACTGGAATTTCTAGGGTAGATAACGAGGAAAGAGGCCTTGGAAAATGTGGCAGAGGACAAACTGAAGGCAAGAGGAACAGGGAGAAAACAGCACATAACTTACCTAACGTGCTTGAGTAAATGGACGACAGAACTTGGTTTAGGAGAGGCAATAAAAAGACAAAAATTACTAAGATCTACAAAGAAGAGGAAATTGTGGAGAGCTATGATTGCCAACACAGAAGAAGATCCCAGTTTGTTTTATCAGGTCTTCGTACGAGAATACAATTTCTGAGAAGTTGCATTTTTGAGATTCATTACTTTACTTGAGCGGTTGTCTTCATCAAAAAATTGTTGCTTTCTGTCAACAATTTAGCCCGATGATTTTCTCAAACGTCCTTTAGACGTATGTTGTATCCGGTAGTCGCTAAATTGACTTTATTTCCTTTTCCTTTATCTTCGCTAAGCAATCAAAATAATCCCGCCAGTTTTAAAAAATACACCAACTAACGTTTCAGCGTTGAGTAATGGTTAACAAAATTCTCTCATCGGTCTCTATAGAATGAATTCGATTTTCGCTGAAAACTTTTGTTTTCAAGGGCGCACTGTGTTTTGAGACGTCTTAGTTCAGAGCTACGGTCAATAAGCTAGTCTCGCAAACGAATCCCACTTCAGTGTGTTGTGTGGCTTAATATCAGAATAACATATCTTTATTTTCTTTACACTTGACAATTCATATCGTTTTTTTCTTCTTCTTGGCTATATTCACTCTTTCTCTTCGATTACGATTTACTTACCCTTATTCTTCCACTTAATGAGTTTCTTACTTTTCTTTTTCTTTTCTTTCTTCTTATTTTCCTTTCCTTTTTATTCTCTTTTTCTTTTTTTCTTTTCTTTTTCTTAACAACCAGATTATTTTGCTTTTGGTAATTTTTCTTTCCTATTTATTTTCCCTACTTCATATTCGATGACGTCTTTCTTTATTTTAATTGATTCAAATACTATTACCTCTGCAGCATCTTCTCTAATTCTCCTCTTAACCAGCTTTCTTCTTCTTCTTCTTCTTCTTCTTCTTCTTCTTCTTCTTCTCCTCCTCCTCCTCCTCTTTCTTCTTCTTCTTCTTCTTCTTCTTCTTCTTCTTCTTCTTCTTCTTCTTCTTCTGCTGCTGCTGCTGCTGTCGCATCTTCTCTGACTTTATCACCGAAATTTATAAATAAATTCCGCCTTCATCCTTTCTTTTTGTTTATAACACCGTCTTGCCTAAATTTCTTTTATCTTCTTCTTCTTTTTCTTCTTCTTCTCCTTCTTCGACTTTACTATTCATTATTTTCTTCATTTTTTTTATTTGTTTTCTTCGCTGTGTGCAACTTCGTCTTCTCTGACATCACATTATCTTCCTCCTACTCCCCCCTCTGTCTTCTTCGTTTTTTTCTTCTTCTTCCTCTTCTTCTTCTTCTTCTTCTTCTTCTTCTTCTTTCCCCCTCAAAGCAAATGTCACGCCAGAGCCGATGGGCTTTGTTTACTAACTTCTCTGATATATCACTGGTTTTCTGCTTTTATCAATTAGACAGTATAGATATTTCAATGTTACACTTCCCGCCATTGAGTCTTTTTTCGGCTGCTCTTGCGACTCTTCTTCTTGTTGATGCGTTCGTCATCGTTGTTGTATAAACTAATGTTCGACCATTATGCGCAGTTTCAACACTGAGATCGCTTCTGTTCGCTTGTTTGGAAGACCTTTCATTTCAGTATTTCGAGGGCAATCTTTCTCTACTGAGTCTTTCATTCTTTTGCATATATTGTCCGAAGGGGCCGTCATCTTTTTTCTCAGACTTTATGAGGCTTTGTGAAAAAATCTATTTAGCTATATACAGAGAGCGTTATCTGTTTGCGAGGAGGTCTTCTATTATAGGCGGGCGATTTACTTTTGATTTATTCTCGTTCGACGGTTTGTTTTTAACAGGAAGTGATGGCGTGCCGAGCCGCGTGTACGCATGCGTGATCACAGACGAAGGAATAGTCGGGTGTAATTTATATAGAACATATATTCGTGCATATATAGCGCTTATATATATATATATATATATATATATATATATATATATATATATATGGAACAATTCATGAATAGAGGTAAGATTTTCAGTATTGATCGAAATAGAGGCATATATTCAAGAGAAGTAAGTGTATACATACATACATATGTATATATGTGTGTGTGTGTGTGTATTTAAGAGAAATAAGTATATATATATATATATATATATATATATATATATATATATATATATATATATATATATATATATATATATATATCCACGTGTTAACATTGCTAGAGATATATACAATGGAGCAAGGAAAAATTTGCAGCCGAACGAACACATCATTCAAAGGTTCTTATGTTTGGTCAAATTTTGGGAATTGAACTTTTTTCAAATTTTTTCAGTGTCACTGTGTACATTTATACTTTAACATCAAATATATAAACGCATATAGACACAATATGCATTATCGATATCTATATATCTTATGCGTTTCGGCATTTTTCATCCGATTTCGATGAATCCTTTTTGTTTGATAGATAATTCTTCCGATCCGGTTTTGAATCCAAACTGGCTGGAAAAATTTACAACCTTTAAGGTGAAAAATCTAAAAAAAAAAATGATTTTTTACATTTTGCGCAAAAATTCAAAGGCAAAATTTAATGTCTGTAAAAGACAGCGTACAATCAATTTTGAGAGTTGTAATCTAATGCAAAAGATTATTAGAATTATAAACAATTATATTATAAATAAAAATTATCGTATATTATTATTATGACGGTTCATGGAAGAGGATCCTTCCTTGCAAGATTGAGAACGCAAAAACGACCCTTTTCAGAGCCACTCCCCATTCAAATGTTTACCCCCCCGCCTCCATTTGAGGATGTGCCTCGGTTGCACCTAATTGTTGTTACTAATATTGATTTTTGGGTAGGCTGACGTCAAACATAAACTGCAAAAATTCTCATTAATGAAACACCCGGCGGAAAACGCGTTATACTGCTAGTCTGTTGTATTATCGTGACGGTTATTGCGAGAGCGGGAACGGTGATATTTCAAATTATTCTAGTGACAACTGTTGGAAATAATTGTGGATCCAAATGCGGTCATTTGTAGATATTTTATAATGTTTGTTAACGTTTTGTTCATTGTTTTTTATTGATTACTTAATTATTTGTTATTGATTATTATTATTATTATTATTGCTATTATTATTATTATTATTATTATTATTATTATTATTATTATTACATATACTTCTTTTTATGCGTGTATTCGATGTTTGTTAATTTGCTTATTATTAACAGTACGGGTTCGATTCATGGTAGTGGATCCACACTGCGGATGTGTCCGCAAAAAAGACGGAACGGCCGTCCGGGGTTTTCTGTATTCTGTTGAGAATTCTTGTTTTAGACTGGATAAATCATGTGAAATAGACGACCATTTATTCACCCTTAATTCAGATACGCCCCATTTTATTCCCCCTCATATATATATCTATATATATCTATCTATCTATCTATCTATCTATATATATATATATATATATATATATATAAACAAATGAAAACTACAGATAAACATTCATTTTCTCTATCAAGATATTCATTATATATATATATATATATATATATATATATATATATATATATATATAACGTCATCCACAGACAGACTGTTTCGCTGTTTCACAGCTCATCAGTGTGGCTATATATATATATATATATATATATATATATATATATATATATATATATATATATATATATATAAATGAAGGCTACAGTCAAATGTTCATTTTCTCCATCAAGACATTCATTTCTGTAGTTCACTGTTACCAGCAAGCAGGACATTTTTCTTCTGATGATGACCATCTTGGCCGAAACTAGTCGAGGAATCTAAATGAAATAATAATAAAAACGAAAGAATATTAATATACCCAGTGCGTTTAAAAATTTCAATTTTTTAAATATTTTTTATTGTTCAATATATATGAACATATGGTTAGAAACCAAGAAAAATGTACTCAACTGTTATTTAATATCGGTCATGCTATGCGCCAATGAATGCCGAACAATCACCTTAATGATGAAGAATGGATTTGAGGCGGCAGAAATGGTGCGTCTACTGAAGGAAGCTGATAATACCATGGGTAGAACAATTGAGCAACGACGAAGTCTTAGTGAAAATGGAATCAAAATGAACACTTCTGCTTGGCATCAGAAACAGAATGTTACAATTTCTAGTGCAGATAATGAGGAAAGAGGGCTTAGAAAATATGACACTCACAGTGTATATTGAAGGCAAGAGGAACAGAGGAAATCAGCGCAGAACACATCTAACCAGGATGTGTAAATGGATGGCAGAACGGAGATAAGGAGGGGGCAACAAAAAGACAAAATTTACTCAGAGCTGCACTGGAGAAAAATTGTAAAGCGCCATGATCGCCAACGTCCTGAAGGGACACGGCACATAGAAGAAGAAGCAGAAGAAAAAGAAGAAGAAGAAAAATAGACGAATAAGATGAAGAATAAGAAGACGAAAAAGACAGAGAAGAAGAAGAAAAAAGAAGAAAAAAAAAGAAAACGAAGAAGAAAAAGAAGACGAAAAAGAAGACGAAGAATAAGAAGACGAAGAAGAAAAAAAAAAGAAAACGAAAAAGAAGGCGAAGAAAAAGAAGGAGAAGACGAAGGAGAAGAAGAAGAAGAAGAAGAAGAAGAAGAAGAAGAAGAAGAAGAAAAATAGACGAATAAGATGAAGAATAAGAAGACGAAGAAGACAGAGAAGAAGAAGAAAAAAGAAGAAAAAAAAGAAAACGAAGAAGAAAAAGAAGACGAAGAATAAGAAGACGAAGAAGAAAAAGAAAAAGAAAACGAAAAAGAAGGCGAAGAAAAAGAAGGAGAAGACGAAGAAGAAGAAGACGAAGAAGAAGAAGAAGAAAAATAGACGAATAAGATGAAGAATAAGAAGACGAAGAAGACAGAGAAGAAGGAGAAAAAAGAAGAAAAAAAAGAAAACGAAGAAGAAAAAGAAGACGAAGAATAAGAAGACGAAGAAGAAAAAGAAGGCGAAGAAAAAGAAGGAGAAGACGAAGGAGAAGTAGAAGAAGAAGTATGGTCTAATAAAATCTGACATAGTGTAAGTTCATTGAAAATAAGAAAATTAGGTTTAAAATTAAATACGTGCTGTGGAAAATAGAAAGTTGTGGAGAACCATGATCGTCCACGTCCTGAAGAAACCTGGCAAATATGACAATAAGAAATACAATAACAACTCCACAATCTTTTTCATTGTGATCGTCTTCATACTGAAGGGTAATTTCATTACAAATGCAATATACAGGCAATTAAATAGTTTTGTCTTCTTTTTGTTTTAATCATTTCACCCCAAGCAAGGTAATGTTGCCATTAAGACGCATGGAATTACTGTAAGTGGAAGATATTGAGAAGACTTTAGTGATGGGAAAGGATAATAAAAGAAGAGCTTTCATGTAAGACAAAAGATGTCGATTGTCGCTATATTTAAATTTTTGATGATCATCGATAGCAAGTAACCAAGAAATCTGAAGAGAGATCTACAAGGGAGAAGTGCGAGAAAATAAACTATTAGAAAAATCGCAATGAAAAATAGAAAAAACCGCCATGAAAATGTTTATAGAAAAGACAGATAAAAGCCACGCCACGGCAGCGTGAAAGTAACTGATGTCGAGATGCCAGGTCAGGACCGATAACATTACAGATTCTTCTTTGGATTTTATCTCGTAGCTCAGTATATATAGTCGGAGCACAAGACTAAATATGACAGCCGTATTCAATGCACGGATGAATGGTCGATTTATAAATTTGAAAGATAGATTGTGACGAGAAAAATCTTCTGAGTTAATACAGTGAAATAAACTTTTTAATAGCTAACTTCGGAACCGATTCTATATAACGACACGTCGTGAGTCCAGGAGAACGCAATATATTGTTCTCTTAAAGATTAGCATCAGACCATGATAATGAATTGTAAAATGATATGATATTTAAAGGATAACAGTTTCGTTTTGGAGTCGTTAAAATTTATCAGCCAATCATTCTTCCAAACAATTAACCACCGATTGTATGTCCGCAGTTGCCACTTTTACTTTGTCGGATCTGTTAGATTTCCTATTACGACTGGGGTAAATAGTTGTATCATTAGCTTCAATACTTGTTCGGGAATTGATTCATTCGTTGATGAAAATAGAGCACTAGTGTGTGAACTCTTTATAATTATTAACAGAATATGACGCAAAGCTTTCAAATATCGACACCAGACCCAGTCGTAGCTTTCCAATAATTTTCATTATCATATCAGTGGAAAATTTAGCCACCAGTTGCCATACTGTACGACCAAAACTTGAATATTTTGAACTTGAGAGAAAGAGACACACACACAGAGACAAAGTCAGACAGAGAGACAGACAGAGGCAGAGAGAGAACATCTAGAAGCCGAATTGAGACTGTTTTCGAGGCTAAATGTGGTATTGATATTTATAAATTCTATTTTCTTTAAAATATACCTATTTTGCAATAAAAAGTATATTTCTTGTCATAATCTTTTCACAGTTACCATGTGCGAACTATATATATATATATATATATATATATATATATATATATATATATATATATATATATGTATATTATAAATTAATAGACTTAAAATATGGTTTTTCGCTACACAGTTCCAACCATGTTTCAAAAATGGAAGTTAAAAATCCCAGAATTTAATTTTGTACTTAAATTAAAGACATTAGTTCCATTCGCTTGAGGATGAAATGCAACTAATGTCTTTAATTTAAGTACAAAATTAAATTCTGTGCTTTTAGGTTCCATTTTTGAAACATGGTTGGAACTTTGTAGCGAAAAACCATATTTTAAGTCTATTAATTTATAATATTAACGCTCTGTAAATTTACATTGAGCACTATTTTGTAAAAATAAAAATATCTATAAGAACACCGGATTATATATCTTACTGTTCTTTCTTTTTATTAATATATATATATATATATATATATATATATATATATATATATATATATATATATATATATATATATATATATACTGGTCACTCGTATTCGAGGATACCCGTTTAATAAGACGGCTAGATAATCCCTATTGTAGACGCGCACTCAGGCGCATTTGTGTTTGTTCAACACTCACAGAGCCTACCTGTGGTTTATGCCTCAACAATGCTGAGCAGACATTAGTTACAGTTTCTGGGAGAGAGCGTGTTATCTAGCATAATCAGCAATCTGAACAAGGCTAGAACATTCAGACCACCAGTCCTGATGACTTGTAACTTCGTGCTGGCACAGCCATCTACGGCCCGCAATTTCCGTCTATGAACAAGCTGATAGATACATAGATAGATAGATAGATAGATAGATAGATATGAGCGAACACATAGATAGATAGATAGATAGATAGATAGATAGATAGATAGATAGATAGATAGATACTGGCTTTCGACTTGTTAAACGTGTATGATCATCATTGAAAAGTTTGGGAATTTTGAGGCGTCCTTCTGCTAGACCATCCATTTATCAACCAAACCTGAAATGCAAAGGCATCCTTACTATTTTACCCATATCATGCACACACGCATACATAAATGTAAGAAGGTTGAGATAAATCACATAGATAGATAGATAGATAGATAGATAGATAGATATAACATATTTGTATATTTGTTGATATTTACATGAAAATAATTATTTTTTCTCTTATGAAAAATGGTAGCTAGTTTTTGCTTTAAGTTTTAATATAAGAATAGTAACTTGAATTGTCTGAATGATTTTGTTTCCTGTAAATATATAAACGCGTGAGATAGATAGATAGATAGATAGATAGATAGATAGATTAATTGAGACAGTGAAAGTGTTAGATAGATAGATAGATAAATAGATAGATAGATAAACTAATTGAGACAATGAAAGTGATAGATAGATAGATAGATAGATAGATAGATAGATAGATAGATAGATAGATAGATAGATAATGGCTGTTGCCTTTTTGTTGCAGAGAATTTTCCCTATATCCGGGTTTGCGAATTCAGTTTCCATCTCCTAGGCCAGTGGCCAATCAAGGCTGAAAATCCCACTCTGCCCTACTATTTAGCTCGTAGCATAAGTAAATGCATACATATATAAATACATAAATCTGAGCAGATGGAGATAGATAGATAGATAGATAGATAGATAGATATGCGTAGACCCACTTAGATATATTGATAGACACACACAAACATAAAAAAGTGTCGTCTTTATTTAAAAGATTCGTAAGTAAATATCCACGTTTGTTTATATCGCGTTTTGCTTTGGGAGTTCTAAGGTTAGAGTCACCATTTTCCCTTTCACTCGTTTTAAAAATCTGTTCACCCTTTACAATATAGACATCTGCGTATTTATCACACACATTGTGTTTTCATGCCATTGTTGCCTTTGTCAGCAATTCTTCTGGTAGCTCAATATGGCCAAACAGATCAGGGTTTTTTTTTTATTATTTATCATGCGTGCGAATAGTTGTCCAAGAATTTCAATTTTTTATATATTTTTCGTTTTTATTCCATTTGGTGAATTTATACGGATATCTTTTGGTATCAAAGTTTGCTGGTGTGGTCACGGCTAAAAAGCAAAAGTAAATGGCGCAAACAAGTAAATAGAATAATGTTTGCTTTTATTTAAAAAAAAAAAAACTTTCTTCGGGGAGAAGTTGGAGGTCTGTTCTTTTTTATTTTGAAAAGGACAGCAGTTATTTTTTCTTTTTGTTTGTACAATTCTCTGAAGAAGATCAATTTGACAAAGCTTTTATAGAAAAGCTTAGTTCAGATTTCTATGCATGCCCTTTCGAGCAAACAGTAAGGTCAAAGAGAATAATTGTGCAAAATTGACAAAGAATATACGAGCTCATATATATATATATATATATATATATATATATATATATATATATATATATATATATATATATATACATACATACATATATACATATATATATATATATACATACATACATATATATATATATATATATATATATATATATATGCATGTATTAGCAACTGCATATATACATTAAAGTATACATATTTATGCACTCATTTACAAAGGTAAAATGTATTATCTATATATATATATATATATATATATATGTGTGTGTGTGTGTGTGTACTACGCAGAATCAACATATATATATGTGTGTGTTTGTACGTACAAATGTATAAATGTGTGTAGATGAGTGTGATATAAAAAAAGTACACACATCTATACGCCATTATCTAAAACGTGTTTTGCTCTATATACACACTTCTATATATATACATCCTTGTGCACGTATTTTGAATGTGAAACACTTGCTTCTTTAACACCAATCATACATATTTCGGTAAGTTTGCACACACACACATATATATATATATATATATATATATATATATATATATATATATATTTACGTTTAGTTTTACAGATATATTTGCACGCTAAAATAATATATGCTCATATATACATATATATATATATTTATAATTGTGTGTGGGTGTGTGCTTATATATATATATATATATATATATATATATATATATATATATATATGTATTGCATGTGTCAGTGTGTATGTATATGTCTTGTTCTATCTGTTTATTTATTTCTCTATGCGTTGTTCTGTTCATCTCCTATTAGCATCTATCTATCTATCTCTCTATCTATCTATCTATCTCTGTTGCTCTACATCGAGCTGGGAAAGAATCTCTTTTTCCTTTTTTTGTTTTGAGATACCGGTGTATCATAGTTTGCCTGCCTCTATCACTCTCTGTCTCTTCATTCACACACACACACACACACACACACACACACACACACACACACACACATACATATATATATATATATATATATATATATATATATATATATATATATATATATACACACACAGAGGGAGAGATAATTTTTGTAAGAAATCTGCTATCGAAGATATTAGAAATCATATAAACACCGATATATAGAGATATACATGTATATACGTGGTTGTCGCAGATAGATAGATAGATAGAAAGAAAGAAAGAAAAAGAGGTCTACCGTAAAAATAATTTTTAATTTAGGTAACCGAGAGTTCTCTATATATACGTATTATATATATATATATATATATATATATATATATATATATATATATATATATATATATATATGTGTGTGTGTGTGTGTGTGTGTGTGTGTGTGTGTGTGCGTATCTACGTATATGACTGTGCGCGCGAATAGACTTAAAAGCCTATACATATTCTGCGTGGACACATTTCATGATGGGTATAATGAATTGTCATTTAATATAATGTAGGTGGGAATCTAAGTAGGTAGGTTGGGCGTTTGGAGAATCGTTTGGTAGAATAGATAAGTCTTAGGTAAGTAACGCGTTAGATAAACAGTGTGCTATCGGCTTGAATGGCTGCTAACAAAAGCGAACCGTACAAAAAGCAAGATTGTGCTCTTCACAAAGACTAAACGGCCTCAACACGTGATTAGATCGTTCACTTCTTTGCGTGATCTTTCATAGAGAGAAAAAAAAACTAAAAAAAAAAATTCTTTCAAAGATTTACGGACTGAGTAATGTTATTTTTTCAAGCGAACACACTTGGCATTCACTGGCATTATAAAAGTTCTCATGGTTTAAGTTTATAGTGCAAAGCGTTCCTTTTCAAAAATATTGTTTTAATCTATAAAATATCATAGAAATGAATCCGGTTTATGTTTAACGTTAATACAATATTTTATACTTATTTACAAAGCATATCTTAAATATGGCAAAAAACTGTAAATACGTAGGCATTCGATGGGAATCGAATGCACTTGTAAGTGATTCATCGAGACAAGGCTTGAAACTCCGGTTCTCTCACAATCACCCTTCCTGGGTATGACGATAAACTACATCTAGCAGCATGATCGTTGATTTGGAGGTTCTGAGAAGCGTGGAGCTACCTTTTCCTTGTTTTCGTTCTCAGGTCCACCTTGATCCGGGTTGGTAGCACCTGTTAGGATTCAAATAGTTAACCTCCAAATTAGGGTCAAAACACTATGTGTTTAATTCCGTGCTAAGTGAATAAACACATAACACTAAGTGGATACTAGAAGAAAGGTTTATTGTATACAAGAAGTACAATATGAAATACGGTACAGTTATACACACAGGTCAATCTAGTAGGGAGTGCCATTAGTCGGACGTGTTTGCGTCGTTTCTATCACACTTGCTGGATTTATTGTAAAATAAAATACAATTATGGCACATGGCTTAAAATAGGAGATAGATTAAGCCTGGTCTTCACTGACTATCTTATACCTAGGTAATTCGATTCACGACCCATTCACTCATTACAATTCGCACATTCACCATAAGAACTAATTCATCATCAATCAATAAATAATGAGTTTCCATCACACTTCCTCTCCTAAGTCTCTTGTAGACGGCTGACTTTATAGGTACTTGCTACTTATAGTTTAATCATTCATGGGGGTCACTGGTTACTCCATAACATCACTATGAAAGTATAATAGATTTTCATAGTAAAAACACCAGCAATACATTTTTGAAAAAAAAAAAAGAAATACCAGCAAAACAATTGACTCTCCACAAATCACTCTTTACAGAAAGACACCAATAAAACCTGATCTACAAACTGTTTATTTTTTTTATTATTTTACAAAGAATAGATATTCTATACAACAAAACTATCTTTAAAAAAAACTTGCCGGCATTAATAAAACCTATTCAGGTTGATATGCCGTAAACCAAAATAAACTCAAACCCGTACGATCCCCGAAGTTAAGTTAAAATCGATCCTAGACGAGTGACAGCTTAGGAATAACAGCTACTACTGTAAGCTTAGAATATACGGCTTGTACAATGGATATCGGTTCAGATTTCGAACTCAGCTCTCTGATTTCCAATTCCATTTAGTTTTGTTATATTCACTTACGCACAAATGCTTTTGGGGGATGCATGAATTCCCATCTACCCCCAACTATGGGTTAATTAGTAAGACTTTATTTCCAGTAAATGTTCTCACAATCTGAAAATATTTTCTGGCTCTAAATAACCTGCAAAAAGGTTGATAAGCCGTAAAAAGCAAATCAGTCAAGCGAGAAAAATCTACAACTCATCGCAGTGCGTCTAAATGCTCGATTAATGTTTATAGTTTGAAATAGTAAAATGAGAAAAATTAATTAATCTTTTCACGCTATTCATGAAGTATTCTGTTGCTACCGTTGTCTGTGTCGATGCGTTCTTCAATCTTCTTCGAGTGTTCTTTTCATACGGGGGTCCTTAACTATTTGCCATTATGATTTTGCTTTTTAATCATGTTATCGACTCTGTGAAGACAATTCTCCGACCATACTATCAAAGAAAAGGGATCGTAATGTAAATAACCAAAACTGGAAGTAAAAAAAAAAAAATGAGATCGCTACTTTCAATAATTTAAGACACAATAAAAATGCATAGACGTAAAAATAAACGCAAACAGCAGGAAAAGCAAAAAACGAAATTTTCCATTTGAGAACGCCAGATGGAATGGCTGAGAACTGAACGACTACAATTTCGTCGAAGTCGTAATAAGAATAATTCGTAGATTAATGAAGGTGTTTCAAATAATTCAAGAAAGGCTAGAAACCTCATCGGGCACGAAAAGTTAATCGAAATCCAAAATTAACGTCGTATGTCCAAGGACAGAGCCCTGGAAAAACCCGCGTGGCACCATTTAACGAGGCAGAAAGGGAAAAGAAAGAAAAGAAGAAAAGGAGAGGCTAAGAACCGAATCGTGAGTGATAAGCAAGAACACACACACAGCTAAGAGACAATGGATAAAAGGATATTTTGATAAGTAACAAATGGCGAAAGAGTGTCATTACAATGACAGGGAAATTCTGAATAAAAAGAAAGGGAAAGAAGGAAAGAATCAGATATGTTTTGGCATCGGCTGTGTTATCTAAGGATATGAAAACAAACTATTGGTACGGGAAGACATCTTATTATCAACTACAGACCGGCTGGCCAAAGAAAAAAAAATTCAAATGAAAATGTTATTTCGTTAAGTGACGAAAAACAGGCAACTAAAAAGACTTGGACAGATATGAAAAATTAAAAACCACCCACGAACGTCCGACGGAACATCCTTGACCTGCGATAATAAAATTTTGTTATCAGGAATTTGTACCGAAGGAAAATGAATGTGTTTTTTTTTCTTTTTTCGAGGCGACAGACTGACTGGAACTTTGGAGATGTTTCTTTTTGAGACCGTGTTAAGAAGACCACACATTCTGATAATTAGCGATAAATTACCTGACGTAAACCACGTGTAGAACAAGAGTTATGACCGCCATTGTCATATTGTCCCGTTCGCGGCTGGAGAAATGATAAACCATTAAGGGGAAGAAATGGGAAAGAGTAGAGATAATTTTTTTTTTAAGCAAGATATATTTTTTTCTCCCTGAAACAAAGCCGCAGATTCGTCCACGCCCGACTAAGACATCATTGGTCGAGTGGTGATCACGTGATGCACGAGGGAGGACGTTGCCGCCCATCTGGAGGATGAGTAAGAGAGGTTGCCACGAAAATGTGGGGAGTGCAGTTCACGCCCCTCTGAAGTATGATGAGAAGGTGGGAGTGAGGAAAGGTTCCCAAAAATGGAAAAAGGTGGAAATTCCTAACCAGAGAGGTGGATATGTATTTAGAATTATCGAGGAACCCCCCGGCGCCGACAAACTCACCCCGGTTTTGGTCGGCGCCCATATAAACGAAGCCACAACGAGCAGAGTTGAGTCGAGTCCCAGCAGTTCCCAGAGTCAGTCTCCGGTTGAGGCAAGCCTCGCAGATAGCTGACCAGGATTCACGCACATTCCGGACCCATCTTCAAACCAAGAACAATTATTTTGAAGAGCGACTTAGATCCAGATCACCGAAATAAGTTTTTCTTTTGACTTTCGTCCAAAGACCCACCGAAACACCAATTTCTTAGAGAGCAGACGACTTGAAGTGTTAAAACTTGCCTAGCGGAAAACGACGTGTCACAATCCATAGAACGAGTCGGGAGATAGATGCAGTCCTATGTATCGAACAACTAGACATAAAGTTTGTTACCTTTTTCTTTTATACTTTGAACTTTTGAGTTTTCATTTTATTGCCTTTTATGCATATTTGTGTGGTATCACCCCCGTTGAACTCGGTTTGCAGTACGGCCCCGATGACTGATTGATTTCCTCTGCCTAGATCAATTCACAACGTGGGTAGGCAGACTGGGAATCAAAGTAGGACGTCACAGTTGGTGTCGTGGTAGACTGGGATAGAACGACACGGTTGGCGCTGCGACCAGGGGACGACGTCACACCCGGCTTTAATATGAAATGATATAGAACTGTTTCTGTTCATCACGACATTTATTACACGTTTTTTTTTTTTTTTTTTTTTTTAGGAACGATTGCGTTAGGGCAATTATTCGGCCAAAGGCCTCGTAGCCCTTGAGCTTGTAGAGAAGCCCAGCTTGCCAAACCCTATCGAACGCCTATGTCATCTGTTCTGGTGAACTTTTTTTCGTGATATCTCTACTACATGAATTTAAGCATGCTAATAGATTGGCAACTAGGCCCCACCGTTTCCATGTTGAACTAGATAGATGCAAGAATCTCTTTATTCTAACATCTTATCTTTTCGTACTTCTTGCATATGGAAGTCTATTCCGGTTTCATGCCACCAAAATTCTTCCAAAAATTTAGATGCAACGTCAACCGCCAACTTCTTGAATCCTGTTCCTTTATTGCACTTTCCACGCTTCTCTTCACTAACGTTGTCCAATTGTCTTTCACTCTCTGTAAACCCCTGCGTCCTAGTGGCTTTATTGCCTTGCTTTGGGGTGAAATGATTAAAAGATATTGTCAGAATAATTTATGTAATAAAGACGGTCAAAAGATTAAGCGTTGCGAAGAATCCCGCTAAGTGATCAGTTGTAATTCAGTGATTAAATAACAAAGTTGAAGCTACTAGTTGTGATAACGTATTAGATCAGGAGTCAGCAACCCTTTGGCATGCATGCCAAACATGACACAGTGATGTCTTGTTTCTGGCACGCAAAATTTATTAGCTTCCCTTTTATTCTTTTCCTCTTTCATGTATATCATTATCTCATGTATTATTTTTTTTTATTTTCTTCCCCTTAGAGAATGTCACAATCATTAGCTAAGAAACGATGTCATTAAAATGAAGAAGATAGAGAATTTAAAGAATACTGGATTGAAAAATGTGGTATGATTAATAAAGAAAATCAAGCTTAATGCCTTTTCTGTTCCGAAACAATCGTTTTAGGACTTCTGATAAGAGGCAGTTTGAAAAGGGTTCATAAGAACTAAAGCAATAAAACTGAAGAGGAACAAAGAGAACGAATTTCTCGTGAACTGGACAAGAAAAAAAAAAAACAACAACAACAACAAAACAAAAACAAGCTGATACTTTTATGAACTTTTATTTCAGGTAGGCCCAGTTCCAACTTAGTTGCTGCTAGTGTTGAGGATTTCAAAAAATGTTTGTTGGCACGTGGAAAAATTTTGCATCAGAGCTTTGGCCGGTTTTGGCACGCCCTCACAAAAATGTTGCCCACCGCTGTATTAGATAATGACAATGTTTCCTCTCACAATTTCAGATACGAAAATGAAAGCTCTGAAATCAGTCGGTTGCAACATCACGATCTGAATAAGAAAAGAAAGATGGTTGACAATATAAATAAATAATGAGAATCCTTCAGCACCAAAATATCAAACTCTTTTTGGAAATTCAAAGATTCTTTCATGCTTATTAGATTATGTTAGTGCAAAATATAAGAATATCATAAAAAAAAGTTTCTCAACTCACAATTTACATCTGAAGACTAGATCTATTACAAAAGTGAATTTTTTTTCTTTGATAAGAGAAAGCTTTTAGGAAATTCTACATCTGTCTATATTTTTGAGATGAGCTGTTGCAACTATTTGCACTATTTACATTGTTCGGACTGTTGTCCTCATCTTTATTTTCATATTCACAACATTTCGGCCGTTGTACGCTCCGACCATCTTCAGGCTATTTAAGTTGGAATTTCGAACTAAACCTTTTATTTAGTCTACGGGAGTTGATTGTTCTAGTTGCATATCCTTTTCTGGATATTTCAGTTTCAATTAATACCCTTTAGTAACTCAAGTTTTCGAAGCAGAGGTTAACAAAAAACTTGGAATGTTGAAGAAGACCGGAGCGTACAACGGCTGAAACGTCGTGACTATAACAATAAAGATGAAAACTGTTTCTGTAATAATAAATTCGGCATTATTAGAATTATAGTTCTTGTTAGATTAAACATTATCAACCATGAGTATTATTATATTTGACGACTATTTGAATTCATCGTATTATTTGTAAATATTTTTTCTCTGAATATTCCGCAGGTTGTTAATCTACCTCAATATGCATATAGTGTTTTTTTTTGTGTGTGTGTGTGTGTGTGTGTTTACAACGATATTCACCTTGTACAATGTCTGCGAGACACACGAGGTAAGGTTACAGTGATACATTGATAATCGTAAATAAAGTTTATATTCTCTTTGAAGCTCTAACTTATATACGTTTTGCGTCAGGGCTGATTGGATGGTCGTAACACCTACCCGGATTGATTCACAACTGAGTAGTGTCATGGAGAAGATCAAATCTAGCCTTAAAACCATCAATCTGTTCCGTGATCTCTCTTAGTGCAATAGTTGTTTTTGTTTGTAGACGAATAGAATTAATAGCAGTGGGATTGATTCTATTTATAATATTTGTATTTTATATTAAATGAAGCGTTATTAAGCATAATTAAAAAGAACAGTCCAACATATGAACTACGAAAGAAACAAGCAAATAGGAAAATTTAAATGACAAGGTAATGTTTTAACAGAGGGCGGAAAATATAATACCGAAATCCAAAGAGGAACTGAAATGACGAAAGCTGACTTTCAAAAGCTAAGTAAAATATTAAGCCTTTGTCTGTCCAAGGCATTTTCCTGTGTACCATCCACACGTTCAGGCTTGTTTTCAGATTTATAATTTTTGTAAAGCAACTCAGCTTATTTGGCAAATAGAATATGCTGATTTATACTGTTTCACATAATAAAAACCCATACAAATCATAAGTTATTTACATTACGCTCTGAATTATTAGAATTATGTGTATCACATGCGATGAAAAGGTTATAATCATTTCAATAAAGTGAAAAATTAGATGTCTTTCATTTGAGAACTTACATTATCAGTCAAGCGCCCTGTGGTCATATACAGAATGTCCATAAAGTTCGTGTGCACTTTAGAAAATTTATAACTTTTTTGTATTTGCGATAGAAATAATTTGTAAAAAGGATTAGAAAGAAGTAGATCTATATTTTTTAAGGTTTTATTGAAATTTTATTTAAGTTTCCACATGTCCTCCATCATTAGCAATACAAAGGGTAATACGATTTTGCAGTTCACGGAAAACATTTGCCAATTGATTTACAGTAACGCCTGAAATCACATTAGTTATTTTAGCTATACTTAAAACTAAGTGCATTAAACTTTTTAACATTTTTTACAGTTTATTTCTATCGCAAATACAAACAAAGTTATAATTTTTTAAAGTGCACACGAACTTTATGCACACCTTGTATGATGCAAAAAATATTCGATTAAGCCTTTCCTTAGATGTCCTGCTGAATATTAGTCTGTTTTTTTTTTTTAACTTTCTTTAGTTTTACCACTTTTAAAATTATAGTTCGTGCTCACCACATATGATTCATAGACGGGGAAATCAAAGGTCCTGTATATCCCATATGATGCGCAGTACATGCAATGGGGTTATGAAACGGGAAAATTCCGTTAGAAACAACGAAAAAAGATCTGAACTGTTATGCACTATCGGTCCTACTGTAGGGCAGTTAATACTGGACAATCTGCTCACAACAGAAGAAGAAACTGACAGAAATGTTGTCCTACAGAAGGATGCTGAGAATAACATGAACTGAACATGTGAACAACGAGTACATTTTAAGGAAAATGTAAACAAACAAAAAAAATGAAAGTTGTAATCAGAAAGAAAAAGCTGAAAATTCTTGGACGCATATTGAGAAAAGAGGGTTTGGAGAATTTGACACACATAGGTCATACTGAAAATAAGAGGGACAGAGGAAAGCTGCGAGTAACCTACCTAACTAGGAGTGACAATAAAAAGACAACACCTTTATTCAAAGGTAGAATAGACACAAAATGGTGTACCTTGGCAGCCCATGTCCTGAAGAAGCGAGGTACATAAAATACTTTAATTAATATATTGTGACAGGTTTAACATTAGATTTGATCTGTGATCCGTGCAGCATTCGTAATTCATTCAGAACATCAGGGTTAGTTCGAGAAAAGCGTTTGTAGGATTTTGGGAATAAAAGAAGGCAATATCTAATATACAAGTTGCGATGGGTCGTCGTTTTATATATTTTAATTTCGCGCCAACGCGTTGTTTGTTTTTTTTTATTTTATCGACTGCACATTATAGTAGGGTTAGTTAGGCACCGTCTCTCAGAAAAAAGTGCACCATGACGCACATCGCTCCACCAGAAATTTGGAAACGGCATGCTGTACTGCTTGGCATTCGCGCCGGAAAGGCTAATACGAAACATTTCAGAGTGCTTAGGTGTCTATCTGAGGTGAGTTCAGAGGATTCAGAAAGGGTTAGATGAAGTCTAATGGTGATTACAAAAGTGTTTGGAGTGATCACTACTGATGGTGACAGTATGCCGCCATTCAACGTTCCCACACGGTCTCAGACTCAACACGGAGGCCTACATCAAGTGGATTGAGGAGGTAGTGCTTCCCTGGGTCAAGAGGGTGGCTGCTGGAAGACCCTATGGCTGACAACAGGATTGTTGCACCATGTTACACAAGCAGAAGAACCCAGTCATGGCTATCAGACAATTTCTGCTACCATATCACCCCTTGCATCTGGCCACCTATCTCCCCAGAATGCAACCACTTGATTATTATGCGTGGGGTGTAGCTGAGTGAGAGACCAACAAAACGCCATGTAACACCAAAGATGAACTGAAGGCAAGGATTATGGGAGCATTCGCCAAATTAAACGAGGAGACCGTCCAGAAGAGTTGCAGGAGATTCCCCAGTCGTCGGGAGGCCTTTGTTGAAGCCAATAGCGATTTTATTGAATGAATTTACTCTTTAGTATTTGAAGATATTTTTTGTGCAATTTTGGTAAATATGCCTGTTAAAATGAGATGTCAGTGTTATTTTAATTTTTGGGTAATTTAAACGACAATTTGTTCATCGCAGGCTGTATTAGAACAATCTTCATATGATTAAAAAAAAAGAATATGTAATAATTTCGAAAATCATTCTTTGAATAATTTTAAAAAATTGTTACGTTTTTTCCTTTTTGTTTCATTTACATTTCTCATACAGTGAATCTTACGGGAATCCG
>OZ010585.1:51963590-51971090 GCA_963932145.1 Acanthosepion lycidas
AGAAGGAATGTCCAATTTACAATAAAATAACAATATATAAAAACACTAATAAACCACGCAAAATTTATCTCATCCACAAAATTCTACAGTGAACTAAAAAAATATAAAACAAAATCTTATTAATAATAACTTTCCTAATTATATTGTCGATGAACAAATAAGATGTTCTATGAGAAAGTTTAATATAGAGCAAATAGAATATAATACTTTTTGAAATAATCGTAGCCATTAATATTTTATATCGCAATCAAATACATACTAATTATAAACAGGACGACATGTCGTAGAAAACCTAATATATCCACCAAAGATCCTAGTAAAATAATTAAATTAATGATATACTATACTAAATTCAATATATCCGATTCGTAATGACTCCTCCCCATCAATTAACACGCCTGTATACATACGCAATTTAGAAACATTCTTGTTAAAAATACATCTATACTCTTCCATGAAAATAATAAACATAAACTAAACATTTTTGAAGATATCTATATTTAAAAATTGAAACCAGCCCTTGATAAAATTAATTATGAATACTGCACAAATGTTTTAAATTGTTTACAGTAGATAGTGTTAAAATATCTAGGTTTCAACTTATCGCTTTAAATGTTGCTTTTTAATCGTTAGCAAATGTATGCTTATATAAAAAAAAAAATACTAATCATACAGTATATAAGTTTAGCGTTTTTCACTTCACAAGTAAAACATGTAATTTTCAGATGAACAAAACAATTTTCTGTTAAAAAAAACAAGACTCTGAAGATGACATTGTGCAAATGTAGAAAGTACTTGGAATAAAATGAAAATGCATCAACATGATAAATTACTTTCTTCCTTTAATAAGGATATTAAAAAACTCGTCAGTAAATGAGAATAAGTAGACAAAACTTGTCTAAATTATTTAATGAGACATGTCTTAATGAAAACATACTGTCAAAATATACGCATCTCTGGGGAACAAGTGTGTGTTTGTAAAGAGTGACTATTACTGCTGCTAATGCAAGACTCTCCGTTAAGACGAATCGAGTTCTCCAGTCCCTGGCGTGTTTATCTAAAAATAAATACGTCTAAATTTAACTCGATCCGTGACGAGCGTCAAAGGCTTAGGGGTAGAGTCTCCAACTAATACCAAATTTGTCGGATCTCAGTGAAAGATTGAGGCAATTGGATGTCTAGTCACAATGATGAGCTGCGAAACAGTGAGTCTGTGGATATATAGTTAAAATAAACATACATAAATACACATGTACAGTCCTCATTCTTTTGCTTTCGCTTGTTGGATCTGATGAAGCTTTAAATGACGAAATGCATTACCAAATATATTTCTAAACAAATCTAATCTCATGAACTTTTCTATCTGTCAAAAATTTTAAAAACAGTTTGTTGGTATTATATACCCTACTTTAAAAGATTGAACTCTACTTTGAGCAATGAGAATGTATAATTACTATCCAAGCTTAACAGGAATATCGTGAAAAAATCGATCATAAACGAAAATGACGTGTTCATCATTAATTAATCATAGCTAAGGACCGGAAGTTCATGAAGGATTGAAATTAAATTCATATATATATATATATATATATATATATATATATATATATATATATATATATATATACACACACACAGAGATTACAATTGGAATTAAGATAACTTCAGTATATGACTATTTTCACCTACCTAAAGTTATCTTAATGCGACCTGTAAAGAAAATTTGCCCTGTTTAATGAAAATAAATATTGAGCGCTCTTTTGTTAGTCAGTTTTAACATATTTCAAATTCTACGTTGTGCAAATAGGACACGCCTGGATTATACCAACGGATTAATACCCATATATATATATATATATATATATATATATATATATATATATATATATATATATATATATATATATATAAAGTTGTAGCCTCCGTCTTTCTGTTTGCTTGCTATTGATCTCCTCCAAGGGTTTTGTAGATAGACCCCCATAACAATATATAATCTGAAACTACATTGGCCAGGGTAGTTGGATAAATATATTTCATTTTGTTCACTGAAAACTTTTTTCCCTTTGATATAAATTAAATTTAAATTTGTACAAAGGAATGATTCCAATCCAGATTATAGATTTTTCTTCACAAATTGTAACAATGATTTAAAAGCAAACATCATTTCCTTACAAATAGGGTGTGACACTCTGCAAAGCGCGCGTAATTATATATATATATATATATATATATATATATATATATATATATATATATATATATATATATATATATATATATATATATATCCTGGAGAATATAATTTATAAACTCGTTATATTGGATTAAATGGGTTGAAAAAATAAAAAAATATATTTTATTTTATAATTTACAAACAAAAACCGAAGGGAAAATAATTAAGTGAGATGACTATGTTATCTGAATATTCATAATTAGGTATTAATATTTAGATTCAAAATTATATATATTCATAGCAATATCTTTCTTTTCACAAAGTATACTCAATTTTATATATATATATATATATATATATATATATATATATATATATATATATATATATATATATATATGTATATGTGTGTGTGTGTGTGTGTATGTATGTATGTGTGTGTGATTCAAACAAGAGATGCGGAATTGCCGATATTCATGCTTATATGAACTTGTATTGAAAGTTACTAAAGCGAAAAATAAAACAACCAATAACAAAGGAAATAAAAAAAAAACGCTATATAAATAATATTCTTTTTTTCCTGCCGATTTCCGATGGATATCTTTCCGTCTTTCTGCCTCTATTCACTTTTTTTCTATTATTATTATTATTGTTGTTGTTGTTATTGTTGTTGTTAGTAGTAGTCGTAGTAGTAGTAGTAGTAGTATAGTTTCCGCTAAATAAAGCCAAGCACCTTCCTTTCCTTCCTTTGCCAAAAGGTTAGTTCACCTTTAAACCAAGAGACTCGTCACCTCGAGGTACCCAGGAATCGAGCGAAATCGGTAAAACGAAAAAGAGGCGGTGAAGAGAAAGAAATAGATGTGAACAACAACAACAACAACAACAAAAAGACTATATCTCAGTCGCAAATACAAAACGTTTCACACTTTCGCGGTCTGCAGACGACGACAACGACGACGGAAGATGCAAGCACAGACAAAGACGGCAATGCGCATGCGTAAGAGAATGCGCGGCACAGAGCAACTGGTTCCATGCCAAGTAATTTTGCCGGTTCAAAAGAACATTCGAGTTTTTCATCATGTACACCTTTCAACCAGACATATTGCCTGGATCGGAGAAAGAAAGATGGAGGAGAGAGGACAAAGATTTGTGTGCTGTTTTTGTTTTTATCTGGATTTTTTTTTTGTTTTGATGACTTCTAGTGTTCCTACGACTCTGTGCTAAGACAGAATGCAGTCCATATCAAAGAACATGGCCGCGATCACACAGTTTTTAGTTTTATATATATCTATATACCTATCTCTCTCTCTCTCTCTCTCTCTCTATATATATATATATATATATATATATATATATATATATATATATATATATATATATATATATCAGAAAAAATGCTGGAAGATAGAGAAAGAAAACAGTGAAGAGACAACACGGAAATATATCCCACTGTAAAATGAAAAATATATGTGCGTGTTTATTTTGTGAGAGAGAGAGAGTGTGTGTGTGAGTGTATGTCTTTATGTGAATACATTTTCCTAAATAAACAGATGCAATCATATTGAGTTTTCGAAGAATACTTTCAATACACACGCATACGTGTATATAATATATATCTATATCTGTAGCTATATATATCTATATATGTATATAGATACAGATATAGATATATATTTGCATACATATATTTAGCCCTTTATGCTAATGATACTAAAATATCCGTAGGTATATAAATATATATATATATATATGTGTGTGTGTGTATGTATATTCATGTATATATATGTATGTGTGTGTATTCATCGATGTAAATGTTCCAAACGACCTTTTTGAAAAACATAAGAAGACATGTTTGAAGATCGTTTTTCCGTTGAAAATTTAAGCACAAACCTAACTCACACACGCGCAGACTGACACATATACGCACACATAGACACACGCGCGCGCGAACAGACACATAGATAGATAGATAGATAGATAGATAGATAGATAGATAGATATCTATAATTAAAATACACAAAAAAGAAGCGGCTCGGAAAGGAGCAAACTTAAACAGAATCACAGGAAAAAAAATACGGCTCAATAACGTAATGACGGGGAAAATTTTATAAATCATAACTTCCTGGTGCAAGTCTGACCGCCTGATTGATGCGTGACTGATTATATATATATATATATATATAAACTGGACATTGAAGTCAACACCCAGCAGAGAGAGTCATGCTTATACTCAATCGTCAGATTATTGCGTATGAACAGGAAAAAGACAGCGTGTTGACTTCAATGTCCAGTTTATATATATATATATATATATATATATATATATATATATATATATATATATATATATATATATAAGCAAGTATGTGGATATCGATCCGACAATATGAAGAAAAATATATGGAAAAACAAAAATCCGAATATGCAAGTATGCTGTTTTAATGTTCAACGGTGAATACTAGACTTCTTTAATATTTCCCCTTTTCTAGCAAGATTAATGCTGGACAAACGTATTTATAAATTTTCGATTAAAATACAATCCTTTTTCATTTAAAATATACTCTATTTTAGGAATACGCTTTCACAACATCGCCCACGTGATGCCGACGTGATCGTATTGCAAAACGGAACGCTGATCTTAAAAATTTCAGTTATTCTGTTTTGATTAGTCTATCGTCTTTTCATGTTGACTTGAATATCGTCTAATTTTAATTATGTTTCAATAACTATGTCCTGAAGAAGGTCTACTAGACCGAAACGTCTGACATCGACATTGAAACAACATTAAAATAGCACACTTGCATATTCGGATTTTTGTTTTTCCATATATTTTTCTTCGTTGATATATATATATATATATATATATATATATATATATATATATATATATATATATATATATATATATATATTCTTCCTTCGAAAGGAGCTTATCAGGAGCATGACGTTTTATCAATGGAGTTGAGAGACAGAAAGAAAGAGAGAGAGAGAAAAAAGAGAGACAACGGGAGATGAAGAGAGAGACAGACAGAAAGTGATCGTGATGAAGGGAGAGAGACAGTAAAAGAGAGAGACAGACAGAATGTGAGTGTAGAAGACAGACAGAGAAAGATAAAGAGAAATGAGCTGAAGAGAAAGAAAAAAGAGAGAAAGAAAGATAGAAATAGATAATGATAGATAGAAAGAGGGTGATGAAGAGATTGAGAGAGAGAGAGAGAGAGGGAGTGATAGAGAGACAAAGAAAGACAGAGATAACATATCTATCAGGTGGAGGTCTATATTGGTCAATTCCACAAACCCAATATTTTTTCAAGAAACAACTCGAAGATTTCCAGATACGTTGTGCATTCAAATATATATAGAGTGACACACACAATTATTGAGCAAAATGCACTTACCTAAAACTTGAACTGTATATATTAAATACGTAATTTATAAATCGGAAGAAATGAAGAATTATTTGGGGAGAGATAGTGAAAGAGAGAGATGGATGTGTCTGTGTATGTACACGCATCAATATAAGAATAATTATATATATATATATATATATATATAATTATTCTTATATTGATGCGTATATATATATATATATATATATATATATATATATATATATATATATATATATATACTAAATTTCAAGTTCAAGCGCCTTTTAAGATGAAACCGAATTCATAAATAATTACATCGGTCACACGACTACATGCCTCTACAGACGCCTTACATTACACCTATCCGCCCATAAGCCTATTAGAATCCGTTAAACACACACAAACTTACCAGACTCCATCCGAAACATACTAGTAGAATATAGAAACATAATAACCTCATCCACATGTACAAAAGATTAAAAATAATGGAAGCCTTAATAATAAAAAGGAAAAAAAAAAAACAATACTTAATAACATTAAATACGAACACGGCCATACTGTGCTGACTGTGTTCGGAAAATAAAACATCTCTATAACACTAAAAAGATACACACAACGCACACACCGAATTAAACTGGAAAAATGAAATCATCCTTGATAATGGCCGAAAGCGCTTGTATTTATAGAATATTTGAACATTTCCACACACTCTGTGTCCCCAAAAGAAAGCAATTGTTCGAACACAAGAAAAATTAAGCAAAATGATTAATCGTAGTAACTTCTCCGTCGTTTTTAATGAAACATGCATAAGACATACATATATACATACATATATATATATATATATATATATATATATATATATATATATATATATATATATAAATATAAAAGTGAATAAAACTGTCGCCTCTAAGTGTTGATTTTTATGTTCACTTATATATTTACACACGCTCTATCTCTGATATTGAGCACTTTATTCCATAAATATAGCACACCTTAAGACTATATTTCTTTATATATATATATATATATATATATATATATATATATATATATATATATATATTGAGGAAATTGTGTGAGTTTAAAATAATTAAATCTTAAATTATTTTAAATTCACACAAATGCATACACAGAGAACACATTTTTTGTTATTCATCTGATGAAGAAGCAGTTAAAGATGAAATTCATTATCGCATATTATTTTCGAGACGTTTTTCCAAATGTCAATAAATTATACATGTACGTATAATCAGGCAAACATATTTTCTTCGTATATGTGTTTACCTATATACACATATTTTATTGAAAATTCTGACTGGGTGTTTCTTAATTCTGGCCTTGTGCCACATCTGCGGTATTAGTAAATTACTATATTTTATGAAAAATTTGTTTAAAATAAATAGAAGTATAATTAACCAATATTTCAACATAAAAGCAAAAAAATATTTGCAAATTTTCCAGAACATTTTTTTTTATTGTTTACATTTTCATTAAAAACGGCGACTGAAAAAAAAAATTGGCCCAATGAAATTACAGATGAAGAATTGTCAGGTGAGAAAACAGTTGAATGTTTGCAGAACAACTGTTTTTATGTGTAGGTAAAATTTAAAGAGAAGATAACCTCAGTAAATACAGTTGCAGGAAGAGAATGTTCAGTTTGTTCTCGAAGAGTCATTGAATCTGTCAAAATTCATTGTTAGGTCAGATGCTAAGAAAATTTGCTCACTGTGTCGTGCTATTCAATTCAGAATCTATCTTGCATATACATTAGCTTACCATTCATCCTTGTTCAGAATATTGATGCCACATATGGTCCTGTGCTCCTGCTATTTATCTAAAGCTCCTTGATAAAATCCAAAGAATAATCAGCAATATTATTGATCCTGATCAGGCAGTTCGGCTTCAGTCAGGTTGCTCCCTGTGCTATTTCTATAAATACTTTCATGGTAA
>OZ010585.1:51976090-51978590 GCA_963932145.1 Acanthosepion lycidas
CCTCATATTTGTCGCCACATTTATTACAATATGGAGAGAGTAATAAGGAGTGCCGGAGAAAACGACAATAACAAAAAAAAAAAAAATGCAATATGAGCTCTGGTAAAAACATGAAAAGCTAAGGGCAAAAACTGCAATAGTAAAAATTGCACTGGTAAAAATTATTGCTGCAAACATTAGGTTTATAATACACAGAAATTCATACAAGGAGACTACATGACCCAGTGGATAAAGACGTTAGTTAGATCCAGTAACAGGGTCCAACGAGGGTGAGTTCAATACCCGGTTATGGTAGTGGAGAACTTCGAGAGGGCAATTAACAGGAGATAACTGATAACTGACATCCATTAAAACATGTCTACCCCAGTGATCGAAATAAAGGGTTCAATTCGGCATTCCAACTACTTGAAGAAGTCCGGAGCGTACAACGGCCGAGACGTTGTAATAAATATGGCAACAAACATGGAGACAATAGTCTGAATAATGTAAATAGTGTAGTTAATGCTAAAAATAACAACACACAGATTTAACACAGGAGATTATTTAATTTCACCATCATTTGTTAAGAAAATTTAATATCTTTTCCGCCTTTAATTGTTAAAATCATTTACTCATCATCAATTATTAAAGGAAATATAAAAGTCTCTGAATATTTTAATTGCTTCAGTCATAAAAGTCTCTGCCAATCCCAAACTTACTCTTGAGAATGGTTCTCTAGCCAATACACTTTATGTGCACCCACTGAAGACAACAGTCTCAGACCAGAGAATCCATATTTTTCAAGACTGGCAAAATAGCCTTGTTGTCTATTTCACCGGGACCGGCAAACTGGCCTTGGTGTCTATTCTATCGGGACCGGCAAGCCTTTGTGTCTATTCTAGTGAAACCGGCAAAATAGCATTGGCGACTATTCTATCAGGACCGATGAAATAGCCTTTGTGTCTATTTCACCGGGACCGGCAAACTGGCCTTGGTGTTTATTCTATCAGGATCGGCAAAATGGCCTTGGTGTTAATTCTATCGGGACCGGCAAAATGGCCTTGGTGTCTATTCTATCGGGACCGGAAAAATAGCCTTAGTGTCTATTTTACCGGTACCAGCAAAATGGCCTTGGTGTCTATTTTAACGGGACCGGCAAAATGGCCTTGGTGTTAATTCTATCGGGACCGGCATAATGGCCTTGGTGTCTATTCTATCAGGACCGGCAAAATGGCCTTGGTGTCTATTCTATCGGGACCGGCATAATGGCCTTGGTGTCTATTCTATCGGGACCGGCAAAATGGCCTTGGTGTCTATTCTATCGGGACCGGCAAAATGGCCTTGGTGTCTATTCTATCGGGACCGGAAAAATAGCCTTAGTGTCTATTTTACCGGTACCAGCAAAATGGCCTTGCTGTCTATTTTAACGGGACCGGCAAAATGGCCTTGGTGTTAATTCTATCGGGACCGGCATAATGGCCTTGGTGTTTATTCTATCAGGACCGGCAAAATGGCCTTGGTGTCTATTCTATCGGGACCGGCATAATGGCCTTGGTGTCTATTCTATCGGGACCGGCAAAATGGCCTTGGTGTCTATTCTATCGGGACCGGCAAAATGGCCTTGGTGTCTATTCTATCGGGACCGGAAAAATAGCCTTAGTGTCTATTTTACCGGCACCAGCAAAATGGCCTTTGTGTCTATTTTAACGGGACCGGCAAAATGGACTTGGTGTTAATTCTATCGGGACCGGCATAATGGCCTTAGTGTCTATTCTATCAGGACCGGCAAAATGGCCTTGGTGTCTATTCTATCGGGACCGGCATAATAGCCTTGGTGTCTATTCTATCGGGACCGGCAAAATGGCCTTGGTGTCTATTCTGTCGGGACCGGAAAAATAGCCTTAGTGTCTATTTTACCGGTACCAGCAAAATGGCTTTGGTGTCTATTTTAACGGGACCGGCAAAATGGCCTTGGTGTTAATTCTATCGGGACCGGCAAAATGGCCTTGGTGTCTATTCTATCGGGACCGGCATAATGGCCTTGGTGTCTATTCTATCGGGACCGGCAAAATGGCCTTGGTGTCTATTCTATCGGGACCGGCAAAATAGCCTTGGTGTCTATTCTATCGGGACCGGAAAAATAGCCTTAGTGTCTATTTTACCGGTACCAGCAAAATGGCCTTGGTGTCTATTTTAACGGGACCGGCAAAATGGCCTTGGTGTTAATTCTATCAGGACCGGCAAAATGGCCTTGGTGTCTATTCTATCGGGACCGGCATAATGGCCTTGGTGTCTATTCTATCGGGACCGGCAAAATGGCCTTGGTGTCTATTCTATCGGGACCGGCAAAATGGCCTTGGTGTCTATTCTATCGGGACCGGCAAGATGGCCTTTGTGTCTATTCTAGTGAAACCGGCAAAATAGCATTGGCGACTATTCTATCAGGACCGTTAAAATAGCCTTTGTGTCTATTTTACCGGTACCAGCAAAATGGCCTTGGTGTCTATTTTAACGGGACCGG
>OZ010585.1:51983590-52108590 GCA_963932145.1 Acanthosepion lycidas
GGGGACCGTGGAACGACATCTTAATTGCTCTTGTTTCCAAGTTAACTCTGACCCTGGGTGCTAGCACCTGTTAGGGTCTCCCCTATGGACAAATAGTTCACCTCTAACAGGGGTTAAACACAATGAAAGTATAAAAATAGGTTTTTATAGTAAAAGTACCATCAATACATGTTTTGAAGAAAAAAAAATATTACCAGCAATACATTTGAGGCGCGACAAAAAACTCATTTACGAAAATACGTCAGTAATATCTGATCTTCAAACGAATTTCTCTTCTGAATAGATATAAAAACTATTTGACATTTGAATCGTCAAAGAACTAACGATATTTCATGTCTTGATTTGATGCTTTGTTGGGAAATAAATTCTTTATAACTTTTTCATTATTAAATGAAGCATTGTCAAGCGTTATTAACTTTTGATTTAATATTTCTTCCATACTAAATTTTATATATTATTCACATTATTAATAATAGTATCTTGAATTTTTTTAGATTTGAGATGAAGCTTTGTTAAAAATTACTGATTTTTTTCTTTCATATTAATCTCAATTGTTTTATTCATATTTATATTATTAATAATTCTATTTACTATTTATTTATTGTTCTTGTCTCCAATAGGAGTAGATAGGTGCGTCTATCACCAGGTTCACACTCCTTCCCGGCTTTTTGAACAGGAGTCGTTGTTTATCCCTTCTTTCCTGTTAGTATTGGTTTCCGGTCCCTTCTCAGGTCTACTTCAACTCTAAGATCTCCGCATATACTCTGAATTATTTTTTAAATTTTTTGCTATTTAATTTTTTTAATTTTTTTCCTTCAGTAGGAGTAGATAGCATTCACCTATTGTCCGATTCACAATTCCTATCCGGTGTTTTGAAGAGGAGTAGAGGTTTATCCCTTCTTTCCTGTTCAGGACTGGGCTTCCGGTTTCTTCTAAAATGTAATTGTTGCTCACTGCTAGTAACCCCACAAACGTTAGTAGCATTATCGTATTGGTCGGGTAAATTAATTAAAAAAACCTACTACGGTATTATCAACATGTCAAAGTATAAACACATTTGTTAAATTTTGTGTTAATTTGCAGTGTAACACCCGCCCTCAGTTCGCATTAAAAATTTTTCCAGAATACTTACATTTATGTGTAATTGTACATGTTCCATTCGAATCTGGCTTGAAAAAATTTGATAAAATCTACCTTTTTTGGAGTTATCGACAATGAAAGTTCGGATTCATTCCCGTCGCGGGCAAACATTACTGGCGTTGTTTGTATACATTCGCTGCAGAATAGTTATCATTGTAGGTATCATTGCGCAAACTGATCGTATCTACGTAAATAGTTCTCGTGCGCAATAATTGAGGCAAATTTAGACGAGAAAGATCAGTTCCAGCCTTAGTTTCCGTAGTCTTCCGCGTTTAACTTTCCACAGTGAATGTATGCAAACAACGACAGTAATGGCTGTCGCCAACGACGCGAATGAGTCCGAAATTTCCTTGTCGATAATTCCAAAACGGTAGCTTTTATCAATTTTATCAAGACAGATTCGAATGAAGCATGTACAATTATATATAAATGTAAGTATTTTGGAAAATTTTAATGCGAACTGAATGCGGGTTTTACACTACAAATTAACCAAATTTTGTAAAAGTGTTTCATTTTTCATTTTTTGCACAGTTTATTTCTTTACAGATGTGCAAAAGAATATGGCGATAACACCTGTCACCTGTTTCCGCCGTTGTTCTTTGACCTAGGTGAGACACAGCAATCAGTGCCTTTATATCAATAATTCTAACGAGAAAACTTCCTAGTATTAAATGTGCTTTCCTTCCTCAAAGTTGAATTGGGATAGGGTTTTATGCAATAATTCTCCTTGTGTAGTTAACCTCTTCATCATCTGGCAGCTGTGTTACATTCTGGCAGCAACTGCTAACGTTACACCTGTCTATCTGGAATACGCACAACCCTAGTGTAACGTTATTATTGTTTTCCGAGTCGAGCAAATGTTCCTTATTCTGGGGCCAGCAATCATACGTCAGTGAAAGTTATGTTAAATCCTGTCAGTGTCTAAGGGAAGCCACAGTTTCTCTCTTAGTTACGTCATCTCTTTAACTATTTCATCATGGGTAAGACAATAAATTGCGTTCAACACCAAGGCCTCTGACCAGGAGGTTTTGATGAGCGTGCAACCATTCCTTAATTGCTGGTATTCCCAGGTCCACTCTTACTCGGGGTGGTAGCACCTGTTAGGGGGTCCCATCTATGGGTAAATAATTAAGCCTCAAACTGGGGTCAGGACACTATAAAAGTGAAAAAATCGGTTTTAATACCAGAAATACTTTGGAAAAACTATTGTCAGCGATAAATTTTTAAAGAAAAATTATTGCCAGCAATACATTATTACCAGCAATACATTTCTGGAAAAGAAAAATTACCAGAAATACATTTAAAAAAAATTACCAGCGATAGATTAAAAAAAATAGCAACAATAAAAATCTTCTCGGCATTAAATATTAGGTTGGTGCAAAAATAATGACGTAATAATGTCGTTTTTTGACGTATTTTTTAACGTCAAAAAACGACATTATTACGTCATTATTTTTGCACCAACCTAATAACACATTAAGATTAATATGCCGCAAAAAAAAAAAAAAAACAAAAAAAAAAAAACAAACCAAACTAAGCGAAACCTTTAACTATTACGTCATTCAAACTGGGTTTATTTACTCAAGAGAGTTGGGGGCGGAGACCAGTGTAACGCAATCTCGTAATTTTTGGCATTTCAGTTTTAATTTTGCTTCTTGGATAAATTCGTAAGACGGATGTAAAACTGCCAAAGGCATTTTTTTATTATTTTGTTAAATGTTTTGCAGTATTTTGAGATTGTATTAGGTTGGTGCAAAAATAACGTCGTTTTTGACGTTCAATTTTATGTGAGAAAACGACATTATTTTTGAACCAACCTAATACTCAGGTGTTTAAAGATTTCTGTTCGATCAATTGTTATACGTCGTTTACATGTCTTAGAAAAAAATTGAATTAATGGAAAACGAGTTCAACACGAAGAATCGAACTTCTGTACGTTTTGTACATTATATATTTTTTTCTTCTCCCTGCCAATGAACAAATAAATATCATTTCTGGCTAAGAGAATCATTGGTAAGGAAAGATTACTTTCATTTTACGAAACGGAATACAAATAGAATTGTGTCTAGATATTAGGAAAACATTCCTCAACGAAATCTAAATGGAGAAAATATAGGGTGCGATAGATAAATTGTCGTCTAAATTGCACAAAAATGAAAATAACACTGACATCTCATTTTAACAAATATATTTACCAAAATAACACAAAAATATCTTAATACTAATAAAGAGTAAATTTATCCAATAAATTTGCCATTGGCTTCAAACACGGCCTCCAAACGACTTGCAAATCTCCTGAATCTCTTTTGGACGGTTTCCTTGTTTAAGATGGTGCCATAATCCATGCCTTCAGTTCATCTTTTTTATTACAAGAAGTTTTTTTGGTCTCTCTCTCAGTTGCGCCCCCACACATATATAATCAAGATGGTTGCAGTCTGAGGAGTTAGGTGACCAGATGCAAGGGGTGATGTGATTGCAGAAATTGTCTGACAGCCACGAGTGGGTTCTTCTGCTTGTGTTGCATGGTTCAGAGTCCGGTTGCCAGACATAGATCCTCCGTGTTTAGTCTGAGACCCTCACCAACAAATTCGGTAGTTCTTTACTTATCAGAACGATCAGAGTGGGTATACCGTGCTGCAGTATCTTCGTAATCACCATTAGACTCATTCAACTCTTTATGAATCCTCTGCAGTGTCCACAGATTCACAGCGAAATGCTCTGAAATATTCGTATTGGAGCTTCCGGCGTGAATAACAAGCAGTACACTATCTTGTTAACAAATTTCTGGCGCAGGGAATAGCGTCATGGAGCTCTTTCTCCCACAGACGGTGCCCGAACCCCTATACTGTGCAGTCGACAAAAACAAACAAAAAGACAACTCGTATGGGCGAAGTTAAAAATATAAAATGGCGACGATTTACCCCTTTGCAACCTGTTCGTTCTGTTATTAAGATATTTTTACAGCGTCAGTTGACTAAATATAAACCCACACAAGGTAGGTTTAGGGTGAGATTGTTGTTAGGGAAATATAGGAAGATGTAGGAATTTAGTAATTCATATTATATGTAAGATAGATAACGGTTGACCCTAGAATTATTAATCGAAGTACCGTGTTCCAATTCCCGTTGAGTTTCTAATATTCACTTACGCGCAAATACCCTTAGGAAAGCCATGAACCCACTGCTTCCCCTCTTAGTTATAGGTTATAGTAAAACTTGTATCGCTAAATCATTATTATCACCGTCCTGGGTATGACGATAAACTATATCCGCGTCCTGGGTAAGACGATAAACTACGACTAACAGCAAGGCCTCTGATCAGGAGGTTTTGAGGTGTGTGAAACCACCTCTTAATTTCTGGTGTTCCCAGGTCCACCATGACCCGGGGTGGTAGCACCTGTTAGGGTCCCAGCCATAGGCAAATAGTTACCCACCAAAAAAACTGGGGACAAAACACTATGAATTTGTAAAAAAAATATTTTAATACCAGAAATACTTTTTAATAAAAGTTATTACCAGCAATACAGTTTTGAAAAAAAGATATTATCAGCTATACTTTTTTGAAAGGAAAAAATTACAAGCGATACATTTTTGAAGAAAAAATATTACCAGAAATAGATTTTTGAAGGAAGTTTTTTTTACCAGCAATATATTTTTTAAAAAAATACAAAAAAATACCAGCAATAAAAAACTTGTAATCTGAGGTTGATATGCCGTAAAACAAACCAAACCATTATTATTACTCCCTCCCCTCCAAAAAATATGTACAAAATATTTAGATTTTCGCTTTAAATAACCCATAGACGTTGATTTTCCACTAAACAAAAATCACCCCCCCAACTTCTCTATCTGACCCCCGCAGACACTAGCTAGCTACTTTCATTGGGTTTTCTAATTTTTGTCTCTGACTCAGTAATTTTCAGCCAAATACCGTAATTCCCTATGTATAATACGCCTTCACCTATAATACGCACACCGAAAATTGTTCTGAAAGTGTGGGAAATGCTTCTACTCATGCATAATACGCATCTCTTGTTTGGTAATCAACCCCTATAAATTGTACCTCTCCAATTTCATTACGGCCAGCGTTTGCTACTTTTATTTTAAAAAAAAGTTTTAAACAGAATATATTATTCTAATTTAGTTTTATGATAATTCTTATTTTATTTTACGGCAATTTTTAAAAGATTTTTTGTAGCTGTGCGTAATACGCACCCTTGATTTTTCTTATTATTTTTTAGAAAATATGCGTATTATACATGGACAATTTCTGTATCTAATTTATACTGCTAACAATAACATGATAATATGGTTTATCATACATTTCAAAACTTAAGATAAGTTTCAAAATTAGTATTTGTAATTACGTTGTAAATCGAAGACATTGCTAAATATTTTAAATATCTTGCAATTTTGAAAAAAATAATATTTTTTAAGATTCCCTGGGGTCCCTCACCACAAAATAATTGGCTGACATAGCACCAGCTGTTCTTGAATTATGCGGATGGTATAGACAAATAAAATTTATTTCTTGAATGTAAGATGCATACATACGTTTTTCTATATATAAGTTTGTATAACTAGTTTTAGATATCCATTATGGATAATTTATTAAAGATAATTCAATATGTTTAACCCTTAATGAAAACGCCTCAATCTGAAGAGGGGGAAAAAACTACCGTACTTGACTGCATATAAGGCGCACTTTTTTTCTTTTTTTTTTTACTAAAAATATCTTTTAATATACCCATGCCTAGACTTAAACATGAAGGAGCAATGGAACACGTAGATGGCAATGCCTGATCACGACCTTACACTTACAGGAAGAATAAAAAGACCCAGCATGGCCCAAGTCTGCGAATGGGTGAAGCAAGCTTGGAATAATATTAGACCAGAAATTGTTGCGAAATCTTTTATAAAGTGTGGCATTAGCAATGTTCTTAATGGAACGGAAGATGACGCATTATTTAACGACGGTGATAGTAGTATTGAAAATGAGTATCAGAGTTTTGATAATGAAGACGATGAATTTTATGGATTTGAAGATGAATAAAATTTTAATGGTAACTGTACTGTTTTGCTGAGTTGTAATAATTGCTTGATTTTTATTTTGTTTTCTTACCTTTTAGATATAATAACATTTTTATAGGCCCGTGTTCTTTTTTTCCTATTATTTTTCGTTTAATTGTAATCATGGCTTGTTTAACAAAAATAATACCTCAGAAATATAGCCTAGGCTGTACCATTTACTAAGAATTTTATTAATTTTACTAACTACTAATTTTTTTCTCTGCTGAAATTGGGTGTGCATCTTATGCACCCGTGCGTCTTATATGCCGTCAAATACGGTATATAAAACGTTAAATAATTTTACTGCCGCTGTTTTCTGAAAACAGACACACACATTACTTAATCCCTTATCATAGTGGATATTTCGTATTTGAAATAGACGCCCCATGTTTATTCATTAAACAGTATGTATTACGTCTATCGACCTGAGGTTTCGAGAAATCTTAGTAAAATAAATGCTTTCCCCGGCAGGGACCGAACCTGCTTCTCCATTTGTAGGAGAAATCATTGTTTTGTCAAGTGTGCTTTACCGTTCGGTCAGGAAAAATGTCACTGTAAGCAAGGTTATATTTCCACTTTTTAAGGAAAGCACAGCGGAAATTTAAATATCAAGGAAGCATTTTGACAGAGGACGGTAAGGTACGATGCTGAGATCCGAAGACATATTGGGATGGCCCAAGACGCATTCCAAAAGCTAGGCAGAGTATTACGAGACAGGAGGATTTCTTTGGTAACAAAGAAAAGAGTATACTGAGCTACTACGTAACATCTGTTCTCCTTTACGACAGAGGCAACGGAGGTATGGTTCTAAAGAAGGATGCTAAGGATTCGATGGACTGAGCGTCTGAAGAACGTTGAGGTTTTGGAGAGGATACACACAAGGAGGAAGCTTATATATTTATCATCAGTAAGAGGCAGCTGACATTTCCGGGACACGTAATGAAAAAGAAGGGCTTGGAAAATCTGATACTCACAAGTCGAATAGAGGGAGAGAGAGACAAGAGAAAGAAACGCATTACATACCTAGCGGGCTTAAGCAAGTGCATGACAGAACATGGTCTGGGGGAAGTAGCAAAGGGACAAAACTTATTGAGAGCTACAAGAGAAAGAGAAAAGTGGAGAGCCATTATCGCCTGCGTCCTGAATGGACGAGGCACATAAAAAGAAAAGAAGACTTCCTCTTCAGTCTCAAAATCTGCTCAGTTTCGTATCCGAAATGGAAACAAAGTAATTCCCAAAGAAATAATGTAAAATATTTAAATATTTAATTGTCGGATTAAATTACAACATATATATCTGTCATCAACCACGTTCACTGAACACTCCAAACTTTTGACAGCAAAATCTTATGATCACCAATTTTTGGCGCAAAAATTACTCTGCTTACATACGTGATCATAATCAACCAATCAGATTGCAATTTAAACAGATAGCAATCGGAGCCATATTCTTTCTGCATAAAACGTAAAAATTCTCCAATTCCAGTTAGATTCAGATCTGATCGTGGCATAGCTACACGTCTCTCACTCTCAATTTAACTTTAGGAAATGATAGAAATGTGAAACCGGTAAATTTACTGTGTATAAATATTCTTAAAGGCTCCATTTGGATTTTCAACTTCTATTTCCTATATATTTTTACCTCTGTAGGATATGTATAAAAAAACTTTTTTTAATATATATATATATACATAGAATCTATTGAACATAGATCGCTGGTGAGTAAATACAGTCGATCCCCTAAGTAGTCCACGTGACCATAGAGGAAACTCATACGGAGGGAGTCGCTTGACGTCTAGATTGATCGTCATTTCTATTCTATCCTCTATACTATTCGGTTCGTTATTCAAGTCTATCCTCTATCTCTAAACGGAACGCTATTCTCTACTCTATTCACTATACTATTTCTCTATTCGGATTACTATTCGAACAAGTATTATCGAGCAAGTACAATTCGAGTGTTATTCGAAGGCGTTCGACATCAGTATTGTTCAACGGCGTTACTATAGTTGTATCTGCGATTACCAAAGTCTCTCGAGCATTACGAAAGTGACAACGAGTATTCGTTGACATCACAAAAGGATAAAGTTTTGTGTAGAACCAGATAAACTGATAACAGAGAATGCACAGTGCGCTAAACAGGGCTGGAGTTAATTTGGATTTCCTAACTGATACCCAGACTGAGTGATCTTCCTCAGGGGATTTCTGTTTAACTCAGAGCTGACAGAATATAGATTTATTTCTTTTTCAAGAGCTTAGCGCAAAGAACACTAAACAGAATCCATCCCCCCCTCTGCATTTGATCTCGATGCTTTCACTTTTCGGTAACCGATAGCCTTTACTCTATCCGCACATGGCAGCATGAAGATTCCATAGATCTTTTCTTTAGTGCCAACGTTCAGAACTTTACAGACAAGACCCAATTTTCTACATCCGCAAGATAGCACCACTTTCATTCCCTACGCATCCCATTGCTAAGAAGTATATTTCACAGCTTCTTTCCCCAAAAACCTCTACTTTTCGGGACAAACTCCTGCGTGGATGCTTCCCAGAACACTATAATCTTAACCTCTTCAAGTAGCTTGTCAATCGTTATCTATCGTCCCTATCCGCTAAAAATTCACTTGTAACTCTTACGTTCATATCAGTCACTTTATACACTAACACTGTACCTTAAGTAGCTGTTTGGCATTCTACTGGATGTACGTTAGTGTATAAATAAACACGCCACCGTGACCGAGGGTTTGAGAGTACTGGCTTTGTTGAAAACTGGAGATCACGCCAGATTATGTGTTCTCTCCTAGAAACTATAACTAAGGTTCGCTAAGTATAGTTGCAGTGTAAAATACACGTTTACACTCTGAATGGAATATTGGTCATTTCTCAAATATGCCCGAGCAGGCGTCGGAAATAGGGATTAGCTAGCCACCAAATCTTGACGGGTTTACTCGGAAATATTAATGAAACTGATTAATTGCAGTAATGCTAAGACTGAAAAGCTGATTGAATAAAATCAGCGAGATTTCGCATTGAAAGGCTGAGCGTATCCTGGACGCATGCGAAAGGAATTTTATCAGTACGAACTGGTTACTAAATAAATAAATATCAGCAAACGCCAAATAAAAATTAAAAAAAAAAAGGTCTCTTCTCTTGTGAATGCTACAAAAATAAAATAAAATAAGATGGAGAGCAGGATTTCCGCAAGAAGTGTTTAAAGTCACGGCCTAACCAGACCTGAAACACTAAAATCAAGTTCGAAATCATCTTAAGATTTCTTAATAGGCGACATATAGAAAAATAATATTAATTAATCGCAGAGAAATAACGAAAGACTCTCAATTGGAAACATGGAACATGACACTGAAAAAAAAAAGATTAAAAAAAAATTACTTCCATCTTGGTTTTTCTGCGTCACGTTTGCTCTGGTATAATAATAATAATAATAATAATAATAATAATAATAATAATAATAATAATAATAAGGATAATAATGATGATGATAATAGTAATAATAATTATAAAGACAATAATAATAAGAATAATGATGATAATAATAATAATAATAATAATAAGGATAATAATGATGATGATAATAGTAATAATAATTATAAAGACAATAATAAGAAGAATAATGATGATAATAAAAATGATAATAATAATGATAATAATAATAATAATAATAATAATAATAATAATAATAATAATGAAAATTATAGCAATAATTATAATAATAATAATAGAGATAATGATAATAAAAATAATAATGATAAAAATAATAATGATAATGCTTATAATGAATAATAATAATAATAATAATAATAATAATAATAATAATAATAATAATAATGAAGGAAGCCAACAAGTGCACAATGGAGTTTCAAATGGGTGTAGAAATAAAAGTAAAGCACAATACACCGACTGAAGCTGCAAAATACTTAAAAGAGAAAGCAAAAGTAAATGCAACTAATCAAATACTGAAACGATGGCGAAATAAACCGCTCCATGGTCAATACTCTCCCCGTACCAAACAAGCTGATGTAGACAAAAACCCGTACCAAACAAGCTGATGTAGACAAAAACCCGTACCAATCAGTGGCTATGTAGTGCAAGGTTAAAAGCTGAGACGTAAAGTTTTATCCTTGCTGCACAGGACCGACGCTTGTTAACTAGAAATTATCAAGCAACTCATACTATAAAATTTATAGTTATGGTTGGTGCTGTCGGGATGATTGGAAAAAAAAAATCTAATAGACTAATTGAAGGGATTCCTGGTAGCCCATGCCTTAAATAAATAGAACAAAATTTTCTCACTAGTAGAGCTCACACCTTACGAAGGGCTTTATCTATGTAAGTTTTTTTGGGTTTTTTTTTCAAAATTCTCAGTGGAAAATATCATGATGCCATTTTTGACCCTAGGTCTCTGGTCGGGAAACGGAAAGAAATTACAGCAACAACAACAACAACAACAACAACAACAACAACAATAATAATAATAATAATAATGATAATAATAATATTATTATTATTATTTGCTTTGATTTCTGTTGTATACACATTTCCTTCTGTGTCGCAACTTGACATTTTCCACTGATCATTTTTGCAAAGCTCTTCGTAATGCGTGAACTGTACTTAGGAGCACAATCTTTTCTATTTCTTTCCGGCACGGACTACCAGGAATGAGTCTATCTGGAACTTTTCCAATCAATCCAAGTGCTCCAACTACAACTGTAATTACTGATGTTTTCATGAGCCATATTTTTTAGATTTCCACATCGTAGATCCGACTTCCAATTCGAGTCGGTTTCATTATATCCACTTACATGCAAATACCCTTAGGAAAGACATGAATTTAGCTCTTCTCTCCCCACCTATGGCTTAATAAGTAGGACTTGTATCAGTAAATCATTATTATCTAAAAATATCGTGCAATTTAGAAATACTTTCTAGTTTTTGAAAAAGTTGATAATCTGTTAAAAATCTAATTCGGTAAATCATTACAGCTATTATATGTTTATCGCTACCCTAAGGGCTGGTGCTTTCAAAGAAAGTTGTGTGTGCAGAAAGATTTGTTTTATGTGACTAAAGTGTTAAACAGGTCCAGGCCAACCCCTTCTTTCCAGGGCCTAGTGGTTAGGGAAGTTCCAAGATGGCTGGTAGTGGATCAGTTTCAGTGAAAGCTCAAATCAAATTTTAATTCTTGAAATTCCTTTATCCCGCATCACGTCACTTGGTCACCTAAACAGGTTTCAGTTCAGATTTTTTCATCTCTGGTTGCCACCTGAGGTCCATTCTTGTCCATACATTAGTAATATTTGTAATAATACTGTATTCGGTATTACTTTTTTTTAAAGTTAAGTTTTGTTGACAACAACTGTTGATATATTAGAAATAATCTGATAATCATCTTTGCTGTAATTTTAATTATGCGTTGCTGTAATAATAGAAAATTCAGCTCTCATTGTAGAAAGTGTCCACCATTTTTGCTCAAATCCTTCGTTCTGAGTGTTCCTTAAATAAGTTCAATTTGCCCATGACACGAATAACGGCCTGTACCTACCCAGGAATCTGCGGTTTCAGTGACTCTAACAAATTAGTTTAATCGCCAAACGCAACTCTGTCCTTTTTTTTCGTTTCTCTCTTCGCAACCGAATATAAAAATGCATCTTTCGTCCCCGCTCACAGTTTTCTTCTTTTTTCTTTTTTCTTTTTTGTTTCTCCGTTTTCCTTTTTCTACTCTCCATTCTTATATAAAAGAAATGAATTTGGCGAAGCTTCAAGGACTTCAGCGTTGCTTCGTAGCATGGTCGTCAAGAATTCTTGAATAGGACACACGCTCCTTCAGACTCTCGTTTTGTTCTGCGATGAAAACGGTTGGGAGAGCGAGGGAAAGACTGGAAGACGTTTTGGCCAAGATCGTTTGATCTGTCACGTATTTTGATTGGCCGGTTGTAACGGAAGGACATTGATTGTGAGGGAATTGTGGGAGGTGCCGCGCTGTAAGAGAAGGAACGAAGAACCCTGTCGCTTTCTTTTTATGAGCAGGTTTACAAAATTGGTCACTTGAATAACTATCGCTGCAAATAACATTTCCGTGGAAAAGATAAGAAATAATGGTGATAATAATAATAATAATAATAGTAATAATAAAAATAATTATTATTATTATTATTATTATTATTATTATTATTATTATTATTATTCCCTATTGAAAAGTATTCTAAGATTTATGAATGTGACAGGTTATCGGGCGAATATTTAAAGGACATATACTACTGGAATTTGCATGCATATTCTCACGTAGTAAAAGGATATATATATATATATATATATATATATATATATATATATATATATATATAAAGAAATATAGTTTTAAGGTGTGGTATATTATTATGAGATAAAGTGCTCAATATCAGATATAGAGCGTATGTAAATATAAATATAAAGTGAAATATATAGTGAACATTGAATTGAAGTTGACACTCAGAGGCGATAGGCCGTTTCATGCTAGACGTAATCCTCGGACGGCTTGACGATTGCGTGTAGCATGAAACAGTCTGTCGCCTCTGAGTTTTGAATTCAATCTTCACTTATATATATATATATATATATATATATATATATATATATATATATATATATATATATATATATAATGTTTTTCTGCATGACGCTTTTTGTCGTTTAGGACTTCATCGGACGTGATGTTTACATTGATGTCAATAGACATATCACCAGTAATAATTGCCACGCGATATACATAGGAGAAACATCAAGGAATTTAAATAAAAGATTGTATGAGCACAAAGAGATATTTTATAATACAGTGATTTATTTGATCTGACCATACATTTAGTTTAAAAAATACTAATTTAATTAAAGGAGAAAACAATTTACTATGAGAAAAATGTGTAGAAAGTGCTTTAATCATTACATCATCCACAGAAATTTACATCCAGGCTCTTACAATATTTAATCGTTTTTGACGATGTGGGATATTTAAAAACAAAAGTTATAAAAAACATAAACAAAAAGAAACTAAACTAAATGTTCTCTTCTCCGATGAAACGAAAGTTGAGCTAAATTCAAAGGATAAGCGATCTAAAATCCGAAGAAGAAGCTTTGAAAGCTCTTTGAATTTAGCAGTAAGTACTGTCAAGCATCCGTTCAGTATAATGTTCTGGGGATGCTTTTCTTTTCATGGAACTGGTTTCTTAAAACTTATTCAAAAGACCCTCAGGAGCGAGCAGTACAAGAGAATTTTAGTCTTGTCTGCTCCCTACTGCTGAAAGGGTGCAAATCGACCCCACCAAACTCATTTTTATGCAAGATAATGCTCCCTGTCACAAATCAAAATTGATGAAGGAATACTTTGATGAGAAGCAGATGAGTGTTATGACATGGCCGCCCCAATCTCCTGACCTCAACCCCATAGAAAACTTATGGGGCATTATAAAGTACAGGCTCTTGAGAAATCAGTTGAGCAACAAAGAGGATTTGATTGTCAATTTCATATCCAAATGGAATTCAATGCTTGGAGAAGAGATTTGCCAGAACCTAATCAAGTCAATGCCAAAAAGGTTTGAAAAGGTTATTCAAAATAAAGGAGGACCCATAGATTATTAAATATTTCGAACTATATTACCTATTATAAATAAATTATACCTCTATTATTCTTTATTTAAAGCTATTCTGTTGAGTTTCTATTGATTACTAGCTGCAGGAAATAAGTGAGTCGCTTTTTTTGCACAGTTTTTCCCTAAATCTCATTTATATCCAAAATTATAATTATTAATAGAATACCTTCGGGTGGGTAAACTATTTTACTAGGTGGTCGCGAAGGGGTCTCTATATTAGTAAGATTAAAAATTAGTTTGACCCCAAAAACAATAGGCGAAAAAAATTTTAAGTAAAAAAAAAAATCAGGTGAGTCACTTTTATCGAACAGTACTGTATATATCAAAAACACATTTAAAAAAAATAATTTAAATTTCAAATTTCAGCGTCCCTTTTTTGTGCGCTTGTGTAATTACATCAATGTATTTATTTAATTAATATGGTTATATTAATTTTTGGACCACTTAATCCGAAAGGAAAGTGGGAAAAGGCTGGTCAGCACTGTCTATTCTTCATCTACGTAATCAGATTCACAACTCATTCACTCTACGTCCTGGGTAAGACGTTAAACTACATCCGCGTCGTAGGTAAAACGTTACACTACGTCCAGTATCAAGGCCTCTGATCAGGAAGATTTGAGGAGCGTGGAACCACCTCTTAATTGCTGGTGTTCCCAGGTCCACCCTGACCCGGGGTGGTAGCACCTGTTAGGGTCCCAGCTATGGGAAAATAGTTAACTATTACTGTTATACGGTCCATCACCTTTTTCATATAAGTAGACTCTACCAAGTGTGCCTGGACTGCTGCCGTTAAATGCCCAGAGTTACAGTCAGCCGGGGAGAAGTCGGGTAGTCGGTAGTCGGATAGAGAGAGAATATACGGAGAGTGAGAGAATATACGAACGGAGATAGTGTGAGGTAACCTCTTGTAGAAGTCAGTTACAAGCACGTAGACTCTCAGGAAGTCCTACTTCGAGACTGTATATATCTATCTGTATTTGCTACTAAAAAAAATTAATAAAATAACCCATTGAAGTTGATATGCCGTACAACAAAATAGACCAAACAAAACCATTCACTCTAACAATTTCCTCAGCCACCATCCGTCCTAATCTATTAGGTTGGTGCAAAAATAATGACGTAATAATGTCGTTTTTTGACGTTACGTTAAAAAACGACATTATTACGTCATTATTTTTGCACTAACCTAATAATTCTATATGTACCACTATACTACATCATCGTAGGAATCCTAATAAAATACACAAGATTTTAAAATTATTTCATATATACAAGTATTTTTTCTTTCATTTTCTTTGCTGAAATTAAGAAAAATTTACACATGAAATGAAGGGTAAAAGGGTGAACTCAGTAATAAAATTAAAAGAAACAAAACATTCAAACAGAAATAAAAACTGTGTTTGCATGGCACTTTCAACACACGCAAAGAAGAACAGCGGCTTTATTCTGCCGAGAAGCAGAATCGAGATACTCTTTCACTAGTGGCGGGGGTGGGCAATAAATCATTTTAGAAATGGGAAAATATATAAGGCTGATCCAGTCAAGACAAAAAGCGAGGATACAAAACTGGGGTGATTGGGGATCTTGATAAGGACCATAACAAAAGAGAATGTCGGGAACGACAGTCACTCACATCAGAGAGACTAGCTTAAACATCGGTGGGATCCGACAGGAATCCGCAACGTTGTGACTTTAGGAGACGTATAAAAAGAGGAATTTTAAATCACATCAACGTATGTATTTTTTGACATCCGTCAGTCAAAAGAGACCGTGGATCTCCACATAAAAAGTTATGCCTCCGATTCTGATTCTGGTGCAGTTTCTCTTATAGCTGTATACGCCCATACAGGAGTGACAGTCGCGATTGCAACGAATGCATGTCAAGACGCTCTCCTCAGATGTGACCTTGTTGTCCGCTTTCCTTCGATCACCCATCTGCCCGGCAGAAAGCCTCCGTTTCTTCTCTCCTCGATCCAACCCTCGCTGTAAATCGAGTCACCAGCGTTCACGATCTTTAGCGACGTCTACCCACTTCTCGATGTCCATATTCATGTACATCGCGCTCGTGTTCTTTTTTTTTCTGCAGACCATCTTGAAACGAAGGTAAAGTCGCCATCGTGCCCTCGTTCCGGTGGCCAGTTCCCAGTACAGAAGGACCTTCGGAATCCTCACATCAGTAGACCGTTGCTTCCCATGTTTTGAACATCAACGTAAGCACATCGATTTAATCCGATAGAATCATTGAGAAGTAAACGCGTCACATGATTTTTTTTCCAACTTTGTCATATATTTTTCTAACATTCTCATATATTTAAATAATTCTGCACATTTATACTATGATTTCTCTTTGTCATTTTGACTGTTCTTCAATCATTTTACTGAATTTGTCACCCGCGTCATAATTTTAGTTTCTCAAACTCTGCATTTAAACATTGCAACGATGCGGTCGTAGAGAGGATGCAAACAATGAGGATGCTTATACTTGACATCAGGAAGAGGCAGCTGAAGTTTCTGGGACACATAATGAAGGAGGGTCTGGAGAATCTGATACTCACGGGTCGAATAGAAGGAAAGAGAGACAACGCGTGACATACCTGGCGGGCTTAAGCAAGTGGATGATAGAATGTGGTCTGGGGTAGGAATCAGAAGATAACTTGTTGAGAGCTGCAAGGGATAGAAGGAGGTGGAGAGCCATGATCGCCTACGTCCTGAAAGGACATGGCACATAAAAAGAAAGAAAAAAACACTGTACATACATTTTATGTCTGCATATGTATACACGATTTAAGTTTAAACCACTATAAGCAAACATACATCATACAATGAAAAAAGGATTCTACAAATGTCTGCTTCATATCCAGCAAACTGTACCAAGAATCAGGATCTTGAGCATTATGTTTGACACATACATTTTGGAAATGGGAAAATATTAGGTTGGTGCAAAAATAATGACGTAATAATGTCGTTTTTTGACGTTTTGACGACATTATTACGTCATAATTTTTGCACCAACCTAATATATAAGGCTGATCCAGTCAAGGCAAAAAGCGAGGATACAAAACTGGGGTGATTGAGGATCTTGATAAGGACCATAACAAAAGAGAATGTCGGGAAAGAGAATTTACGCTTATATATTTTCAATTAAACACATGTACATATATTTTAAAGCATCGTCTACAGCTATTTTAACATTTTTACCTTTACACATAATGAATATGATTAATATAAAATATGGGAAATGGTGTAGATTAATAAAGTGGTTAGATAAATATTACAAAAAATTTTAAAACAAGCAATCATATTGATATTGATTTGTTTGTTATGGTTTATCAAGCTTTTGTAGATTATTTAAAATCAGTACATATTTTTAGAGAATTTTTTAAAGATAATCGAGCTTATATGTTTATAAGTCTCCCATTCGTCCTTACTTTGAATACTGTTGCCACACCTGGTCCTTTTGCCCTGCAATATATATTTAGAGATTCTTGACTAAAAGGGCACTTTACTTATTATGATTGAGTAATATATTGGTGTGCAACTATTATAATAATATATTGGAATAATATCGGATATTAATTTCCGAACAAATTAATAGAACTGACCTTGAATAGTATAACAATACTTTGGAAATTGTACTGAGCTTAAGCTCGTACAAAATCAAAATAATGGGGAATCAAATAAAAAACAAATATAATAACAATTCGTTTCGAGGTTAATTTGCTAATTACCTGTCTACAAGTGCCGTCAGTTTTATTGATTGACACAGGTGGATGCAAGAAGTTTCATTTACAGAAACATGTTTTGATTTCTTCCGTAAATTTCACGACTGAGTTTGCCCGTCTGTGAGAACCACGATAACAACTGCAAACTGTGAGAATTGTTCTGAAAGAAGGAGTGTTCCCACGCTAAAATAATTACTTCTTACCTTGCCCTTCGCGTTCTTTTCACTGTTCTCCCAAGTGAGTCATAACTGTTACATGCAAACTTCCTTACTCTCGTGATCACGAAGCTGTATTCACCAAGGCACCTCGGCGTGGGATAATGGGTAATGAGCCTCGTCAGATTGACTCTTACTAATTACTTGTGAATTTGATACTCATCAAGTGTCTCTCCGCAATAAAAAAAAAATCAATTCAATAATCAATATTCGATCTGACAATGGTTGTATAATCAACCAACCTAAGAAGCTGACCGATTTTTATACACTGATGGATTTTTTTATTGCACTTTTCTCTTGTAGAACACTCTTCCGGCTTCTTGCTTCTCAGTCAATTTTGATCTTCAAAATATTAAATGCAATGTTTAACGTTATATACTGTTTTTTTTAATTCGTGTTCATTTAATTGAATGGATTCCGTCTCGGGATGAGAAAGCCAGTAGCAGAGTTCGAATTCCAGTATAGTTAGTTACTTATGCAAAATCCTCATCATTCATTTGCTAAACGCATTATGCACCGCTGGTGTCAACACTCCACTCCATCTCACAATTATGGTTCATGGTGACACCCAAGGCAGAGTAGTAGAATGGCTAGCCGGTTCCTTTTGCACTGGGGATCTTTCTCTCAGCAGTCAACCTACAAGGCAGCAGGTGGTGTGAATTCAGAGCTTCCATTCTCCTAGACTGTTTGCCATCTATGGCAGTAGAATCCAGGCTGACTTGTTATTTTACCCATAGCTGGGGGGAGGATACATAATTTTCCCAAGAGGATTAGCTTGTCAGTGAATGCAACGAACTCCACTGGAATTCATAATCGACTCTCCAATTCCTCAATCCGAGCCGTTATCCATTACTCCATGCCTCCAGAAATTACCCCAAATTACGCAAAATTTCTCTCGGGAAAGGTATAAATCAATGCCTTGAATAGTAAGACAGGCTGGAATTGGTTGGCAACCAGTCTAAGAGAAGGAATACTCTGAAATCGGAATCAAGGGTGACCAAATCTCGGGTTGCTCCTTGGCGCCATTACGGACGATCTAGTTATTCATTTAAATCTCAATTCACCCCAAGAATGACGATAATGCCAGTAAGACACTTGGGTCTACTGGAAGTGAAAGGAAATTAGAAGACTTTAGAGGGAACTGAAAATCCATTCCTAAACAAGAAAGAAGGGATAAAACTCTGCTCCTGATCAAATTACAAGGGAGGAATATGAATTGAACGACAGGATAACCTTTCTACTCCTATTGAGGAAAACAGTTAAATAGTAAATAAAATTTCAGTGTTTAAGCGGAGATACTAGAAGTATAAATTTGAAGTAGACTTTAGAAGGAACCGGAAACATATACATTACCAGGAAATAAGAGATAAATCTCTAGTCCTCTCGAGACTGATGGATGCATGCTTATATGTGTGTTTTCAGTTAAACACATCTCTATCTATAAAAGGCAGGATGTGTGTGTGTGTGTGTGTGTATGTGTAAAGAATGCACGGCCGCAATTTTCGACGGATTTGCACCAAAATTTACATGCACATGCTCCAAGTTAGCGAGAAGGCCAAGACCGACTTTGCATTTCCCAATTCCCATTGATAGTGCAAATAATCGAATTTTTCATGCTTCTTCGGCAGTTTTCATGTAGTTTGCGGCCATTTTGTACTGGCCAGAGTGAGAGCCTATAGCTGGCTGCCACGAATACGCAGGAAGATTCTATTGGCCAGCGTGAGAGCCAGCAGCTGACTGACACGAATGTTAACTAGCATGCTAGCATGCAAAAAAATCGATAGCTGCATTCCTCACAAGTGGGAAAAATTTAAATCTGCATGGCACTTTACTCCAATTGGCTCATTCGCTTGCTTAAACTCAACGTTGATTCTGATTCCGCAGAACTGGGTTGGGTGTGAAAAAGTATTTGTTGTTAACATACTTTTTTCATTCGGTTTTTCCAGTTACGAGTCCTTTTTTAAAGCTGATCGTTTTGTGTTCATTTTGTTTAGTTCTTTTTTCGTAACAGATTTAATGTTTAGTATAGAACTTAGAAAAAAATCGCAGTGTGAGATAGGCAAGAACTAAGGCATGTAGCAACATCAGCACGGCAAAGGACACTCCTTTAAAGGCAAGGAAGGGCAAAAATATTTTAAGTCAAGTGATAGCGATTGCTGTATGAGTCGTACGAATTTTGAATCACGCACGGGCAACGCCGGACCATGCTGCTAGTGTACATATATTTTAAAGCATCGTCTACACCTATTTTAACATTTTTACCTTTACACATAGGCTAATACATGAATATGATTAATATAAAATATGAAAAATGGCGTAGATTAATGAAGTGGTTAGATAAATATTACCATAATGTGATAGATAAATAGATATCGCTAAAAAAATGTCCACAGTGGCAAACAAACGGAGATTTTGATTGACGCTCAAATTGAATTTCCCTCGAAAAATGCAACTTCAACTTTTCTAAATTCTCCGGAGGATAATTACTTACATAGCTAGCAATGAAAATAAACACTCCCAATGCAGCAATCGCAATGGTTGCATAGTTTCTACTGTCTTCGCCATTTTGTCTTTCGGTTTTGCTTAAAAAGCGAACGTCCTACCAATTTAAATCGAAGTTGACGTCCTCAATAGAATAATAGGTTAAGAATAAATAGTGAGAGAAAGAAAATGGAGGTCATGAAAACAATAAAACAATGGTATGAAAGACAGGTCCTTTGTGAGAATTGTTAATAAATCGTTCCATCCCTCAATCAAATTAGCGATGTGGAGAAAAAATGTTCAGGTCGAAAATTGAAAAGACAAACTTCATGATTGAAAATAATCACCAGTATCATCATCATCATCATCATCATCATCATCATCATCATCATCATCATCTTCTTCTTCTTCTTCTTCTTCTTCTCCCCCCCTCCTCCTTCTTCTTCTTCTCCCCCTCCTCCTTCTTCTTCTTCTCCTCCTCCTTCTTCTCCTCCTCCTCCTCCCCCTTCTTCTTCTATATACGGTAAGCGACGATTGCTCTCCGCAACATCCAATGTTTTCTAGCTCATAGTAACGTTTACTTTTGTTTTTTCTCTCCTAATCCCTGTCAGGTCAGCCATTTCCACAAATTCGTTAAATAGGTCATGCGCTAATGTCGTCTGTCCGTCTTTCCTTTAAAATATCCTGTGAGTGTCAAATTTTCTTATCGCTCTTTCCTCATTAGGAAATCGCCCTAAAAAATTCAAATGTTTTTTTTCTGGTTCTAATTATAAGTGCCTTTTTTGTTTTCATTTTCCCTAAAACTTTGTTGTAGATCATGTATTCAGTCCATGGTATTCTCAGCATCCTTCTGTTGAATTACATTTCTCCTGCCTCAAGACTCTTCTTCATCTGTGAGAAGTGTGTACAGTTTTCTATGCTATATGGGAGGCCGGATTTTTTTCAAATATTCGCAAAGAAATTGGTATAAAGTGCTCTGGAGAAAGGATATGTAACTAAAAGTGGTTTTGTTGAAATGATAGTGCGATCACATACAGCTAAATAAAGGAGATATTTATCGATTAGCGCTACTATTACGTAAAAGAAAAGGTGTGCCACTATTGGGCAAAAGAAAAAGAGTACCACTATTGGGCAAAAGAAAAAGAGTACCACTATTGGGCAAAAGAAAAAGAGTACCACTATTGAGCAAAAGAAAAAGAGTACCACTATTGGGCAAAAGAAAATGTGTACCACTATTGGGCAAAATTAAAAGTATGTCCCTATTAGGCAAAGAAAAAGCAGTGAAGATATTGGACAATAGAAAAAGTATACCACTGTTGGGCAACTGAAAATAAGTGTCCAAACGGAAAAAAATAATCGTTCAAATATTACTCGCGGGTAATTTTTATGTAATATCTCTTCAGGACGTAGGTGATCATGCCTTCACGGATTCTTTGTTGAATTGCTACAAATTATTTGTCATGATAGTGAAGAGGATTTCCATCAAACCACGGTTTTAAAATTAGGGGCATTTTTTTTTCTCATAGACTGGCTTCCATTCATGACGAAAGAGCTTAGGCTACCATGCTATTTAATCTGTATCCGTGGGTGAGAAGTGAAAATTTTTTGCCTTTCTTGATGTCATTAGTGAAAAGCACAACTCAACAGAATTGTCTGTAATTGGAACTAGATTCACTGTTACCACTCTGAAGCCGCGACTAGTTAATATGAGTTAATTCTATAATATAAATTTCTGCAATACAAAATTTGAAAGCACTATTTAGTGAAGTATGCACTCTCTCTCTCTCTCTGCCCCCCCACAATATATATATATATATATATATATATATATATATATATGCAAGAATTAATGAATTTATTTTTAATCTGACCTTTTTTCTACCAACAAACCTTAATATAGTGAATACTTCGTGTTTAAAATAGACGCCCATTTTTATATATTAAACAACCTCTATTAAGTCTAACGGTGTCCGCATTCGTCAAATCTCAGTAAAAAATGCATTCTTTGAGAGGGATCGAGCCTGTGGACATTCCTGCTGGAAATTGGGACGCCTGTTCATTACCTTCCAGGAAATGCGTTGTCTTTAACAAGATCTCTCAAATACGTAGGCCGATAGACATTATTCTGGAGAGAAAAATTGTCTCTCACGACACCGTCAGACAATTTTCTTTGTATCTGACCTAGCAATAGATTCAATGCAGTTTTTCCACTTAATGACTCTTAACCCGAGAAGACGCAACAAGACAATCTCCTGGAGGTTAGCATCAGCCATGCTGATGAGAGGTAGAAAGGAGACTAACCGATGATTAATAGAAAACAGTTTTATTTTAGAAGTGTTAAAATTAACACGCTATTCTTTGCCCCAAGAACCGTTCCGGAAAACACGGACATCAGCCCCACCCTCTGAAGCAAGAAAGGGTGATGGAAAATTATCCCAGAATTCCAAGAAACCAATCGAAATGTTGATTACTGTTTGTGATTCTATTGTGTGCGTTTTCAGCAATGTTTAAATCATAACGGACATCAATTTGAAAACATTTCTTGAGAAAATATTAAGATCCCGCATTTATAATAAATATAAACAATACACTATTCATATACATTATGAGTAATATGTATGGTGGAGTAATCGATAACGACCCGGATTGGAGAATCGGAGAGACGAGTTCGAATTCACAGTCGAATCCATTACATTCACTTGTGCTAATACCCTTTGGAAAGGTATGACTCGTTTTCTTATCTACCCAGCAATGGGTAGATGACAGGACAGAACGGGTTCTATGACATTGGATGGCAACTGGTCTACCGCAGAAAGAAATGTCAAGCTACTGCGGGAAAAAAAATCTACCTTGTCGGTCTTGTATCGAGGCAGCGAGGATATACAAATGATAGAAAGTAAGGAGGATTTGAGATAATAGGTAAAATATGTAAGCGGAATATGTGAACGAGCGGCGCAATATCTAGTCTTGTTCGCTACCTCTTCATCACCGAGGCCCGTTGGTATGACGTTTGCCTGTCAATGTAACTGTCCGGGTTTCAATTCTCGGTAACGGTAGTGGATGCGCACTGCTGATGAGTCCCAAATATAGGACGAAACGGCCGTCCAGTGCTTCCTACATTCTGTTGAGGTTTCTTCTAGACGTAATGAATTACTGAATTATCTCAAATCATCCTTACTTTCTATTATATATATATATATATATATATATATATATTAGGTTGGTGCAAAAATAATGACGTAATAATGTCGTTTTTGACGTATTTTTAACGTCAAAAAATGACATTATTACGTCATTATTTTGCACCAACCTAATATATATATATATATATATATATATATATATATATATATATCTGTGTGTGTGTTTAATAAAAAAAAACTTTAAAAATGAGTTATTCCTGCACAAACAACATATATAATATTAGTGATTCACGTAGCAATATATATATATATATATATATATATATATATATATATATATGTGTGTGTGTGTGTGTGTGTGTGTGCACTAATCTAAAATCTGTTGTTATAAAAAGTAACAGGTATTTATTGATTGATCCTTGTGTAAGTGGGGAACAGGCTCGATCCACGTGGCAAGTTACACTCTCTTACGATTGCCCAGGCGAGAAAACATGAATAACGCTGTTTAAAAAACGGGGATGCCTACTCAAAGACGTATAACCAGGAATCATAAAGTTTATCACTATAAGAACATTATCGGATTATGACAAAAAACAAGAAAGATTAATTCCGTAATAATTACGTTGTTTACGTTTCGGGTACGAAAATTAATTTAGTGGATATACACTTCGAAATGCTCCAACAGATAAGTGCATTTCTTAAAAAAAGGATAATAGGTTTCTCTTTTACCTTTCCTGGCGGATTTATCTAATATAGACGTGCGTGGTTGGTGGCTTCGCAAATATAAGGGAAAAAACCGATTCGAAACCTGCCGTAGAGCAAATTTATTTATTTTTCATGTATTCGTTAATTCCAGTGTTTTTGAAGTCAGATAAGTATATATATATATATATATATATATATATATATATATATATATATATATATATATATATATATACCAGGGCTGACCAAGCACTTTAGTGTTATAGAACACAATTGGTCTAGGAGATGGAAAACTCTTACACGAAAAGCTTGATGTATATTGTCTGCTTCGTCCGTGGCATTTATTTGCACCGACTAAGTAAATAGTTCCTAAAAGTGTGGATGGTTTTGCATAAGCATTCACCACTTTAATCAAATCACTTGTGTGGGTTTTCTGGCGGTTTACCTTGATTCGTTCTTATTCCTACTCCGAAGCAATTGCGTGGTGAGAAACAAAAACCACCAGTTTACAAATTTCCTGAGAGACCATTGAAAGTAGAAGACAATACCCTGAACTATGTAAAGTCTTTCAACTATCTTGGTAGCAAAGTCAATTATTTTATATTACATATATATATATATATATATATATATATATATATATATATATATATATATATATATATATATGTGTAGTATTTTTCATTTATTTAGTTATTTACAGCTTACCGACTTTTCAAAATGCGTGTCTGTTCATTTGGAACACTTTGCTGATCTCTAGTTCTTTTTAACTTTTTCGGAAGGAATGAGTCAGCTTGATGTCAGTTTGAAATTATAATGTTCCTGGTGACCAGATTATGAGACATCTCATAATGATCTATTTATTTTTCTTTATATTTTTTGAATCAGAGAATTATATATATATATATATATATATATATATATATATATATATATATATATATATATATATTACCCACTTTTGATTCGTTGTCCCTTTAAGTTTAACGAATTTTTCTTAAATATTTCGTCGCCTCCAACGTTTATTTTTATTTATTTTATTTCATTATTTTATCCCCATACCCAACCTATAATTTTGTAACTTGAATTCAAATCTGTACCTCAATATTAGACTCTAATTATATACTTATTAAACGTAGAACAAATATACTATATAACATTGCTTCCACGAGACCAAGAATGGTTCAAAATACTAACTATTGTAACGAAGACATCATCACAATTATAAGTACCTGAAGATTATACTGACAATGAAACTACGTCGTACTTTAGGCATAAGGTAATATGGAAATTTATTAATACATATACATATATATATATATATATATATATATATATATATATATATATATATATATATATATATATATATATATATATTAAATAGGTCAATGTCTGGTCCATACACCCCACCTAACTATTAAGTATCTGAATAAAAATAGATTTAAAATTATTCGTATCTCTTTCTTCCATCTTTAATTTTGGCCATATCTGCCGTACTCTCCTTTCCAATCTCTCTATCACATTACATCAACATAAAACTACCCCTAAAAAGCGTATAAAATTAATATGTAAATATTAAAACCATTTTTTCTTAATCTTGGAAATGTGATCTGAGGAGCCAGGAAAAACACATTCCTTGGAAAGCAAAATATAATCAATGGACATTTAATGTTGTGTGTTTTTTTAATTTTAAGTAATAAGTATATATATATATATATATATATATATATATATATATATATATATTGGAGAAAATGATATATAGATTTTTATAAACCTTAACAACGTTTAAGTAATAGAAGTATGTCGGATCAGTAAATCAAAATTCATTCTTAAAACGTTCTATCTCTCTCTCTCTCTCTCTCTCTCTATATATATATATATATATATATATATATATATATATATATATATAATCTGTATATATATATATATATATATATATATATATATGTGTGTGTGTGTGTGTGTGTGTGTGTATTGCTACGTGAGTCAATAATATTATATATGTTGTTTGGGCAGGAACTAACTTTTTAGAGTTTTTTATTAAACATATATATATATATATATATTAGGTTGGTGCAAAAATAATGTCGTTTTCTCACATTTTGCACCAACCTAATATATATATATATATATATATATATATATATATATATATATATATATATATATATATATGTGTGTGTGTGTGTGTGTGTGTGTGTGTGTGTGTAAGTGTAAAACAAGTTCTAGTATTTTCAGATGGAAAAGTCTGTCTAATTTGTCTACGATCTGGACTGTGTCAAATATTTTATACATACTTATGAGGCCCAGACATCCTCTACTGAAACATTTATTTTGTGTTTGGTCATTTATTGATTGATTTGTTTGTATATTACGGTTTATCAACCTTTTGCGGCATATGTAAAGCCAACAGACTTTTTAAGTTAAATAAATTGTTTGGATATAAAAATGATTTAAGGATAACCGTTGTACTAATTAGCCGATAACCGGTGGTAAGAAGAGGTGGATACATACTTTCCTAAATGTATATGCGATTAAGTGAATATAAGCAACTCGACTCGGATTGGGATTAGGAGAGCCGATTTTGTATTTCAGACGGTTATCTATTACATCACCTGCATATCAAAGCTTACAGTTTCTGGTATTCGTAAGAGGTCTGTCATTTTCTATGTGACCAGGATCATTGTTACATAATATCAGTGATCGTAGTTACCAGTATTTACCATACTGTCACACACACACAAACACGCACAGACACAAACACGCACACACGTATATATATTAATTAATACATATACGTGTACCTTGGTTTTGGTGCGCGACTAAAGATTCGCTGGATTACCAGCTCGTCGGGCACAAGGTCTATGCTGTTAAAAGCAAACAGATGGCTACACGTAAACGTATATGTACTAATTGATATATATCTTTGCTCTCTATACCCTACATCGAGCACTAATATGTTTACAACTCATGTATGAATTTGACGATTATTCATTATCTTGCCTGCGTATGCAAACCAGCACAGGCGTATATGCTTGCTTATATCTAGCCGTTTGATTAATTTATCTTGTAACTATATATATACATATATATCATAGAAAATTCCGTCCTCTCCAACGTTTGAGTGCCCAATAATTCAGTTTCTATAAGTGAACAGGCGCATATTATTTGAAGGCTTACCTCGTATAAAATGATCTAGTGGCTAAAAGCGTTGGTTTGCGAATTTGGTGACAACATGATTGTGAGTTCAATCTCTGGTTCGGGCAGTGCATACTTGGAAACGGGCAAGCAATAACTGAATACTGCTAAATAAAATAAGAAATTGTTTATATCCCCAGACATGAGCAGAATGGAAGAGACTACGTAAATTAAATAAAATATTAATTTAACAATTCCTTGTAAATTACGCAGAACGACATAGACCTTAGGAAGGCCAGAAAGCACAGCGGCCATTGTGATAAAAAGAATTTGATGAGCATTCATGATCGTTTCTCAAATTTAAAAGCCTTGATAAACCAGTGACATTCCCGCTTTTGTATATAAATACGTGCGAAAAAATAAATCTTACATTGCCTTGATGAAGACCATCAGAAGACGAGACGCTTCGTCTAACAATCTCTCTCTCTCTCTCTCTCTCTCTCTCTCTCTCTCTCTCTATATATATATATATATATATATATATATATATATATATATATATATATATATAATTTTCCGATATATGTAACTTGCCTTCTAACAATGTGTATTAATTGCACATACAAACCAATGATTCACAAATGCGGCCAGTATATATTTAAATAAACTTTAAAGTGAAATACAAACACACATACATACATACGTATATATATATATATATATGTGTGTGTGAAAATATATAGAAAATAGGAAAGAACTGGTTAGGTAAATAATCCAAAGTTCTTTAGTATTTTTGTTATTATTTTTAAAATATGGTTCTTTAGATTTTTACATTCCCAAAAAATTTCGCTTGAAGATGGAACAGAGCTTACTTTAATTCAATTTAATTCAAATAATTATATTGAAGTTTTCGGCTCTTGTTTTGAAACATGAGACCTCTTATGTAGCGTGTTGGAATCATATTCTGAAATAAATGATTATATATATATATATATATATATATATATATATATATATATATATATATATATATATATAATCATTTATTTATATATATATATATATATATATATATATACATATATATATTAGGTTGGTGCAAAAATAATGACGTAATAATGTCGTTTTTTGACGTATTTTTAATGTCAAAAAACGACATTATTACGTCATTATTTTTGCACCAACCTAATATATATATGTGTATATATATATATATATATATAAATAAATGATTATATATATATATATATATATATATATATATATATATATATATATATAATCATTTATTTCAGAATATGATTCCAACACGCTACATAAGAGGTCTCATGTTTCAAAACAAGAGCCGAAAACTTCAATATAATTATTTGAATTAAATTGAATTAAAGTAAGCTCTTCTTCAAGCGAAATTTTTTTGGGAATGTAAAAATCTAAAGAACCATATTTTAAAAATAATAACAAAAATACTAAAGAACTTTGGATTATTTACCTAACCAGTTCTATATATATATATAAATGTGTGAATAAATAATTTTTTATATATATAAGAAATTATTTATTCACACATTTATGTCAATAGGCGTATTATGTAACAATAGATTAACCGTTTTTATGCGGCCAAGCAAGTTATCTGTTTCGCAATTAGTGTTTTCGTATTTAGAGTAAATAAAGCGTTCGAAATTTTTGGTTTCTTTCTTTTGCGATGTTTCTTTTATTTCCGCTGACAATGTTGAACTTTTCCCGCCAAAAATGTCGAATGAATTGCCTTCAGGTAGACTGTCAATTAAATGCAACATCATTCTCACTGCATTGTCACAACTGACAGTCCAACAGGGAAAATATGTCTCCTCATAAAAATGGTTTTACGCTTTTTTTTTTCTTCACCAATTATACTTTCTTCGATTCAGTCTTTCTTTCATTCCTTCTTCATTTCGTTCTTTCTTCTATTCTGCTTTTTCATTAGTTCATTCCATCTTTCATTCTTATTTTTAAACGGTATCATCCGATGCAAAGCAGTAATGCCATTAAAACAAAAGGGGTTACAGGGTGTGAAAGAATTAGGGACAGAAAGAATAATGATGAGCAGAAGACAGTAATCAGGAGAACGGTAGATAACGATTGATATTGCATTTAAATTTTATCAGATTAAAGTTGGCTGGAAATTCATGGAGTCGGAAGCCACAAGCGAGAAATGCGACAAAAAAAAAACTGTTAGCATAGAACTTACAGCTACATCTAACCAGCTCAATTGTAATTTGATGAGATATAGACGGCTGTTTAGTGCTGCGCTTAAAATCAAAAACTCTAGGTACGACAGTGAAGAGTTCATTCGAAAACTTATCATGTGAGTAGTTGACTGGATCTTATCAAGGAGCTCAAAGTAAATAGCACCGGACCATATGTGGCATCAATATTCTAAGCATGAACAAATGGTAGACTTATAGATATCTAAGATAGATTCCGGAGAGAAAATTTGTCCCGCCCGACTTTCTTAGCAGCTGACCTAGCAATGAATTCATTATAGTCTTTCCAAACTAGCAGAAAACGTGAGCCCGAGAAGGTGCAACAAATCACTTTCCTGGAAGATAGCATCAGCCATTCTGATGGAAGACATCGAGGGATCCCTCGTGTGATTAATTGAGGGAAGTTTAGTTTTGGTGACGTTAAAATTAACAAACCATCTTTTGGCGCCGTTAACGACAGAAAGATCGTTTTGGACATTGACTGCCATTTTGATCTTTTCAGATCGATAACTAGGCATCATTAGCGTAGATAGCAAGTCGAGAGCTGATATCATCAGGAAGGTCATTAATGAAAATTAGAGACAAAGCATGACCAAGGATAGATCACTGGGAACACATTCGTTAGTATGAAAGAATCTAGACGAGTGTCCGTTCAGGATAATTTTCATTTCACGATTTGATAGGTAAGACTGGATCCGTTCAAATAATATCCGGAGAGACCGTAACGTTTCAGCTTGTGAAGACCTGAATGTCAAATCCTGTCAAAGGATTACGAGATGTCCGATACTACAGCTCGGGCTTCATAGTTTTTACCTAAAGCATTTTGTTTTTTTTTTGTTTTTTTTTCTTCTGTTCTTTCTTTCATTCCTTTTTTTTTTATTGTCCTTTCTTCTATTCTTCCTGTTATTCGTTCTTTCCTTCTTGCTTTGTATCTGACATGGTTTTTCTTTCATTTTCCCTTTCATTCATTCATTCCTTCATTCAGTGTTTCTTTTTTTTTCACCAGTTTCTCTCTTTTTTAACTCCCCCCACCATCCATTTCATTCATACTTTTGATCTTTTCTCTTTTCTCTTAATTTTTCTTTCTTTTAACTTTTCTTTCTTTCTTTGTTTTTTTTTTCTTTTTTCTTTTTTTTGTTGTGTATGTTTCGTTAATCCTTTTATTTATTTGTTTCTTCTAACTTTTGTCCCTTTTTTATCCCCCGTATTTTCCTTTCAAGAATTCTTTTCTTCAAATTCTTTCACCAGATATTTTATCAGCTCAGCCTAGTCTGTAACAAAGCCATTATTGTAAGGGCAAAGGGATCAATCAGTTATAGCGTTATATTTTTCCTGAAACGTTGAACTTCCTTGCTTTGAAAATCAACACAAGAATTCCTCGGTATAAACCAAGTTCGAAGATTGGCCTCCGAGATCAATGAAAAAGATTTATCCATATCAATAAACCGACTCGTTCCTTCTTATTTCTTTCCGTTGGCATCATCATTCTAAATTATATTTTATAATATTTTGTTAAAATTAATTTGAAGAATGAATTCTAGGTCTTTCGTAACATTCAACCGTCGTTTATTTCGATTACCTGTAATTTCTCTACTCTTAAATTTAATAATTTCTGTAGTACTTATTGTTTATTCCATTCCAGTCAGTTGGGTATAGAATATAAAGATGAAACCAGGTAGTCCCTAAAACATAAGTGACATTAAAAAGTCGTAATTAAGTGTGAGACAATCAAATCAGTCATATCTGATTATGTATGAAAGTTAAAGGCTGCTCACTCATTTGGGTGAATTGAAGTAAAATTATTAACAAAGAAGAACACTGGAGAATCCAACATCTGAAGGAATCTGCGCATATGTCAGGATGAGTGCTGTAACCTAAAAAGGGTTACCGAATGAAGAATAACACTATCTATCTATCTATCTATCTATCTATCTATCTATCTGTTTTAACGTAGAAAGGGTTACTGCATGAAGAATAACAAAAAGAGAGGTTGGAAATGAAATAGTAATCTTTATAACATCAACAAAATACAATACTCGCCAGCGGCGTGAAGTAGGTAAACAGCTGCTAGTGCTGGACTACATAGGCTTCATATTACCCCCGCTTGCAATAGTGACAACGTATTTCTGAGGATTGGGACATGCCCATTAGTGTTCATAGTTACGGTATATCTATCTATCTATCTATCTATCTATCTATCTATCTATCTGTTGTAACCTAGAAAAGGTTATTGCCTGAGGCATAACCAATACGGAGGTTGGAAATGAAATGGTAATCGTTATAACATCAACAAAATACAATACTCGCCAGCGGCGTGAAGTAGGTAAACCCCTGCTAATGATGGATCACTTAAACAGCATATTACCCCCACTTACAATAGTGTCCAATGTATTTATAAGGATTGGGAAATACCCATTTATGTTCATAGGTACGGTATATATCAGTATGTTATGCGTTGTTTTCATTTGCCCCTCTTGCTTTCAATCTGTTCTATAAGTATTATATTTTCCAAGCCCTCTTTCCTCATATGTCTTACAAATTAAACCTGTCTCTTTTTGATGTTAAGTATGTTTCCTTTTTGTTGCCATTTTTACGAAACCAAAAATCACCCTGAAAATTTGATTCATGTTCTTAAATAGTCTCGTTAGATGAAGACTTTTATATGGATGTCATGCATAGCGCTAAACCCGTTCAGAAATACCTATACTGTCTGCTGGACACAACAACTTCCGAAGATCAAATCAATCGTCAAAAAAGCCTTTGAGCGAGTAAAGCCTGGGAGTCTTGGCAAAGATCATCCTTCTTTGAACACCGTGAACTGGCGATACAGAATCACAAAAAAAAATCAGTATAAAATAACAGAAACCACAACACTTGAGGACTTCCAACAGCGGCAAAAACTAAATTGTATAGTACATTAACTCAAAGAGTAAATAGTAACATAATCTAGATGTTAATTGTTGTAACTTAGAAAATGTTATTGAATGAGAAATAACCAAAACGGAGGTTGGAAATGAAATGGTGATCTTTATAACGTCAACAAAATGCAATACTCGCCAGTGGCGTGAAGTAGGTAAACCACTGCTAGTGGTGGACTACATAGACAGCATATTACACCCGCTTGCAATAATGTCCAACATATTTATGAGGAATGGGACATGCCCATTTGTGGTCATAGTTAGGTATATAACACTATCTATCTATCTATCTATCTATCTATCTATCTATCTGTTGTAACCTAGAAAAGGTTACTGCTTGAAGAATAACCAATACGTGGGTTGGAAATGAAATGGTAATCTTTATAACATCAACAAAATACAATACCATTAGTGTTCATATATACGGTATATAACAATATGCAACAAGACATTTGGGATAAACATTAAATGTAATAATAGTGATGGAAACACTAAGAAACATTTTAGAGATGCAAGAAATCTTGATGGCACGCAATGACCAGTGATAACCACCAGAAATTTGGTGCGAAAATGCAAATATATATATTACTATATCTACGATATAAGGATATTAATGGTGATACTTAGGAAGGTTCTGGTGATGTCAGGAGATTTTCTGTCACTCAAGCCCCAGTGATGAATGTTGTATAAACATGTAAATAAATGGAACGCTCTCAGAAAAAAAATGGCAATTGTTCTGAAGACCTTTTTTTTTTCCTTGATGCCTCGACGGCATGTATTTAAGCATATTACTAGAATAGTATCTATGTCTCACCATTTCAAGGCTGAACTACCTAGACGAAATCTTCTGTTCTATTTTAATACTTTCCTTTCTCGACTGTGGAACTCCTTTCCGATTTAGTGCTTACCTGTCACGAATAAACATTAAAAATCTAAATGCAATGCCAATCGCCATCTTCTACCTTCTTGATTCTCCTCATAAAAGTCTTCTCATTCTCTTTTAATCCCAGTAACTCCTTGTGCCCTAGTGGCATTATCGTCTTGCTTCGGGTGGGTTATTTAAATTTCATTAGTTTATAAGCCAAACGCTAGGGACGGGTATTTTTACGGTATCTTGAAAACGTATATATATATATGCGCTTACAGCAGGTGATATAATTAATAATTATATTTATTTAATTATAATAAAGCATTTAATTATAATAAATTATAATAAATATATTAATATAATTAATAATTATTAATTAAGCAATATAATTTTTCGGGATTACGTGTAAGTACGTCTACAGCAGTGAATGTGTTAATAAAAAAATGAAAAAACCGGGGTACAAATGAGAATGTTTATAATAAATCCTTTGCTTGACGAAATTGAAGTCGTTTGCGAGAAAGAAGACGTGGTGACAGACTGATGACATCTACATTTGCGTTGCTGACGTTATTGAAAAGAAAATCATCACTTCTTTTTATTCCTTCTTCTTTTACTTGTATGCCCATATACAAGGCATAAATAATAGGAAAACAATGCCACTTGTCCCACTTTTATTTCAAGAATTATTGTCTTTTTTTTTTGTTATTTTTCCTTTTCTATTACATTCAAGATCAGAAAATGAGCGGTGGTTTTGTTATTGTTGTTTTTTTTTTTTTCTGATTGTTCTCGGTGTGGCTACTTTTATTTTTAAGTCGTTTTGTCTTCTTTAATTGTATTTTTTTTATATTTTTATTTCGTTATTGTTAAAGATGAGTCTGTTGTTTTCGACCTGTGTGATTATTAGCTATCAGGAAAACAAAACTGAACAGAACGAAAAGAACAAAATTAAAAAAAAGCATTAAAAAAACAAAACAAAAAACAAAAACAAAACAAAAACAAACATAAATCCGTATATATACTTACAATGATAAGACAGAATTGAAAAGAAAGAAAATTTGGAGTACAAAAGAAGTGCCAGGGTGGGGGTGGGCGTCTGTCGATAAAATAAAAAAAAAAAAAGAATGTTTGAAAAAATACACTGGGGATTTTCTTTCTCGAGACTAGGTAAGAAGAAATAAAACAAAAAAAGGGGTGAAAGAAAAAAACAAAAATTAAAGAAAGAATGAACACAAAAAAGAACCGTGTCATCTACGTGTGCCCTGAAGGCTATAGGCGTTTCATTAATAGCGAAATTAGCCTTAGTTAACATGACACGTGGGAGATACAGAACGGCCATTGGAATTCTCATGGCTCGGTATATTTGAAAAGCTTTTTATTAGTGTATGTATGTGCGCACGTGTTCGTGTGTTCTCTTGAATTACTTTTAGCTGCTTCTCGTGCTGTTTTCTGTGTAAAATCTCTAAGCTCTTTATTTTTACATGATGACGTCAATTGATACTTACCGTACCCCGCCACTTTCCAGTCCCTCCCGCGAAAGAAATTTCCCCTCAAGACGTTAATTAATTAGTAACCTATCTAAAAACGAGAGAGAGAGAGAGAGAGAGAGAGAGAGAGAGAGAGAGAGAGAGAGAGAGAGAGAGAGAGAGAGGCACAGGCACGGTGGAGTAATGGTTAGCGGCTCGGATTGAGGAATCGGAGAGCCGAGTTCGAATCCATTACTTTCACTTACGTGCTAATAACCTTGGGAAAGGTATGAATCCTTTTCTTATCCCCAAGCTATGGGTAAATAGCTGGACAGTGCCGGAATCTAAAGCCTTGGATGGAAACTGGTCTACAACAGAAAGAAATGGCAACCTATTGCGGGAAAAAATTCTGCCTCGTCAGTCATGTATCGAAAGACACATGATCGCCTAAGCGTGTATCACGCATGGCACATGCGTGATACACGCTGATTGAAGTTATCTATTCGTTTCCCATTACTTATCGCTTCGTAAGTAAATACAGCATAAGAATATGAAATGTTATTTTCTGTATGTTATTTTAAACGCCTTTTCTATACCTACCTTCATTTGGTTAGATAAGCATTTTATTTCTGATCATGTCACCGCGCAAATTCCTGTCATTTGTCGCTCTCAATAAATTTTGTCTTTTTATTATTTCCCCAAAATCTTGACCCGCCATCCATTTATTCTAGCTCGCTTGGTAGGTTATACAGTGTAACCCGGATATAAGATACCCAGATATAAGAGAAACCCGGATATAAGATATATTTTCTCTGGTCCCAAATTAGAGCCATACTTACCTAAACAAAATAGACCAAACCCGGATATAAGAGAAACACGGATATAAGAGAAACACGGATATAAGAGAAACACGGATATAAGAGACTTCTTCTCCGGTCCCGTCAGCTCTCTTATATCCGGGTTACACTGTATGTTGTTTTCTTCTTTCCGTCTTGACTTTAATCTGTACTGTGAGTATCAAATTTTTCAAGCCATCTTTCCCAATTATGTGCTTTAGAAATTTTAAATTTCTTTCTGATTTTAAGTATGATTGTCCATTTTTTTTCCATTTTCTGTAAAACATCATGGGTGCTCGCATGTTATTCTCAGTATCCTTCCGTAGAGACAGATTTCTTCTTGGCTCATGTTTCTTCTTCATCTGTGTTCAGCATTCACTGCCATATAGGAGCACTTTTATCAAATAGCAGTTCTCTCGTCTTTTTCTTTACACGTCGAATACGGTTCCTGTAATGATACAATTCTCAGTCTTTTTCTTCGACATATTCACTTTTTTTTTCTTATTTTTGTATTGTGTCAATCTTCATTTTTTTTCTTTTCTTTTTTTCTGCTTTCATATTTTTTTCCCGATATATTTCTTTCTTTTAATTACATTTTTCATTCTTTTTCTTTCTTTCTTTCTTTCTTTCTTTCTTTCTTTCTTTCTTTCTGTTTTCATATTTATTTCCTGTATATTTCTATTTTCTTTCTTTTTTCATATATTTTTCTGTATAATTCTTTCTTTTTATTAGATATTCTTTGTTTTTTCTTTCTTTCTTTCTTTCATTCTTTCTTTCTTAGGGTTTTTGTATTTACTTCCTGTATCTTTCTTTTGTTCTGTACATTTCTTTTCTTTTTTCTTTCTTTTTTCATATTTTCTTGCTGTATACTTCTTTCTTTCTTTCTTTCTTTCTTTCTGCTTTCATATTTACTTCCTGTATATTTCTTTCTTTCTCCATATTGTCTTTTTTGGATAATCTTTTTGTCTTCTGATTATCTTTCTGCATATTTTCTTTTCTTTTTATCATCTTTCATCATGTATAAATTTCCATTTTTCATTATTCCTCCTCTTTCTTCTTCTTCTTCTTCTTCTTCTTCTTCTTCTTCTTCTTCTTCTTCTTCTTCTTCTTCTTCTTCCCTTTTTATTCTTCTTTGTAACTTTTCTTCTTCTTCTAGCCTTTTATTTTCGGTGTTTTCTTCTTTTCCCACTCCCTTCGTTTCTACAATTTTGTTTCATTTTCTAATTTTTGATTAGTTTTGTCTTCCTCTTTCTCGTTCTCTCTTCCTCTTCTCTACTTTCCCTTCTTCCTCATTTTATTGCATTTCATTCTTCTCTTATTTATTCGTCATCTTTTCCTTTCATTTGTAATCTCCAACCATTTTAAATCCATCTAAACAAATGTACAAAAACTTTCCTTTGGATTTGAACATTTTTAGCACTGACGTAAACAAACATTTCCTTGTAGGTTTCAATGCGTATTTCAGGTGAATGCCAACAGGCACACATGATGAACTAAGGAATCTCAGATGACTTGTACGCCTATATACTTACTACGCCATTGCATCATTACCACATTTGCCTGAAACGGTAACAACATGCCTAGTTAAGGTAGTATCAACAAAAATAAAAACAAAACGAATGCAAATTCGAATACTGCAGAGAGGCAGTTTCTTTAATAGAGAGACCGTTTCTTTAATAGAGAGGCAGTTTCTTTAATACAAAGGCAGTTTCTTTAATAGATAAACCGCTTCTTTAATAGAAAGGCAGTTTCTTTAATAGAGAGGCAATTTCTTTAGTAGAGAGGCAGTTTCTTTAATAGAAAGGCATTTTCTTTAATAGAGAGGCAGTTTCTTTAATAAAAAGGCAGTTTCTTTAATAGAGAGGCAGTTTCTTTAATAGAAAGGCAGTTTCTTTATTACAAAGGCAGTTTCTTTAATAGAGAGACCGTTTCTTTAATAGAAAGGCAGTTTCTTTAATAGAAAGGCAGTTTCTTTAATAGAGAGGCAGTTTCTTTAATAGAGAAACCGTTTCTTTAATAGAAAGGCAGTTTCTTTAATAGAGAGGCAGTTTCTTTAATAGGGAGGCAGTTTCTTTAATAAAAAGGCAGTTTTTTTAAATAGAGAGGCAATTTCTTTAATAGAAAGGCAGTTTCTTTAATAGAAAGGCAGTTTCTTTAATAATATATTCGATGACTGAAGCCGGCAGACGTTGAATTCACTACGCTACATGTATATAAATAACGACGTCTGTTAAAACCTCTGATAACCCTGAGAACAGGTAAATTTCGAAGTCAGAGCTTTATTAACATTACCCAGGGCACCGCAGATCTACCTTGAAATATAACCAGCAATTTCGGATTTTCCGTGGATGTCGGTGGTGTAATGGATATTGGCTCGGAATTGGAAATAAGTTCGGATTCTAATCGATTTCCTTATATTCACTTACGTGCAAATACCCTGGGGAAACGTACGAATCTATGTCTTCTTCCCAGCTATGGGTGAAATAGCTCGACTTCCGTTTTTTAAAAAAAATCATTGTTATTTTAAAACAGTGTTAAGGTAACATTCACTTACCAAAAAAAAAAAAAAAAAAAGGAAAAAAGAAAATGATTGTTTCCATTCCAAATATGTTTCGGGTTGAAATAATCCAGAAAAAGGGTTGAAAAGCCGTAAAATCATATCAATCAAGGAAATAATCATTGTTGATTCTTCTGCACATTGCATGAATACCAAGTGTAAGTAGAGGAAATATACAGGTAGGAAAAGACTTAGAAATACATGAACATACTGACATATATATATATATATATATATATATATATACATATATATATATATATATATATATATATATATATATATATATATATATATATATATATATATATATATATATATATAAGAGTGTGCCAATAAATTGAATCGATTTTAAATATGAATTAAGTTTAAGCGTCTAATCATTTTTTTCTTTTTCTTTCAGATTTAACAACTTATATCTTTAGTAATTTCCCCCATGGAAAGACTAACAATCAAACAACGTGTTAAAGTTATCGATGCCTATTATGAAAATGGACGCTCAAAAAGAAATGCATTTCGACACTTCACGATTTTTTGGTCTGCATAATCGACCAACCGAGGTTGCAATTGGAAACGAAGTAACGTTGTTGTGGTGAGGTTCAATTGCTGCGTGCGATGACGAATGGGGGTGTCTAGATTTTCGGCCACATTCTCGTACACTGTAGCAATGTTTTCAGCTGAACGGCGTAAACGAGCACACAATGGTGTTTCCCCATCTGCCACCGAACCAGAATTTACAAACAGTTTTTCCAACTGCACTCCGAAAACTTTAACACGTTGTTTGTAGTTAATCTTTAATGGTTGAAATTGCCAAAGACTTAAGTTGTTAAATCTAAAAGAAAAAGAAAAAAAAATCATTAGACGCTTAAACTTAATTCACATTTAAAATCGGTACAAGTTATTGGTACACCCTTTATATATCTATATATATAGATATATATATATAGATATATATATATAATATATATATGTATGTATGTATGTATGTGTGTATGTGTGTGTGAACTGGTTTAGATAGATAGATAGATAGATAGATAGATAGATAGATAGATAGATAGATAGATAGATAGATAGATGGCGCGCAAAATTCTAGGCCCGACCCCCTTCGCAAAGTAAGCATTCTGACGGCTGGTCAGAACGAGAGAAGATTACACGAGTGAATGTCCTTGAATTTCTTCACCCATAAGTACAAGACAATGTCCATTGGTATGCACCACTTATAGTTTCTTAAATGCATACGCAAGTGCTATCTTGCGGTAATCCTTTCGCTACTAATCGGATTAACGGCAAACAAAATAAAAAGGCACCCGCCTTTTAAGGGACGAAGCTGTTTTATGTTAAATTAATTCTAATCAGGCAAAACAACCAAACTGAGATATGAGAAACAAGGAAAAAACAGGAGTGCCCCAAGAGGAAAAAAAAATGAATAACTGAGCAAAACATGCCTATTATCATTTTGACATTTTCTTTCAGGATTTATCTTCTTTTGTGTCTTTCGTTATAACAATTTCATTTACTTCCCAGTCATAAGAAGCAAAATCTTGCAGCCCCATTACCTCCATCTAAGAAGAAACACACATCAAAAACTCATTGAAAAAACCTCCAATATACTTATCACGTCATCCACAACGCAAAGACAAAGGCACAAAAAATACACAACCGCAGCAAAAATATTTTTTAGCTACAATAATAAATTAAACAAAAACAGATACATAACACTATCTACCAACTTCATAATATCCACTATCGAGAAAAACTTATCCCATCTAAATAGTCACAAGCACCCGCAAAACCCTTGGGGATATCATCAGAACTAAATAAATAAAAAACATAATAATAATAATAATTCAGAAGCTGACATACATAAAATAAATTGCCAAGACATTTCCTCACCATAAACAGGGGAAAATGTAGAAATTTAAAAAAAAAACAAACAAAAAAACAAGAAAAACAAAACAAAAAAAAAACGTATCTATGAACACAAAGATGACCTCATAAATAGGAATGTAACAAAAGTACTAGTCATACAGAAAAATAAATTCGACCAAAAATTGATCTAAAAAATGCCGCACTCATCAAAAGATGAAGTAATTTATTCAGAATAAAAATCAATGAGAGTACCGCTATCGAATATTATCAAAATATCTATCTACTCCAAGGTTTCTTCCATTCTCACCTTTTCTGGAAGAATTACTACTTTCCCAAGCCAAAATAGATGTGGCACCATTTAACGAGGCAGAAATGGAAAAGAAAGGAAAGAAGAAAAGGAGAGGCTAAGTACCGAATCGTGAGTGATAAGCAAGAACACACACACGGCTAAGAGACAATGGATAAAAGGATATTTTGATAAGTAACAAATGTCGAAAGAGTGTCATTACAATGACAGGGAAATTCTGAGTAAAAAGAAAGGGAAAGAAGGAAAGAATCAGATATGTTTTGGCATTGGCTGTGTTATCTAAGGATATGAAAAGAAACTATTGGTACGGGAAGACATCTTATTATCAACTACAGACCGGCTGGCCAAAGAAAAAAAATTCAAATGAAAATGTTAATTCGATAAGTGACGAAAAACAGGCAACTAAAGGGACTTTGGACAGATATAAAATTATGTTATCAGAAATATGTACCGAAGGAAAATGAATGGGATCCTAGAAGTGTTTTTTTTCTTTCTTCGAGGCGACAGACTGACTGGAACTTTGGAGATGTTTCCTTTTTGAGACCGTGTTAGGAAGACCACAAATTCTGATAATTAGCGATAAAATACCTGACATAAACCACGTGTAGAACAAGAGTTATGACCGCCATTGTCATATTGTCCCGTTCGCGACCAGAGAAATGATAACAACGATTAAGAGGAAGAAAAGGGAAAGAAAGGAGATAATTTTTTTTAGTTAAGCAAGATATTTTTTTTTCTCCCTGAAACAAAGCCGCGGAGTCGTCCACGCCCGACTGAAACATCATTGGTCGAGTGGTGATCACGTGACGCACGAGGGAGGCTGTTGCAGCCCATCTGGAGGATGAGTAAGAGAGGTTGCTACGAAGATGTGGGGAGGGCAGTTCACGCCCCTCTGAAGTATATGAGAAGGTGGGAGTGAGGAAAGGTTCCCAAAAATGGAAAAAGGTGGAAATTCCTAACCAGAGAGGTGGATATGTATTTAGAATTATCGAGGAACCCCCCGGCGCCGACAAACTCACCCCGGTTTTGGTCGGCGCCCATATAAACGAAGCCACAACGAGCAGAGTTGAGTTGAGTTGAGTCCCAGCAGTTCCCAGAGTCAGTCTTCAGTTGAAGCAAGCCTCGAAGATAGCTAACCAAGTTTCACGCACATTCCGGACCCCTCTTCAAACCAAGAACAATTATTTTGAAGAGCGACTTAGATCCAGATCACCGAAATAAGTTTTTTTTTTTTTTACTTTCGTCCAAAGACCCACCGAAACACCAATTTCTTAGAGAGCAGACGACTTGAAGCGTTAAAACTTGCCTAGCGGAAAACAACGTGTCACAATCCATAGAACGGGTCGGGAGATAGATGCAGTCTTATGTATCGAACAACTAGACATAAAGTTTGTTACCTTTTTCATTGATACTTTGAACTTTTGAGTTTTCATTTTAGTGTCTTTTATGCATATTTGTGTGGTATCACCACCGTTGAACTCGGTTTGCAGTACGGCCCCAACCACTGTTTGATCTCGTCTGCCTAAGATCAATTCACAACGTGGGTAGGCGGACTGGGCGATCAGTGCAGTTACCTTGGTAACCAGGCGTTGGAAGCGAGTTGGGAACGATGAGGCTGATATCAAATCTAACCAGATTCCCACTCGAATCACCAAAAGGTTAGAACGTCACATTTGGAGCAGCGACACCCGAACGGAGCAGCGAGGAGCGAACGACTGGCGCCGCGGCGAGGACGTCACAATTGATGCTGTTTAGGGACGTCACAGTTGGTGCCGTGGTAGACTAGGATAGAACGTCACGGTTGGCGCTGCGACCAGGGGACGACGTCACATAGACAACAACAAATAATTTAAAAAATCACAAGAAAACGGTTAGATCCAGAACTTCATCCCTTGAAGATGTACAGCACAAACATCGATTTCATACCATAACAATCTAATCACAATACAAACAATATTCATTAAAAAGAAAATTATTGAATATTACTCTCACTCATTTTACTTTTCACACGACTTTGAATTAGGATATTTTGTGCCATCGACTTGCTTTGACTGACCTTTCAGTCACCTGATTAGCATTCATGAACGTTTTCAAATTTACAAGCCTTGATATCCTCACGTCTGTGTATATAAACACATGCAGCATGTGTAAAGGTTTGGTGTATACAGAATAAATTCCAATAACCAAAAAATACTATTCTTGCAAGAGTGCTCAATACAGAGTGGAGCAAATATAATTATTTATTCGAAAATTATAACATAAATATGTTATAAAGTCACTAAGAAAATAGCCATTTTGTTTCAACACTTTTAAGTGATGGTGTTGAATGTAGAATAAATGGCTTTAAAAGGCTCAAATCAATCAAAAATTTGATGACACCAGAAGTGGTAAAAGAAAATAGATTTTTGTAGAGATTTTATAACATATTTATGTTATAATTTTCGAATATATATATATATATATATATATATATATATATATATATATATATATATCTGTGGGGGAAATATATAATTTTTATTTAGTAAATATAATTTTAGGGAATAAAAACTAAGTGGAAATGGTTTTAGCTTGACGCGTTTCGATCTTCAGTCCGATGACGTCATAAAAAACGAAATGCATAACACGTAACTTTTCCACTTTGTCACTTTCTACTTTGTTACTCGAATACACACACATATGTATATATATATATATATACTAGCTTAAAATACGCCCAATCAGGTGGCATTTAAGTAAGCTCCTGCTGAAGGCTCCTAATTGGGACTTCATCACAATAGGTAGACAGTAGTAGATGCGATAAGCAACAATAAACTACAGCAGAACTCAAAATTGATCGTTGCAGTTAAGTATTGCATTAATATTTAAGCTTACCTCTTAAAAGTTCAACAATATTTCTTCTGCTTTAAAGACAATTTGATGTACGTAGGTCCTTACTTTCCGTACAAACAACTATTTTTATTTCATGGGTGACTTTCGCTGGATTTTGCAATTAATTTCGATAATTTTCACATTTATTTCCAAGTTATAAAAATTATTATATCACAAAAAAATTCGTCGAGAAATATCACGTACAAAAATGGCCGAAAACTATCGCTTTAATGAAAACTTGAGAATCCAAAATTTCAGACCTGTGGGTCCGGATCCGGCCCGGAAGTTTTGGAATTTTCTCACGGTGTCGGTCTGATTCCAAAATGCCATATACTCAGCTACGGCTTCTCGGAGTAAAGTTGAAAAAGTCTGAAAACAGGGAAACCCTGAGATTTGCATTTATTGTATAGATACATAAAGTGTGTGGGAAAACATACTCGATTGGGTCTGTAATTCTCATACATTATTAACTGATATAATTTATTGTATTTAAATGAAATCTTAAAGAAAATGTCCCATTTCTTTTAATCATTTCATCCCAAGCAAGGCGGTAATTTTACTACTACCCAAGGGGCTACACGGAGTGAAAGTGAAAGAGAAGACGGCGAAAAGGATGATTGAGGAAATCACTAAAAATTAAGTGGATTCAAGAAGGCAGGAGATGGAGATTAGCGTTGCATTTAAACTTTAGGGAAACAAGAAAACAGAAGGGAGTTCATCAGGTGCGAAGTGCGAGAAAAGAAACTGTTGGAGTAGAAGTGCCGATTGCATTTAGCAATTTCAACAGTAAACAAGTGGGACCTATGAGACAATCTAGTAACTCGCTTAAATTCATGTAGTCGGGTCACCATGGAAAAAAGCTGGTCCGATCAGTATCCTTGAAAATATTTGGAGAAAAGACAGAGTGAAGCCTCGTCAATCGGCGAGAAATTGATTGAAGTCGAGAATCCTGGCTAGGATCGATTACATTACAGATATTTATTTGGATCATGCCAAGAATCTTGAAATGTACAGAAAGAGCACCAGTATTCAAATCACGGACAAATGTAGATACGTGCAAGATATTTTCTGACTAGGAAAAGGATACAGTCACCCAAATCTCCTTGCAATAGATGCAGCTATTCGATGTAGTCGTTCAATTTGAAATCAGTGAAAAACGTGAAGCCAAGTAGGCGCAGCGTGTTTCTCTCCTGGTGTCTAGTGATTGCTATGCTGATAGCAGGCAAAAAAAGATTATCTATGGTGGATAAATTAAATCAGTTTTGTTTTCAAGGCGTTAAAATATACAAGCCATTTCCCGCACCAGTTAACCACAGATTGGAGGTACTTTTCAAGAGCAGTTCGCAGATTAATTTTGGCAGACAAGTCGGATTTGAAACTGATACAGGAGTAAATGGTAATGCCATCTACATAAATGACGAGCTGGGTACTAAGGACATCTGTGAAATCCTTGAAGATCAGAAACAGCGTAGTACCAAGAATAGAACCTCTCACTCTCCCCCCCCTCTCTCTCTCTCTCTATATATATATATATATATATATATATATATATATATATATATTATCCACGTCGATACCACAACTTGGAGTTTCATGCGGATGCACAATCTTCAGTGCAGGAGACATACATGAAGATTGCATGTCTGCATGAAACTCCGAGTCGTGGTATATGTATATTCATTAATATATATTTAATAGCTCTGTTATATATCATCGAGCACGGTTTTTATAACACCTGAGAAAAAAATATATATGTACGTGGAAGTATATGCGCGTATACGTGTGTTTTATCATACCCATCTCTCTCCCTCAGACACACTGGATTGTAGATTAATATTCTTTCGTTTTTTTTTTTTTATTATTATTCCATTTAGATTCCTCGACTAGTTTCGGCCGAAATGGCCATCATCGGGAGGAGAAATATTTCTGCTTGCTGCTAGCACTAAACTACAGAAATGAATGTCTTGATGAACTTTTGTCTGTAGTTTTCATTTGTTTTTTTATTTTTTTATCTTTTTAATATGAATCTTTTAACATTCCTTGTGTTGGTCAAACAGTCTCTTTTAAGTTGTTATTTGAGATAAGAGCTGGATAGATACATGCTGCTATGAATTCTCTGGTCAGTTTGACAGTTTTATTGGACTTGGTGAGGGGATGTGTCTCTGTTTAGTGTTTGTGTGTGTGTTATTTAGTTTTTAGGGAGTGAGTGAGTATGATATGTGTAAGCGTGTGTATTGCTGTGGGTGTGTGTTATCATTTGGCTCATTAGGGAGTGAGTGCGTATGTTGTGTGTAAGTGTGTATATTCGTGTGGATGAGTATATAAGTGTGAGGCCTCCACACCTCCGTAAGCCCGTCTGTCTTGTGTGGGTGAGAAATGTGGGTAGTTTTTTTTATTTGTTGAGTTATATCTATATATTGTTAAATTTGTGATTTAGCCCGGCTGGATATTTTGTTTTTAGACGTTGTATCCACTTATTTTCATGCGACTCTAAAATCTTTCTAATGTTATCTGCTCTGAACTTTTCTATTCTCTCAATTATAGTGAATTTGGCATGGGTTTTGAAATCGTGTTTTTCCAGGCGGAAATGTTGTTCTACAGGTAATAATTTTTCATGGGGAGTCGACTTAATTCGTTTACGATAATTGTTAATTCTGTAGTGAAAGGGCCATTCAGATTTTCCTACATATTGTTTCTGGCATAGTGTGCATTTTAGGAGGTAAATTATGTTATGACTTCTACAGTTAGAATCGTGGTAGATTTTGAAAGTAGATTTAGTGACTGAGCTAGTGAATGAATTCGTGTTTTCATAAACTTCTTTTGTTGTTGCATGGTTGGGAAAATCCTGTTGTTTTTGTTCTTAGTTTATTACGGATTACCTTGTCCCCTGAAATATATACATAAATATTTCATCGTATAAATTTCATCTTGAAAGAAGAGTTCGATTTAAGCTTTTTCCAAGATAATTTTTATAAGGATTTCACCAAATGCAAGGCAGGAGTGCCAATAGTATGCAAGGGCCGACAGAGAGTGCAAGTAAGGGAAAAGATAGGTATAGGGGATTGAGGAAAGGATAAAAAGAAGAATGAGGTTTAAGGACACAAAAGATATCGATTGATATTATGGAATCTTCCACAACAAACCAGCTTTTCCTCTTTTTAGGAAATGCACTCTTCCTATCTGGTAAATAACATCCTACTTTCATACAAAATATCAACGAGAAACCATTGGTCAACCACCTTCAATCTAGCTTGCTGATTGGTCAGTTCCGACCAATCAAACTGCCTGCAGGCGACAAATTTTACCGCGCTTTCCATTTGATCCTACCACGTGATACACGACCATCATATAAACCCAACACGTGTGATATTCTCTCTTCTTCTTCTCTGTTCCTGCTCTTCCTGACCCGAGCCTAACTTATCTACGTCACTCGTACATCTGAACACGCCGCCAAAATGTGACCCTAAAGATACTTTAGTCTCGAGTGATAAAGTCAGACGTTAAATGAACAATACTTAATTCATGCAAGTATTATCTCTGAACCATTCCAAACACTCAATCTTCTATTACAGTTTAATATTACTTCCTCATAATATGAACTCAGGTACAACTATTTACCTAATCAAAGAGACACAACTCTGTCTAGCCTTTTCACTCAGTATTCATGCATGTATACCAAACACAAATAAATTCAATTGTTACGTTCGAAACAATATGTTTGTGAATCACTATTTCTCCTTTCTTGTCTACGTCAAGAGTTTTTAATCTTCACAAAATAAATAATAAGAGTCCAGCCCCCCTACAATATTACATTTAAATCTTTGTAGATTATAGTTATCAGAGATGCAAGTAAGAGGAAAGGAGTTCCACTGTGGGGAAGTACGAGAGAAGAATCTGTTAGTGTAGAAGAGTTGTTGGAATTTTTGGGTACCCTGGTGTACTAGTGAGCCAGCCAAAATGAGCTGACTCATTTTATAGTTCACCAATAGAAGGGTTAACCAATCAGAAGGCTCAAAATATTCAATGCGACGTGTATAAAGGCGGCCATGTTTTTTCCCGAATATGCACTGCTAGCCTTTGATAACCCGGACGAGGCTTCGCCGAAGGGCAGAGTCTCGTTCAGGGAGGTTGACTGCCCCTGAACCCATTTATACGCGTTCGAATAGGGAATATTTTTGGCAGAGCCTACGGGCTCGGAGATCCCACGTAAATTCCAGCCTTGTACTACATGTAACCCTCGGTGTTAGATGGGGGGTAAATATCACTGCCAGCCTTTGATATCAAAGACTTAAGAATTACGGAACAGCTGCTGGCGGTATTGGCGATATAGTCAAATTCTGTAAAATATCTGACTCGAGAGTATTAATCTTTAACGTTGTTTCATTGAACAGATTACGTACTGCCCTGTATTCTATATTCATAGACTATGGTGAACAGGGTCAACAGATGTGGTTACATTTAACTGTTTCGACAGTAAAAGGGTGGAACTGAGATGCCAATCTAGTAGCGCGCTTAAATGCATGCTGTCGGAGCACCAGTGAAAATAGCTCGTCAGAGCAGATGCCATGAAAATATTTATAGAAAAGACAGAAGGAAGAAAGTGACTGGAGTCGAGTCAGGACCGATCACATTGCATATCTGTCTTTGGATTTTTGACGCAAACCTCCAGATGAACAGGTGGAGCACCAGACCATATATGGCAAGTGTATCCCATCCATGGACGAATACTAGATTTATAGATGTGAAGGATGGACTCAGACGAGAAAAACCTTCTGGTGCGACATAGAGAACCAGCATTCCTTGCGGTGGATGAGCAATTGATTCAATGTAGTGTTCCACTTCAGGCCAGTGGAGAACCAAGAAGGCGAAGTGAGACGCTCTCACGGAGTTGATCATCAGCCCTGCCGATAGGAGGCAGGGAAGTTTTTCTATGGCGAGTGAACGCAACAGAATATCCCGGAATTTGTCACGCAGATTTTGCGCCTATATGAATAACACTGCTCACTAATTGTTCAAGGATAGATTTCAAATTTTTGTAACTTTTGAACGAAACAATGGAATGCACACTCCCCCGAGTCTTCATTTATTGAGCTAAAATTCTGAGAACGAAAGACCATTATGAAACGTCTCGCAATCTGATCACCAGGAACATTATAATTTCAAACTGTTGTCATGCTGACTCATTCTTTTCGAAAAAGGTGAAAAGAAAAGCGTTCCAAATGGATAGACACGCATTTTGAAAAGTCGCTAAGCATGAAACCGGCTAATAATGACTAAATAAATGAAAAATACTCTCTCTCTCTCTCTCTCTCTCTCTCTCTCTATATATATATATATATATATATATATATATATATATATATATATATATATATATTAAATAACAAATAAAATAAACAAAATCAGTGACAGGTATATTACGATAATTATTAGTTCATATTATTTATCGAGTTTATCCTAATAGACGCTAAATAAATATAGTTCTAAAATATGTTTGATATTTTTTGAAAGTCAATAATAATAAATATTTAAATGAAATAACTTTTATCTATAACTGATTACGTCATTTGAGATAAATAGATAATAAGTAAGTTGTAAGATTACAAATTATATGGTCGTTTGTTAATTATATATATATATATATATATATATATATATATATATAATTATTTATTTAAAAATATGATTCCAACTCGCGAGTTGGAATCATATTTTTAAATAAATAATTATATTTATGCTCTACTTTCGTATCGAGCTCTATTTTTTTTAAAATAATAACAAAAATACTAAGGAACTTTGGATTATTTACCAAACCAGTTTCTTTCCTATTTTCTATATTTTCACACACACACACACACACACACACACACACACACACACACACACACACACATATATATATATATATATATATATATATATATATATATATATATATATATGTATGTATGTATGTATATATATATTATAGTAAAAAGAAAGAATAGTAAGATATATAATCCGGTGTTCTTATTGGTATTTTTATTTTTACAAAACAGTGCTCAATGTAAATTTACAGAGCATAAATATTATAAAAATTTAAAAATATATTATAGTAAAAAGAAAGAACAGTTAAATCAGTTAATTTATAATATATATATATATATATATATATATATATATATATATATATATATATAATGATAAAAACACATGTATATGTGTATATTATGTACTCATATACATATACAAACCGATGCATATATGTACAGGACGTTTCTGCATAGGTTAGTCCGTATATATATATATATATAGTGATATTAAATATAACCATATGAACTATTTATATTTAGAGGTTATCGATAAACTCGAAAGAAGAATAAGCAATATTATAGGTCCTGAACTGGCGCCTCGGCTTCAGTTCCTTTTCTACTGCCGTAATGTAGCTACCTTCTAACTTTTCTATAAATACATTCTTGGTAATTGTTCGAATACTCTTCGCTATGGTACCTCAACATTTCTTTTAATTTAAGAGCCGGACTAGATTGCCGTAATGGTTTCTTCAATTCTGCAGTTGAATTGGCAAGATGTAACCGTAACTTATTTTTCAAAATTTTATTCTCTCACACTTGTCAGCCGTGGAAATTTCTTTCAGCTTCTTGCTTTCTAGTCAAGTCTGTTATTCAAAATTTTAAATGCAATGTCAATCGTTATCTGTTGTGTTTTCTGTTCTTTTAGTGTTCTCTATTTAATAATGTTTTTCTTTTACTTATATTCTTTCAGATTCAGTAATCACTTGCATATCAGCAGTTTTATTGCCTTCCTTGCAGTGAAATGATTGAAAAAACAAGACTTTATAAATTTCATATTAGTAATAGTTTAACAACGAGTAGAGTGATATTGTTTTATAAGTAATTTTTTATTTTGTGTATGAAAAATACAATATCAATCGTCATCTTCTGTCTTCTTGATTCCCTCTTTTATTTCTCTCTCGATCCTTATTTATGTTTCCCTTTTTTTCTTATTCTTTTGCACTAAGCAATTCCTTGTTTCTTAGTAGCTTTACTGTTAATGATTTAAATGGCGAGAATACATCTTCGCAAACAATTTCAATAAGGTACACTAACCCCGAACCCGTATATGAATGATATGATACCTGTTTATAAATTCCAGTTGCATAAGGTCTTTTTTAGTTTTTACAACCTTTCTTCTGTTCCTACAGACATCCTCAGGTATGGAAATAGATTTGTTCTTGTTTTTTACTTCTCGGTAATAAGATAACAACGAAAATATAGATGTAATCCGAAAAAATGCTATGAAAAATGTGTTATTGTTTTGGAACGTGCGGTCGCAACGCTGAGTCTGAATTTTAAATTTTAAGGTTGTGCGTTTTTGTACAAATATAGTAATAAGAGAATTCTTTTTTACTGGTAGGTTTTCCGTCAATGTGGCATGAACTATATTGTTCAATAATTAAAGGAATGTCACACTTATTATTCGAAAGTTGCACGTTGGAAACTGGAATTTATAAACAGGGATCATATCATTCATATACAGGTTCGGGGTTAGTGTACCTTATTGAAATTGTTTGCGAAGATGTATTCTCGCCATTTAAATCATTAACTTCTATATTTGTTTTTTGTATGTATGATTCATGTAATTATATATATATATATATATATATATATATATATATATGTGTGTGTGTGTGTGTGTGTGTGTGTGTTTCATTAAAAAACGACAGACAAGGTACTACGGTTAAACTTTTTATTTCATTTTTCTTGTGTTCGAAGACAAGAGCTTTTCTGGACAAAGAGTGTGTAAAAACTGTCCAAATGTGTTATAGTTCCGAGCGCTTTCGGCTATTCCTTTAGCCATTATCAAGGATGACTCAATTTTTCAGCTTAATTGCGTGTGTGCATTATGTGTATGTTTTAGTTTGTTGTAAGGATGTTTTACTTTCCGAATACGCTTAGCACATTGTAGCCTTGTTCGTAGTTAATATTGTTAAGAGTTGGCTCTTTCTTTTTTATTATTAAAGCTTCCATTATTTTTAATCGTTTTTTACAGGTGGATGAAGTTATTATATTTGTGTTTTCCACTACTATATTTCTAATGGAGTCTGGTAAGTTTGTGTGTGTGTTTAAATGGGGTTCTAATGGAGCTGTGATCAGATAGGTGTAACGTAAGGCGTCTGGATAAGCATGTAGTTGTGTAAACGATGTAATTATTTATGAGTCCGGTTTGATCAGGAACACAGTTCCTTAAGGGGCATTTGAACTCATAGATAATGTTCGTTCTTTGTAATTTTGATTTAGCTGGTGTGTTGTTATTTTTAAGGATAAGGTTAGCTGTCATAATTAATTTGATTTTTTTTATTAGGGTCAATTAGGGTATTATATTATTTTATAATATGTCTTAGTGAAGATTCGTCTTGTTTGTAGTTAATGTGCATTTGGTTTTTGTAATAAATGTGTATGTAATTTTTGACTTAATGAACTCCAACACACAAATCCTTAGATTCAATGGTTGCTGCTCGTGAATGTTACTTTGAACTGTTCGATCACCATCACTATTCTCCTAATTTGTCTATCATCTGTTACCCCAAAAAATGGAATTGAAAAAAATGGATTGAAACAAGTATCGCAAAGATGATGGCTCCATATGATATTTTTGGTGCAAAAATAATGACGTAATAATGTCGTTTTTTGACGTTACGTCAAAAAACGACATTATTACGTCATTATTTTTGCACCAACCTAATAGTTAATCGTCTGTCTTGTATCCCTATTATTTTTCTCGACGGTGGTAGTGAAAGGACATCCATACCTTGGTTCATCTTCCAAAACTTTCCCTTCTTCTCATATGTGATGTTGATGACTTTGTTGATCAACAGGAGGAACAGTGTTCTTTGAGTTGTCAGACGTTAGTTTACCAGGAAAAAAAAAACAATGCAATTATTAATAAGAAGAACTGAAATGAATGCATCCAAGATTTCACAGCTCTAGCGTCACGGCTTCATAGTCAGCCTATGCACTTTTCAGTCCATCCTCATACCTGGAAAGAAATAATGCAGTTATTATTAATAAGAATTGAAATTAATGCATCCAAGATTTCACAACTCTAGCATCAATGCTTCATAGTCAGCCTATGAACTTTTCAACCAACTCTCGTATTGGAATATTGTCTATTTAAATAATATTTGCTTGAACACGCACCGGCAGAAGAAAATAATCCTGAATTAAATTCAGATTTCCAAATGGAAACTCTCGTACACACTAGGCCCCAATCTTTTGCTGTTGAAATCACTAAATGCAACCGCCACTTCGACTCTAACAGATTCTCTCCTCGCACCCCCACCTCTGTGGAACTCCCTTCTGTTTCCTTGCTTCCCTGGTAAATAAAATTGTTAAACATTTAAATGCAATGTCAATCTCTATCGTCCATCTTCTTGGAACCCATTCATCTTTTGTCCTTTCCACAATCGTCTTCTCTTTCACTTTAATTTCTCATATCCCCCACCCCTGCGCACTTTTGTCATTACTGCCTTGCATGGGGTGAAATGATTAAAAAAAAATACAAACATTGAGCTGTGTATAACGTGTTTCAAGAAAAAATAGGAAATTGCTTTTTTCACTGCAAATTATGTGGCATGCGTGATACACGTTTAGGCGATCATCTTTCGATGCATGACTGACGAGGCTGATTTTTTCCCCGCAGTAGGTTGCCATTTCTTATGGCGGTAGACCAGTTGCCGTCCAAGGCTATAGAACCCGATATGTCCTGCTATTTAACTGGGGGGATAAGAAGAGGATTCATACCTTTCTCAAGGGTATTAGCACGTAAGTGAAAGTAATGGATCTGACTGGAATTCGAACTCGGCTCTCCGATTCCACAATCCGAGATGGTATCCATTACACCACCGTTCCGAAAATTATGCATCTTCTCCAAGTATTTTACAAAAAATATTACAGTCGATTACATAATATTTCAAGCTCAATTTATGTTTATATTAGGTTAGTGCAAAAATAATGTCGTTTTCTCACATATGTTACTATGTGAGAAAACGACATTATTTTTGCAACAACCTAATATTTCTCAGCCATGCAATGAGATGAGGTAACCTAAACCGTAGATTTATCTGCGGAATATCATTACATTATTGTTACATAATTATAGTGGGAGCATTAAGATTATATTTTGGGTCGTATATTAATTTAAAATATACCTTTTTTACAGACTTATCAAGATTTATATTATTTTTACATATTTTTACGTAACTAAATACATAATTGCCAACAATGTTTCCGTAAAACTTGATATTTCCAGTAATAAATTCTTAATAAATATTATTACTGTTATTATTTTACTTAAGTGTAAGGTAGTCCTACATTTACAATTCCTTACGACCAACCATAAAAAGAAATGTTGATCAAAACTGTCTAAAACCTTTCAGAGGGGATTGCTGCAAAATTATCAAATGTTGAATACGCCCCTTCTCCGCCTAACGTGTCGTATATTGGATATGTGTTAAAAAGTGTTATCGCATCACAGTAGCTAGAAACATTGTGCTTTGATATTGTAACTGCAAATTTACAGAATCTTTTTAGCTCATTTTTAATGCTTCAGATCTTTAACTAAACGGTGTGAGCAGAAATCGTGAAATATTCAAGTATTTAACACTGGTCTATCATCAAATTATAACTTCTGTAGGCTTCGCTGAAATCACCCCGAAAACACCGCTTCCTCTTTGGTTAGCGAGTTAATCAGCATCGAGTCCGGTCAGTAATTAGATGTGGAATAGCTTGGGAACACCGAGTACTGTAAGCAAACTTATACGATCTGAAATATATTTCGGGTTTTAATAACATACAAACAGTAAAAAAATAAATCAGTCAAATCCTGTATAAGATATATACCAACAAATTCCACGAGTACACAATGCAATCATTGGATGGCAAATACCCGTTAAAATCAAATGTGAAAAAAATGATGCGTCACCAGCTTCTAAGGAAACCCAAGAAACAAAACGGTTTCATCGAATCCTACAAAAGTACCAACACCAGAATCTGTTCATCATGTATATGATCTAATTTTATTCTTCTGAACCAAGAGAATTACGGAAACGTTAAAGATATTCAAGGAATGCTGAATATTCAGAGAAGGTTGAAGATATTCAGGAAAGCTGCCAACCAAGTGAAATCCAAAATTTCACAGTGCCAAACAGAAATCAGATCAGGTTGGTACCAGCGAATTGATTTTACTGAATTTCCATGCTGCTGTCAAAATAAACATACAGATTGAAAGTTATTTGACTTTAATCTATATGGGTACGGTACGTAATTCTCTGAAGGTGAGCCAAATCGAAAGTTATCTGAAGAAGTTCAGAGAGCAAGACAGTCGAAACGTTTTGAAAATAAAAACAAAAATGCAGACTGTAGTCCGACTGAAAATAATATCGATAAAGACAACTTCTTATAAAGATAACTCCTTATCCAAGAAATGAAGATATGATTGATTAATTGATTTTTTTAAAAATTGCAATATGAGATCGGGTAAGAAATTATTACTGAGATATTAAGTTTATAAGTCACAAAAATTCCTCCAGGCCGCGTGGCTCAGTGGATAAAAGTGGTTATCTGATCCTCTTCACTCAAAGAGTTTTGAGTTCGACACCTGCCCACTGCACTAACAAAAAACTTGTTGAGATAAAGGGAGATAATTGAGACATTCGGAAGTGTAAACTAGAAACAATCTACCAAGGTGGACGAAACAATCATGAAACTAGAACAATCTACCAAGGTGGACGAAATAAAGCGTTCATCATCTGAAGAAAGCCGGAGCGTACAACGGTCGAAATGTGAATATGACAATAAAGATGGTGATATTGTCCGAACAATGCCAATAATTGTTTTTTTTTACAGGTTAATTAACGTTTTTAGATGGTAGAATGTTTTGTAAATAATAATGATTTTCTTGATAATTAACCTATAGCTGGGGAGAGAAGAGACGGATTTACCCGTAAGTAAATGTAACGAACTCGAGTTCACAGATTTGTCATTCTGTACCTCTATTTGCACATCCCAGATCGTTAAGTTCATGTGGAAGGAGGGTACGACCTATTAAAGAAAGTATTTGTGTATAAATAAATATAACGACCCCGACCGGAATTAGAATTTGGCTCTCCGATTCACAATTCTGAGCCTTTATCCATTACACTACATTCTCATCCAAACTTAAAACCCCTGGTATTATCAAGCGGTCACCCATCTAAATCCTGACATGAGTCGACGTTGCTTAACTTCAGTGATCGTATGAGAAATTTTGTTTCAACGTGATATGACCGTAACTGAGCAGATAAGACAACAGAGACTTTCTATTATTCCGTCGGAAAAACGTAGGAATCTTAACAAAATTAATGATTAATAGACGTGAAAGTTATAGAATGTCAACGTGTTTATTATGCAAAATATGACAATAATAATAATAAAAATAATAATAATAATAATAATAATAATAATAATAATAATAATAATAATAATAATAATATCTCCTCTAGAAAATATGCAATTTTTACCGGAAAGAAACTGCAAGAAACTGGTATTAACATCACCCAGACCTTATTACAGACGTAAGACCTGTAACAATTTTATGGGACTTTACAAGACACACGGTCAGAATAATCAAAGCTAATCTCTCAGACATCGTGATCAAAGACCACAATAACAACAACATCATCATCTTGCATCAGGTTTCACGGTGTTAGCATCCACTGAATATAAATTATAGTCTGGGCTAATATTTGTATTGGAATATATGCAACTTTTACGGTAAGGAAACCGAAAGAAACTGGTATTAACATCATCCAGGCCTGATTACAGAGTTAGGACTTGTAATAAATTTATAGGACTTTATAAGACAGACATGCAGAATAATCAAAGCTAATCCCTCAGACATCGTGATCCAAAATCACAAGAACAAAATGTGCTTTCTTATTGAAATGACAATCCCTACAGATTGTAATGTATTTTTGAAGATCATCAAAAACTATCAAAATACAAGGATCTTGAAATGGAAATCTAAAACATGTGGCACATGAGGGCCTCAATAATTCTAGTGTTTTTTTTTTTTTTTATTAATCGGATTGATTGGAAAAGGTTCTGATTCGACTCAGTGAAGAGATTCCTGGTAGGCCATGCTTTAAAGATATACAAAAAAAACTGTTCTCACATGTACAGCACACACATTACGAATAGCTTTATCTATGTAAAATGTGGATGATCTTTTTGTTTTTGCTTTTTACAGAAATTTTCAGTAGAAAATGACATAGAGACATACTTGAGATTAGGTCTCTGTTTGGGACCCGGAAGGAAATGTTTATACGAAAAGAATCCAAGGAAATAATAATTTATTCAGTAGTATGCGATTGAATATATGTTTCTGAAACATTTATTGTGAGGATTTATGCTTAACTAAAATTACTTTTGCATTGGTTTTGCATAATAAAAAACTGAATCACTTCCAAGTTATAGATATTATTAACAATATATATATATATATATATATATATATATATATATATATATATATATATATATATATAATTTAACAATGTTTTATTATCTATATTTGTAAGCAGGATAGGTATTAATAGAAGCTAAAACTCACATGATACGCACACACTCATATTATTATTATTATATACATATATATATATATATATATATATATATATATATATATATATATATATATATATATATATATACCCACATATGTATATATGCATACACACGCATATATATAGATGCATATAGGTATCTCGTATGTTGAATATGTATCTCCAACACCCACAATACTTTCATACGCACACACACATACACACACACACACACACACATATATATATATATATATATATATATATATATATATATATATATATATATATATATATACATATATACATTAAGAAATAGACAAAGTCCGACAATTTATTTATTAATGACATTTTTTTATGTTTAACGTTCTTTTTATAGATACAAGAAAATTTCTCGGACATTCAGGCCGGTAAATGTTATTTAATACTGTTTATTATAAACAGAGCATTTACTTAAATACTTGTATCTATAAAAAGAACGTTAAACATAAAAAATGACCTTAATAAATAAATTGTCGGACTTCGTCCATTTCTTAATGTATGACGTCATTTGTTTACATTTGATACACCATGAGCAGTTATGAATGTACGAGATTCATGGAAAAATTGAAGTTTGTAAGCAGTAAATTCGACCTTGCCACCCGAACGCTCCTTTGTGGCCGAATCGGTTTGGCACGCCCGGCTAAACAGAGCATTTACTTAAATACTTGTATCTATAAAAAGAACGTTAAACATAAAAAATGTCGTTAATAAAGATATATATATATATATTATTCGTATAAGTATATACTAACTTTTTCAAAAGATCTTTTGTTTAAAACCAATTCTATTGTTGGAAACATTAAATCCATAACAGAACTTAACAAAGTTTGTATATCTATCAATATATCAATATATATATATATATATATATATATATATATATATATATATATATATATATATATATAATTGTATGTGTGTGTGTGTGTTTGTATGTATGTAATTATTGTGTGTGTGTTGGAGATACATATTCAACATACGAGATACGTTTATTCATTTATATATATATATATATATATATATATATATATATATATATATATATATATATATATATGTATGTGTGTGTGTGCATATATATATACATATGTGTTTTTGTGTGTATATAACAATAATAATATGAGTGTGTGCGTGTTTGTTTTGAGAGATGCATAGATTATTAATATTAAAGATAACAGACATATAACCAACGTATATACACATACATATGTGTGAATGTATATCTATGTGTCTGTGTATGATAGCGTGTATATATATTTCTCAAAAGCACTTTTGAACAGTACATAATACATTCATTATTTTCAGATACATATATATATATATATATATATATATATATATATATATATATATATTTATATATATATATATATATTTATACACCCTCACATATATATACATGATAATAAATAAATACATAGATCTATGTGTGTATGTGTGTGTCCGTGTGTGTCTGCGTAAATCTGTTTACGTATGTGCGTTTGTGTTTTGATAGAGAATGAGAGGTTCTGTTTTATTTATCCTTCATAAGTTTTAATAACCTTGGCTTTCTGTGTACAGGACAAGAAGCAAGAACAATCAAATATTTCAAGTAACGTAACGGCTTCCAATTATATCCGTTAAACCGATCGTTGATATTCCCGCCAATACATAAGAACCGTTCGTTTGTTCCAGAGATTTAAAAAAAAAAAAATATAAACAAAAACAAAAACAAAAAAAAAGCATACGTAAAGATGATGACTTAAACAAATCAGGACAAATGATTGGGCAAATAAACAGACAGAAACAATTAAATTTAAGTTCCTATTCCTTTACGTACAATTCAAATTAACAACAAATGCATTCTCTTTTGTCAATTGTGTAGCCGATATTTTTTTTTGTACCCGTCTCTTGTGTTGACTCATGAATTTTTGACATTTTTTCTCCTCTTGATACAAGCGTAGACATTTTTGATAATCAATGACGATGCATTAATATTTGAAAGCTAAAACTTAGATATGTAAAATATTTATACATACATTGAGTCATAATAACTCCTTGTAACATAGAGTGATTTTAATGTTGTGTGATTTACACGAGGCGTCGCTTTTATGTGCCTTGTGCCACACAAAGGAAATCATCTTTACTGTCTAGGAAATTAACCGATGAACAAGAAATACTTTGCTTCTTTTTATTCCCTTTTCTAGTAGAGTGAATTTGATTTACACAGGGCGCGCCATTATTGTGAACAGCGGCTATATAAGTGAATCATTATAGATAACTAATGACTAACACTGATACTAACTAATAACTATTAGGGCATTGGAAGTTGGAATTGTTTGTCATTCTTAATATTGCTTTTATATTGGGATCTAATTTCCATTTATTTTGGCTTTGAATCGGACTAGCCATAGAAGATATCCCAGGTTGCTTTTCTAGATCAATGAGTTGTTAGCAAAAGGATGGGTCCAAAATGCAAATTACAAACCAGGGATTCCAAAATCAAACAAGTACAGAAATTTAAATATCTGAGAAGTGTTTTAACGGCGGACAGAATTTGCGACACTGTAATGCGAAGACGCATTGAGATAGGGAACGATGCCTTCCAAAAGCTAAGCGGAGTATTAAGAAACAAAAAAACAAAAAAAAAAAACTTCGTTAAAAACAAAGAAAAGAATAAAGAACTGTTACATGATATCTGTGCTTTTGTACAGCAGTGAATGCTGGACAATCTCCCCAAAAATGAAGAAGAGACTTGAAACACAGAAATGTGGTTCTACAGAAACACGTTTACGATATCACGGACCGAATATGTGAGCAATGACGAAGTTTTAGAGAAAATGGAAACAAAAAGGAAACTTAGACTTAAAATCAGGAACAGGCTGTTGAAATGTATCGGGTCCATAAAGAGAAAGACGGCTTGAAATATTTGATACTCAGAGGACAGATTGAAGGCCAGGAGAACAAAGAAAAACAACGTATAAATTTATTAGTAAGCTTGAGTAAATGGATGGCGGGCAGGGTGTAAGAGAAATAATAAAAAGAGAAAATTTATTAAAAAGTACGACTGTCAGGAAATTGGGGAGAGCCATGACGCCCACGTCATGAAGAGACACGCAACATGAAGAAGAAGAAGAAGAAGAAGAAGAAGAAGAAGAAGAAGAAGAAAAAAAAAAGAAGAAGAAGACGACAATCCTGTTTATTGCGAATGTAGAGTTCAAACGAAAAACCCGATTATTCCATCCTGGTTTCAAATAAAATATCCATAACAAGTACAGCAAATGGTTTAGGAAATATCGCTTGCAAACATATCTCACTAGCTGTTGATTGCAAATGTGAAATCCATCGTCAAAACAATGAATTATACGAATGTTTGTGGTAAACCCTCCTACAGTAGAATGGACTCTTCCTCCACTCATAAATACTGCGAGACTTCCTAGCGGAGAGTAGTAAGCAGCCGAGATGCTCATTGATCGCACATACGCGTGTGACAATGTGTCGTCCCCGTATTCCGGGGTGAAATGAATGGTGTTTCTGACGCTGCTGGGCACGGTCCGAATGGTGACTTGGACGACGCGACAGGAGGAAGTCTTGCGAAGTAACCGTCTTTCTCATCAGGATCTGATCCGATTCTTTGAGCATCAGCTCAAGATGTAGATTAGAAATGATAGAAAACGCTTGCATTCGACAGTCTTCAGCGAAAGGTGGGTGACTGAGGCGAGATTGGTTCGTTTGAACGGGGCTAGCCTTGATTTTCTCTTTTAGGTAAGGCTATGGCACATCGGAGTGGTTTCCTCTGGAATCCTCCCCTTGGTTAGGTTAGACAAGCTTTGTGTACCTAGTTAATGTTAGTAAATGTTGTTCCTGGCTTGCTCCCGGCAGCCTCTTTGGATATTATCCAGGTTGAGATTCCCAACCTCCCCTTTTTATCTCGTCTGGGTCAGTTTTTTATTTACCATGTCCGTCTATATTTTCACCTTCCCACTCCTTTAGCGAGAGAGCCTTTTGATTTTGTCCAATGGGCAGAATACAGCGGCCTCTCCATTTTGAGGGTTGGACCGGCCCTACTAACATCAGTTATGTTTAGTTCACTTTGTGTCTATGTTTGTTTTGGGGTTCATTCCTTCCCCTCTCATTTTTTCATCATAGGTTTTTAAATAAAATTAATTGTTATCATTAAATATGGGGAGCGTTTTGTAGGTCCCGCTTGAGAGGATGTGGTATTATGGTTTTGAAGGGATAGGTTGGTGACGGACGTGTTTTTGTGGTGAATGCGCATATTGTAATGAGTGAACGGGTCGTGAATCGGATTAACTAGGTATAAGTTAGTTAGTGAGGACCAGCCTCAAACCCTCCCCTTTTTCGGCCTTGTGCCATAATTATATTTTTTATACAATAAATACCAGTCGTGAGCAGCCGAGACGCAGTCTCTGACTGTGTGTGACTTCTGTCGAACTCTCTGCTTTGGCAGAGAGGAACCCGGACGAGGTTTTGCCGAAGGGAATAGTTTCGTACGAGGAGGTAGACAGATCCCGAACCCGCTTATGTTGGTTCAAAGGGTATATTTTTGGCCGAGCTTACAGGTTCGGAGAAACCCACGTTAAACTCGGCCTTGTGCCACATACATTCCTCGTGGGGGGGGATTGTTAAATATAGAGTCGTGAGCAGCCGAGACGTGGTGTAACCTGACCGTTCGGACGGACACTTCTAACTGCTTATTACTAATACTTCCTTTGTATATATCTGTATTTTCAATACACTTGTTCAACCTACCTTCATCTTCGGTGTCTTTCTTTCTGGCCTCTAAACAGGCCACAACACTAAACAAATAACAAACAAAAAAATGCTGTCAAAAAGCATTAAACGAAATCGGAAAGCAAATTAATGAGGCTAAACATCATAAACATTGTTTTGAAACGTGAAAAAAGCGAAAAATGATATGATTTAAATCAAACAAAAGAAATGTCCTGGCCTGAAAAACACTTCAACTCTGACCCAAGTCAGCTGAAGATAACCAAGAAAATAGAAAATACACTAATATACATACGAATATTGCAATGTCTGTGTCCTAGTATAAACAATAATGAACCTAATGATGAGGAAGTAGAGAAAGCGTACAATGTGTCTGGACGTATAAGACGATACACAAATTTCCATGTTAAAATATAACTTTCGGACTATATTCGCCGTACAATACGATCCCCCAAAATCATATTTTAAAATCTATTGAATTTATTAAATAAATGCAGTTAGCATATACATTTTTCACTCAAATTCTAATAAAAAAAAACAGTGCAGAGATATTGTTAATTAACTACCAGAATCTACAATACCACATCAGTTGAAATATTTGTTTTCTGTTGTGGATTCCGAGATGAAATCCGGTCTCAAATGAATGACAAACGCAGGAATGAAATATAGCAAATAAATGTATTGACGAAATAATACAATTGGTAACACGGTTAATAGATCCAGAAATACGGTTAGTAGCAATAATGATATATATACAGTCTGGGAAATTCAGTATCGAAGTATGACTTCCTTCTGAGTCTACGTGCTCGCAACTGTGACTCCTACAAAGCGGTTACCTCACACTCTCACTCTCTCACTCTCTCACTTCCGGGTATTCACCGGCAGCAGTACAAGTACACAATGGTCGAGTCCACTTGTATGAAAAAAGGGTGGACCCCATAACATTTTCGGTAGATTATTATGGTAGACTGAATAGTTTTTCTCTGCTAACTCGTTCCACTGTTTTCGAATTCGATCTTTAAACCGTTTGTTGAGACACACATATCCCATGCTGGCAACTTTAGTTTAATCATTTCATTCGAAACAAGCAGGGAATGCCAATCGTACACAGGGGTTTACAGGGAATGAAAGTGAAAGAAAAGCCTGAGTATAGGAAGGATAATGGAAAGAAGAAATATGAATGGGATACATAAAGACAGAAGACTTTGAGGATTGTAATTATCAGCGAAGCAGGTAAATGGAAGGGCGTTCCACAGGCTGAGAGTGCGAGAAAAGAAACTGTTGAAATAGAATCGGTTACATTTAGCTATTTCAAGGATGAATGAGTAGGACCTAGATGCCAAAATAGTTGCACGCTTAAATTCATGCATTCGGGGCACCAGGGGGAAAATATATGGAGAAAAGATAGATCAAGCTAAACCCCGTTGGTGAGAAAAGGAAAGGATAGTATAAGACGGCCCCCTATTCTTTAAGGTCAAAAGATCGCCTTGTACGCCGGCATATACAGTACATCTTTTTATCATTATTTATTTATTTATTTATTTATTTATTATTATTATTTCTTTTGAATTCTGATGTGTACACATTTCTCCCCGGGGCCTGTCCAGAGAACTAAGGTTAGAAATGGCATCATGACATTTTTCATTGACCAATTTAAAAAAACAAACAAAAAAAAAAAACATCATACACATATGTTATATAGATAAAGCCCTTCGTAAGGTGTGGGCGGTACTCGTGAGAACAATTAGTATTATTATTACTATTATTATTATTACAATTATTATTATTATTATTATCATTATTATTATTATTATTTTGTCATCGACTTACCATCACAATAGGTTAAGACCGATATGTCGCAAATGGACCACGTCGTATGTCGGCCTGTAATTAATTTTGCAATCATTTTATCTTTCTTAGGGAATTATTTTGGCTTTTTTATATGATTTTACGATTCCTTTACGGATGGTACCATTTGTATCATCGCTCTAGATATTGTTTTGTTTCTTATTTTTACTTTCGTCAGATAGAATTAAACACAACATACTACACCACGGCTGGTTTAATATTTGTTAAGCATGCAAAAAGAAACAAAATGCATGTACACAAAACAGAAAACATTTTAGTTGCAAAACATTGCGAAATGCATACAAATAAAAAAAACAAAAACAAACGGTGGAGTAATGAATATCGGCTCGGACTGAGAAATGCAAGAGCCGAGTTCGAATTCCATTGGAATTCATTACATTCACTTACGTGCTAATATCCTTGGGAAAGGTATGAATCCTCTTCTTCTCCCACTAGCTATGGGTAAATAGCAGTACAGACCGGGTTCTATAGCCTTGGATAGCAACTGCAGAAAGACATGGCAACCTACTCTGGGAAAAATCCGCCTCGTCAGTCATGTATCAAAAGATACAAGATCGCCTAAGCGTGTATCACGCATGGCACATAACTGACTGTCTGACTTATTAGCCGCAGGTGCTTGGTTGTGCATAGTAGATGTCGTCACTGTAGTGGTCGTGGTTGTAAAGTCGAGCAGTCGTAAGTCGAATAGGTCGTAAGTCGACAACGACCTGTATTATTATTATTATTATTAGTAGTAGTATTAGTAGCAGTAGTAGTAGTATTACAATCAATGCAAGACGACATTTAGTTATGATACGAATCATTCCTTATTTGTATTCATATTTCAAGAAAATAGAGATGAATATGAAAGTCGCTTTTAAAAGGAAAACTTGTATTGAATAATCTACGCTTATATAAAACATCTAAGGTTACTTCCGGGTTACTTTTTGAATACATTAATTCATTTCAGATTTTGAACGTGACATACAAACTATTTTCTCTATTTGATGCTTCAACTAAGAAAATTTTATGAAAGACATTAACCAAAGTCCAGTTGTATGACTAATCTAAGAATTTAGCCAAATTAAAAATGAAAATTTACAAAAACGTCTAATTATTATTCAACTTAAACATGGCGATTTTCAGAGAAAGTAGTGTCAGCTTTAATTACCCAGTGATTAAAGCGGCTTTTTGACTAATTGAGAGAGAATATGGGTAAAAATAGAAGACAATTTTTGGCACAATCAATTTTAGAAAGTTGGTTTCTCTCCCGGCACGCCAAAGATCTTCCAGCCCTCAGAAAATTAAAGGAAAATAAATTAAAGGAAAAAAATAATAATCTTAATGTTTTTTGTTTTTTTTTTGTTTTTTTTTTTATTTTTTATATCTCGGGCTAAAAAGTTGATTTTCTGAAATTGATGTTTTTGTTTGAAGTTTCTGATAATATTTCAGCAATACAGAAAAATAGAAATAAATGATAGCAGCACTAGTTAGAGAGGGACTGAGAGACAGAGGACTGGGCTCTCTCTGTGCGTAATTAGACAGACAGATAGACAGACAGACGGACAGACAGATAGATAGATATTAGGTTGGTGCAAAAATAATGACGTAATAATGTCGTTTTTTGACGTTAAAAATACGTCAAAAAACGACATTACCACGTCATTATTTTTGCACCAACCTAATAGATAGATAGATAGATAGATAGATAGATAGATAGATAGATAGGCAGTTGAAATGATAGAAAATATGATATGCAGAGACATGTGAATTGTTTTTATGATTTGTCTTCGTAGAGATTCGGAGCATCTTTAATCTTTAATATATATATATATATATATATATATATATATATATATATAAAGAGAGAGAGAAAGTGATCGCGTTTATATCGATAGATATGAACAGAGATAGATAGATAGATAGATAGATAGATAGATAGATAGATAGATAGATAGATAGACAAAGGAAACGATAGAATATATGATATATAGATACTAGACATTTGGGGTTTTTTATGTTTTATCCGTCTTTTCAGATATTCGGATCAGCGGTAATCGAAAGAGTGAGAGAGGGAGAAAGAGAGATGGTGCGTTTAGATAGATAGATAGATAAATAGATAGAGAGAGAGATAAAAAGAATGTGAGAGATACGAAAAGAATCAATAGATAGATAAATCTGAAAAAGAAGAGAGAGAAAAATAGATGGACAGAGACGCATGAGCAGCGCTCAGCAGAGAGAGAAAAATAGAAAGAAAAATGTGAGCAACATTAATTAGATAAAGACCGAGACAGATAGGCTGTCTCTATATGTAGATAGATAGATAGATAGATAGATAGATAGATAGATAGATAGATAGATAGATAGATGGATAGATAGATAGATAGAGGAAACGATAGAAAATATAATATGCATATACTCGAGATTTGCTTTTTATCGTTTACCAGTCTTTGCAAAGATTCAATGCAGTGTTAATCAGAAAGAGATAGATAGATAGATAGATAGAGAGAATAGTTAGATAGAACAGACTGAGATAGATAGATAGATAGATAGATAGATAGATAGATAGATAGATAGATAAAGATCGAGAGTGATAATAAATAGTACTTTTTTTTTTTTTAAATATTTGACAAATAACTTTATTTCGAGAAATAGATGCGGAGGTGTTTTTATTAATTTATTATTTTAAAAGACGAACTCAGAAAATAAAAAATAAATAGTAAAACCTTTTCAGCCAACGTCCGGTTGTAATGATAACTGTCCATTTGCATCTTGTCTTTTTATGGAAATCATTTGGCAAACGTAAGCCATTTTTCTAGTTAGACACTCGATACTGAATATATTCTGAAATATAGGACTTATTCTTTACTATTACTTGAACAATCTTAAACACCATTAACTAATTTCGTCCATTCTTCTTTCTCTCCATGACGAAAAATGCGATATGAAGAATTGCATTTACTCGGCATGTTATTTTTTTCAGTTGCTGTCAGAAATCATGGCTGATGCTAACCTTTAGGGGAGTGAAGCGTTGCGCCTTCTCGGGTTAACGTTTCCCGCTGACATAAAATGAGAATGTCAAATTGAAACAGTTGCTAGCGTTATGGCGAGGAAATACTGCGTCGTCGCCGACAATTTTTTTCCGTCCGAATCTATCTTATATATTTATAGAACAATCTCGCGTCCATGCTTTGAATATTGCCGCTACTTACGCTTTAGTTCTCCTGCTTTGTATTTAGAGATCCTTGACAAAATCCAAAGAAGAATCTGCAATACCATTGGCCCTGACCTGGCATCTCGGCTTAAGCCATTTTCTCACCACCGTAACTTAGCTTTCCTCTGTATTTCCTATAAATATTTTCATGCTACATTATTTACATTATTCGGACTATTGTCCTCATCATTATCGCCATATTTATTACAACGTTTCGGCCGTTGTACGCTCCCGCCTTCTTCAGGTGGTTGGAATGTCGAACTGAATCCTTTATTTCGCTCACTGGGGTAGACTATTCTAGTTCCACATTAAGCATGGCACGTGGAACTAGAATAGTCAACCCCAGTGAGCGAAATAAAGGATTAATTTCGATACTTCAACCACGTGAAGAAGTCCGGAGCGTACAACGGCCAAAACGTTGTAATAAATATGGCGACAAAGACAAGGACAATAATCCGAATAATGTAAATAGTGTACATAATACCTCATCTTAGAAATATAGACAGATACGCAAGGGCCGAAACGTTGTAATAAATATGGCGACAGATAAGGACAATAGTCCGAATAATGTAAATAGTGTACATAATACTCCATCTTAGAAATATAGACAGATATTTTCATGGTAATTGTTCCTTTGAGCTTTCCTCTGTAATACCACGAATTTAATTTAATCGCTGTACTAGAATTGCGACAAGGTCTCATCATTTTACACATGGAACCGTAAGTTCTCTGCTAATATTTTCTTCTCGCTTGTAGAAATTTTTTTTCCGGCTTCTTGCTTTCCATCTTCACAAATTTAATTATAATATCAATCCTTATTTCTTGTCGTCTTAATTTCTGTTCTTTTATTGTTATCGCCACTTAATATTTTTTTCTCACATTCTTTTACACCCAGCTCCATCTCCATTGCGTCTAGATGGCTTTGTTGCCTTGTTTTGGGTGAAATGATTTTTTTTAAATTACGTTTCTGTACTGGTGGTTGTAAATCCTACTAGCAACCGACTTCTTCCGTTAATTAGAACTGGTTGGTCCTTGCCTTTGTACTTGTCTGTGTCACTTATCCTCTGCTTTCGATCAAAGCATATCGAATCAACGTATCAATCATACTTTCATTATTACTTATCATTATTGTATTATTGTCTTCTGTATTTTTCCCTTGACTTTAATTGAAAACACCGAGCGATATATTTGTCTGTTTCCATGTCAAATTTAAAGGTTTGAAAAAAATCTCTATTTTGCATCTGTTGTCAAGCCTAACGCAGCACTCAAATTGCAATACAACAGACTCTTGAACGGGTTGTTCAAGAGTCTGTTGTATTGCAATTTAAAGAACCTGAAGAACCTGAAGAAAAAAATATATGGACAGTGTGAACAGAAGATACGAAGGACATAATGGCAATGGAAACTCGAAATAGGACAAACTCAGAGAAGGTTTAGGGACATCAGAAAACGACATCATCCCATAGGAGAATGGACGAAGAAGAAAAAAAACAAATGGATTACAGATAAGATTCTGGACATGATGCAAAGGAAACAAAAAATAATGCCAAGATATGGAACGGAATACAGAAAACTAAACAATGGAATAAAGAACAAATTCAAACAGGTTAAAGAAGAATGACTCACCGAAAAATGTGCAGAAATAGAGAGAGTGGGTATCCCAGATAAAGAAGATATACATAAAAAAAAATAAGGTTACTAACAGGATAGAAGATATGCTCATCAACAGACTGCATAAAATCCAACGATAGAACGCTCATATAAGAGAAAGAAAAATTCTTTTGAGCTGAAACGAATATATTGGAGATCTCTTCCACGACGAAAGGGAACAGCCGGCAATACACAGAACTAACGACGGACCGGAAATACTAAATACCGAAGTGCAAACTTTACTATCCAAAACAAAGAACAAAGCGTCAGGGCGAGACGGAATTGCAATAGAGTTGCTGGCAGCCTTACAGGATTTCAACAGAAACGATAAACAGTGGTGATATACCCGAAGACCTATTCCGTTCTATTTTCATAACACTGCCTAACAAACCAGGCGCAAACGAATGTGAAGTCCACCGAAAAATCAGCCCAATGAACCACATAACAAAACTCATCATCCGAATTCTGATGAATAGATCGCATAGCAGAAACAGGCCAGAGATAGGATAAGAACAGTGCGGGTTCGTCAAAGACACCGGAACAAGGAAGGCAATATTTATTCTCAGAATGTTATCAGAAATAGCAATATAAATACATAAGGATGTGTACCTATGTTTTATACGCTACGCAAGGTCGTTCGACAAATTACGCCACAAAGATATGTTAGAGCTGCTCAGTAACCTTGAGGCAACCGGGAAAGATATTAGGATAATCAAAAATCTCTTCTGGCAACAAACCTCTTGTATACGGATAAAAAAAAATGAGTTCAACAGATATAGAAAAGGGTGTAAGACAAGTATGTCTTCTCACCGGATTTATTCGACCTATACAGCGAGTCAATTATGATAGCACTAAAAATCCTACCAGGATTTATCATTCACGGCTACAATCTTGACAATATAAGATGACACAGCGATGATAACAGAGACAGAAAGGAAACTAAAAACATCCTACAGAAGGTAGCGAAGGAGAGGGAGAAGAAGGGACTAAGCATAAACTACACGAAAACAGAATGCATGGTCATCAGTAAAAAGGTGAGCCCAGAATGCAAACTACAGGTCGAGGATACTAAAATCAAGCAGGTACAGAAATTTAAGTATCTGGGAAGTGTTCTAACAGAAGAATGAAAGTGCGACACTGAGATCCGATGTATTGGGATGGCCAAAGATGTATTCCAAAAGCTAAGCAGAGTATTAAGAGACAAATTAAGAAAATTTCGTTGGAAACAAAGAAAAGATTACTGAACTGTTACCTGATAACTTTCCTTTTGCATGGCAACGGAATTTGGACATTCTCTTCAAACGCGAGGAAGAGACACGAAGCAACAGAAATGTGGTTCTACAGAAGGATGCTAAGGATATCATGAGCCGAACATGTGAGTAACGACGAGGTTTTGAAGAAAATGAAAACTTATACTTAACATTAGGAAGAGGTAGTTGAAATTTCTTGAACACGAAATGAGAAAGGAGGGTTTGGAAAATCTGATACTCACAGGATGAATAGAGGGAAAAAAGGAACAGAGGAAAGCACCGCGTGACATACTTATTAGGCTTGAGTAAGTGAATGGCAGAACTAGATCTTGGAGAAATAGCAAAAAGACAACACTTATTAAGAGCTACAAGGGGCAGGAGGATGTGGAGGGCCATGATCGCCTACGTCCTGAAGGGACACGGAGTATAAAAGAAGTCGTTTTTCGGTTTTTAGCAAAGGACTACAGCTGATAAATTCTTCGGTCTTCCTCTGATGCTTACTGTTCTGAGGTGAAAGATTTTCTTTTTGCTTATATGTACTGTAGTTATATTCACCACGACTCGCTTCATGTAAACATTTTGAATGCTACATATTACTGCTTTCCTAAAATATCCGTTATATATCAGTTATCGATTTTATGTTAAAGTGTGAACTGGTAAAAGGTCGTTAAAACATTTTAAAAAAAACAAAAAAAAAAAACTGTTCAATGTTAAGTGCAAGTCAAGTGAAAAAATAAAATAAGAAAAATTAAAATAGAAACAAATAACAATTGCCCAAATTTCAAAACGTGTAAATGACCAAGAAAAAGTTTCCCGCCAAAAATGACCCAGATTCGAATTCATGTAGATAATTATCGCTTCACAGATTACAACTGACAGATACAAATATAGCTGTTACCTATTTTAACGATGAAAGGCAGTGATGAAATAAATTTCACTTATCAGGTTAAGTAAAAAAATTTTATGTCTTAATAGTTGTCAGTCTAGCGAGATAAATCAGATTTCATTTATTTATTTGATATGGGGATTTTAATTTACCCACTGTTTCCAACGCTCGCACACACCTAAGCAGTGAACGCAACAATAGTGTATATAATTACAGTAAAATGCCGACATAATGCAATTGATATGTATATATATATAAAAATTTATATACATATGTGTGTGATCCTTTATGCAATAAGAGTTATCGCGAAGTTCCAGATTCTCTGCTTTGATTACTTCTGTTCAAATAGTAGAAATATAATTTTCTATTATGTTAAACTTGTAATATATTCTTATCTTAAATTAGTTTAAGCACATAGAAAAATAAACGTGAACTTTGTAACTGTCGATACAATTTATAAATTTTGATTAAGATTCTGTCGAAGAAAACCAACCAGACAAATGAGTAATATATATATATATATATATATATATATATATATATATATATATATATATATATATAAACATTATTTTTGTGTGTATACTCATATTTGAGTAGAGGTCCCGTTTTTTTCAAACAGTATTTTATTATTTTGTATGCCGCTAAACGAAATCAACCAAATAACCAACACGGAAGAATTCTTTCATGCCAATAATCCGTATAATATCCTACATTTTCTTAAGGAAATCAAATTGTATTCCAAAATATAACTTCAACAAAACTGCAACATAAAACACCCATTTCATCGCCTCTAGTTATTAGGTCCACACAGACATGTATATGCACAAAAGCTGAGCATCATCTACCATGTACTCAACTGTGAAAGCACAATAACATATATGATTTATTTATTACTTCAAAGCTCGCAAGGAAAATAAATTTCAGCATGAAATGACCTATTATGCCTTGATACACCGTTAAATAAGAAAAAGAAAAAATTCTCCACCTCCTCCTCCTCCTCTTCTCCTTTATGATGTGTCCATTCAAGACGTGGACGGTCCTGGCTCTCCACATATTTCTATCATTTATAAGTTTTATCTTTTCGTTATCCCTCCCAGTTTGGTATGTTACTTGAGGTTTTCCTTTGTCTCTCTTGACCGGGAGTAGTGTGAACTCCTGATGATCTTAACTTGGGCGCTACAAACTCCTCCTGGAGTTTGTAGCGCCGAAGTTAAGATTCATAGGGAAATTTATCATCTTAAACTTAAATATGAAAATTTAGTTTAAAAATTAGTAATGTAATAGATTTTGTACCCATTTTCTTGCAAAACCGTAAAGTCAGTTTGGATTGGTAATAACGTACCTTTCATGAAATAAAGCAGTCTCAGTAATCTTTCTTTTACGAAATATCACCCAATATAAGGCGCCAGAACACTACATGATATTGAGTTACGGTCGAAATTTTAATGATGGATGAGTTGTGTGATATGATTGAAGGAAAAGTTTGTAGGAAGCGGAGATTATAAGGATCTTCTTTTTCTACGTGGCGAGTCCTTTCAGAACGTGGGCGATCATGGCTCTCCACAAATACCTATCCTTTGTACCTCTTAGTAAGTTTTGTCTTTTCGCCATACCTCCCTGTCCCTATTCTGCCATCCATTTATATAAGCTCCTTAAGCAAGTTACTCTCAGCTTTCCTCTGTCCCTCATATCTTCGATATACCCTGTGAATGTAATGTTCTCTCGGGCCATTTTTTCTCGTTATGCATCCTAGAAATTTGAACTATCACTCTGTAATTCTAGGCAACAGTTTCTTTTTATGCGCCTTGTCCTTTCGGGACGTAGGCGATCATGGCTCTCCACCTCACTCTATCCTTTGCAGCTCTCAACAAGTTCCTTCACTTTGCTACCTCCCCAAGACCACGTTCTGTCATCCACTTGTTTAAGACCGCCAGTTATGCCACTCGTTGTTTTCTTTTGTCTCTCTTTCCCTCTGTTCGACCCGTGAGTATCAGATTCTCCAGGCCCTCCTTCCTCATTATGTGCCCCAGAGACTTCAGCTTCGTTATGTTCACTTAATCGCAAATACCTTTGGAAAAGATACAACCAAGCTCATCATAGCTGTGATATTACCAGCGCAGGGACGGATCCCTGTGACCGGTAAGTATCGGAATGTGTATGCCACTCTTGAGAAAGGAATTTACACACTCCAAAGAAACACACTCGCCGACGAACACCATAGGAAAATTATTTATTACTGTACAAAATACAATAATTTTGGGACATGGCGAAAGGACAAGTGGGGAAAGGTCTTCACTAACTATCCTAGTCCATGTTAATTATTTATTTATTATTGTAAAATGTACAATAATTGTGCCACGTGACCGAAGGGGAAGTGGGGAGAGGTTGATCTTCGCTAACTAACCTAGTCCTAGTTAATCACGATTACGACCCATTCAACCAATACAATTTATCCATATTAATACGGTAGGCAAATCCACCAATTCCAGAACACCAACAGCTTTTATCGACGGAGCATTTTCCATTCGTCGACAGCTGGGAGAAACCACACAATATTAGCATATTCTGTCTTCCTGAATCCTGTTTTCTTATTTTTCCTCTCACTAAAGCCCTCTTATTTTATTTCCTTCTCAATAATCCTTTGAGACTTAACAGAATTATCGCCTTGTTTGGGGTGAATTGGTTAAAATTGTCAGTATGAAGCATAATCAAATTATCAATATGAACAATTCTGTCTCCATTTCACTCAACATTTTAAAATATTCATCTTTATATCACGTAGTGGGAAAAGGACTTTTTTTTACCTATGACATCGCTTTTTTTTTAACTACCTTTATTCTTCGTCAATGTTTACTGCTTTAAAAAGCGATGATTAAAATTTGAATAAAATCTAAACGGATGATGAATATATTCTAAGAAAAAAAGATTTTACCAGCAATACTTTTTGGAAAAAAATATCAGAAATAGATGTTTTTTGAAGGAAAAATATTTCTAGCAATACATGTTTGAAAAAAAAAATATTACCAGTAATAAAAATTTTGTCTGCATTAAATAACCCATTGAGGTTGATATGCCGTAAAACAAATCAAACCAAATCTATGGGATATCAATCAACGTAGGGTATACAGATCGATGTCTATGTGTGTACTCGCTCTATTTATACGTCTGTATATATAGATATTTGCTATGCATGTTTTGTCTCACTGCCTACCTCTAAAAGAACTCGTAATCCAAGATTTTATAATTGTGATTGAATTTTTTCTCTAATTTATCGGCGTGTTGAACGCAATGATTCATTCGCATATTTGTTCTTTACGAGTGTATCTAATAAACAGACACGTTTCTTTTGTTTTCAGTCGATTCTTAGATTAAATGATCTTTCAGTGGACCAACGCCGACAGTGAAGAAGGCATTAAGAATAACGAGAATTTTGCAGTGAAGAAAGACTTACATGTATAATTTTCTGGGGGTTTTCATTCCTTTTAGCATTTTTCAACTCTTTTTCTTTATTTCTACCGTTCAACAATACCCTACTTCTTTCTTGCAAAACAGTTCCATACACGAATATATATGAAAGAAAATAGACCCTACAGGGGCGACCCTCATGGGTCCATAGACCAGTTCAGCTTTCAACAATATTCAATGAATACTCTCCCCGTGGTACGTAGAAGTCGGTACAAAACGTAGGTGTAGAGAAGTATTTTATATAAAAGTGAATATTCTTTTATGCATTATGCCGGGGCACAACGATGAAAAAAAACGTGCCATATGTATGTCGGCAGTTGGGAACATACGGGTTATTTTATTGAAAAGAGATTACAAACGATGTTTGTACGCATGCGTGTAATGTGTCTAATATTATTTATTTATTTTTTATTTTTGTTGTAGCGTATTTTTTTCAATGAATAAAATATTGTGGTTCAACAAAGAGCAGAAAGTATAAAAACATCAACGGAAACTTTCTCTATCAAGCCATATACTGATATATATATATATATATATATATATATATATATATATATATATATATATATATATATATGCATAGCCGTATCTACTAATATATATATATATATATATATATATGTGTGTGTGTATGTATGTGTGTGTATACACAATATATTACATAGACCTCCGTATCTACTTACATATATCGACACATGCATAAAGATTTACATATATGTACATTTATATACATATACACATTCACATACGCATATATATATATATATATATATATATATATATATATATATATATATATATATATATATATATTTATATATATATATATGTATGTACAAATGGAGATGAGCATTAATATATATATATATATATATATATATAAATATATAAATTAAGGTTCATCTCCATGAGTGTATATACATATATATATATATATATATGTGCGTGCATATATATATATATATATATATATATATATATATATATATATATATATATATATATATATATATATATATATATATATATATATATATATCATGGGATTCGGGAGAAACCTACACCTTCGAGGGAAAGTCTGAGTGAGTCGATCATAATTCTCATTCGACACGAAGGAAAACTAGCAATGGTATTCGGATTTAGAGTGAATAGACGTAGGGGCCATTTATTGATAAATACAGCGAAAACAGATCGGATTTTATTTGCCGCCTTCTTTTTTAAAATACAACCATTCCTAAGTGCCCCCCAGTCTTTTTTTTTTTTTTTTTTTTTTCAGAATAAAAAGATCACGAAGCCTAAGCAGAGTGAAAGAATCTTGAATTCCTCGTTGGTTAAATTCCTCTTACTAACTGTCTATCTCTACGTGTTTTCGATTCGCTAAGTCACGCAGACAGTGCAGGGATCCGTTTGCCTTTGCTTTCAGTATTTCGAATATTTTCTTTATTTTCATTTAACAAACCGTCTTTCCATTTGAAAAAGAACATGGCTTAATGTTTAATGTCGAAAATGGTAGAATTAACTTATGGCACTATTGCAACACTAGGAAAACATCAAATGCCAAATTAAAATGCAAGATTGCTTGATTTCTTTCATTTAATATTAGGTTGGTGCAAAAATAATGACGTAATAATGTCGTATTTGATGTTAAAAATACGTCAAAAAACGACATGATTACGTCATTATTTTTGCACCAACCTAATAAATTCTTTAATTCATTGCTGGTCAAGCTGAGACTTTAATTGTCGCAAGAAGCCGGAGTGTCGAAAGGACGATTTTTACCCGGAGGCCACCTTTTTTTTTTTTTTTTTTAAACTCTCTTTATGTTTGTTTATAGTTTAATTTTATAGTCATTTATTGTTTTAAAAAACGATTATGGAATTGTAATGAATCTAAACATAGGGAGTTTATACATTTTCTTTGTTCTTGAGAACTGACAACAAAAATAATAAAATCTATGTAATGACAAAAGTTTTTTTTTTTCTTTAAGCTTTTCACCCAAAGCAAGACGGGTTGTGCCACTAGCAGGCAAGGGGTTACAGAGAGTGGGGGCAAGATAAAAGAAGCGAGGAAGAGGAAAGGATGAAGAGAGACACGGGGAATAGATCAAGGCATCTGGAGATGTCAATTGACATTGCATTTGAATAGTTGGAGATTATAGCTATCAGGGAAGCAAGTAAGTGGAAGGGAGTTCCACAGACGGGAAGTGCGAGACGTGAAGCTATTGGACTAGAAGAGACGGCTGCATTTAACCGTTTTACAGTGAAAGGGTGGGACTGAGATGCCAACCTAGTAGCACGTTTAATTCATGTCGTTTGGGAACTAGCGAAAATAGCTCGTCGAAGCAGTTACCGTGAAAATATTTGTAGAAAAATCACGCTTTAAGAAAGCTTTATTCAACTGAGAATACAAGTTTCGCGTATAGTGTTCTTTTATAGTCCCAGTAAACAAAAATAGCTCTCTCAAGGAGGAGAGTAACAAAACAAGGGAAGACCACTCTTGATTATTCATACACTATTAGATTGTTTATTGGAAAGGTTGGCAAAACATCGGCTAATTGTCTAATATAGTTAATTATAGTTCGTTCAAATATTTTAATAATTTTATAAAACTTTAATAAATGTTTAGCAATCAGTTCCATGCGTGATACATGTTAGATGATTATGTGTCTTTCGATGCATGACTGACGAAGCAGATTTTTCCCACAGTAGGTTGCCATTTATTTCTGTGGTAGACCAGTTACCATCCAAGGCTACAGAACCAGGTCTGTCCTGCTATTTACCTATAGCTGGGAGGTGAAGAAGAGGATTCATAACTTTCTCGCGGGTATTATTAGCACGTAAGTGAATGTAATAGATTCCACAATCCGAGCTGCTATCCATTACTCCACCATGCCTCGTGGGAAGGTAGTTAAAATAATAGCGGTGTCATAGGAAAAACCGTCCAAGTTTGCCCAGTGACTTATCATTCATTCTTGTAAAAGATGGTGCAGTGGTTTCTCTTTGCTTTCTGAAAGCTTTTTTTTATTTCAGAGGGGTTTTTTTGTACTAAAAAGCCACTCAAGGTAGAGGGTTGGTATGTGGCGTTGGATTAACATAACGAGCAAGATACCAGAAAAGTTACGCACATAATTCTAGAATTGGAGGTCAAGATTTAATTAGAGAATGAAATTTCAGAGTTCAAGAGGAGACGTTAGAAATATGAAGCAGACTTTCGAAGGGACCAGAAACGTAATCCTGAACAGGAAACAAGGGATGAATCTCTATTCCTCTACGCGCTTAGGCGATCATGTATCTTTCGATAGGGTTCCATTTCTTTCTGCAGTAGACCAGTTGCCATACAAGGCAATAGAACCCTGGGGGAGAAGAAGATTCATACCTTTCTTATGGGTAAGTGAATGTAATGGATTCGACTGGAATCTAGCACTATGCTTAAATTAATGTGGTCGATGTACCAAAGAGGAAAGATCATTAGAATAGTTGCCATGAAAATATTTATAGAAATCAGAGAGAGGACCTACGTCACGGCGGGAGGAAAGAGACAGAGGTCAAGATCCCAGGTCAGGAACAATTACGTCATATATCCTTTGGATTTTGCCGAGAATCTCTCTAAATAGCATAGGTATCTCCACGAAATCGCTAAAAAAAGAGCATAGCTAGATGAAAAAGACGCCAACCTTGCCGAAAACAAAATTTTATTGTCTAAATGCTTATGTTATTATTAAGAGGAAAGACCAAAGTTTTTTAATTATTTAAAAAAAAATTTCCATCTTTTTAGAACATTCTAAATTTTGATTAAAAAAAAACTTGTTTCTATTTGTATCAGCGGAACTAGTAAATAACATAGACAATTTTTAGCACTTTTTTTTTGGTATGAAACACATTAATTTGAAAAATCGTGCAAAAATAGAAATAATTGTCGGATGTTAATGAAACTTTCAGGAACTATTAACAGATGATCGAAATTATTATAAATATGTTGTTTTTTTTTATTAAAGTCATGGTAGAAATATTTTTTAAAATATTTATTACCCCCCCCCCATACCCATAACTAATTTTATGAAAACGCTAGAAATTCGATCGCATCGGGTTTAGTGATTACAATAATTAAAAGCACAGAGCTTTGAGGAATGCAAATCATGTTTTTTTTTGTTTTTAATTGGAGCCAACGTACCTGAAAATCAGCTCTGAATTGTAACATACAAAACACAATAAAACAAAGATATTATTTAATTTCAAATACTTTTATTTGCTTTTAGTTGTTTTTATGAATATGGACAATATTTTCTGAAAGCAAGAAATTTTCTTCGATGAAAAATGAATTTTTAATACAATTATTTGTTATTTCTTTAATTATAATAGATTTTACATTTAAGTTGTTAAAATATTATAAAATTAGTTAAAAGCCCCATCGGCTTTCCTAGGTGTCCTTATGAGATAGATCTTTTTTTAGCGCGTTGTAAATTGTATCATTTTGACTAATCAGAAGATCCACAATAATTAAGAAATGTAATTTTGTGCTTATAACCGGGCTGTAATTATAAAGTACGGAAGACCAACCAGAATATAATTAAGTTGCGTTATTTGAGTTAAGCATTGTTCTCCGCTGTTAAGGCCTTTACTTTTGCGAAACACGTATGGAGAAGTTAATTTGATTTTTCAATTTCAACTGAAAAGGGTACCTACAAGTATCAGTATCATCTTATGAAATTTATATGACCTTATTTTTATATTAATCTCAGTTATGACATTGTTCCATAAATGAAATATCAAAATTCATAATAAAATGAATGCAAATACAAATAACAGTAAAATGTATTAAATGTACATAAAATTATAGTATTTTATGTACAGTTCTGATAAAATTTCATAGGAAAGGTACCTATAAATAAATTAGATACATTTCTTAGGAAATATGAAATTTAATGTCACTCTTAACAGTCTTATTTTAATTTCTTTATAATATATTTTCCATAAAGAATCATAAACGTAAAGGTGAAACCTAAGTACAAAAAAAAAAAAGAAAAAAAAAGAAGAAATTAGACCGCTGAAAGTTTTTGTAAAAAAAAACTAGGTAAATAATTTGTTCACTTAAATGTAAATTATTTCACTTTTCTCCTTCCGTAGAACAAATTAGCCTCATGGAATTCGTAAATATGTCATTCATCACCTGTCAAGAGACGCAAAAGTTTATGACCTGCTTTGTTTTATTTTCAAATTACATCTTTTTGGCACAAAAGCTAAGTTAAATTTGGTTCAAAATATTTAAAATAAACATTATAATTTCTGATTTTCTTAAAATAAGTTTTGAAATAATGATAATTGATATTTAAAAGAATTTCAAAGTGAGATGTTCAGTTTTTTTTTTTTAATGGAAAAAAATGGTCAATTTTGCTGACTCAAAAAAAACTAGATTTTTAACGAAAATTTCGGACGTGCTAGGAACGATTAAAAAATGGAAAAAAATGCTCCAAAAATACTTTGATCGTTCTTCTTAATAATAACAAACATTTAGACGATAAAATTTTGTTTTCATCAAGTTTGGCGTCTTTGTCATCATGCTATACTCTTTTTTTAGCGATCTCGTGGAGGTACCTAATATAGCAGAAACATCAGACCAGATATGGCAGCAATATTCAATGCGGGAAAGAATGGTAGATTTATAAACTAGCCAAAATGGATTCTGGCGAAAACAATTGTCTCTTACGACAGTCAAATAAATTTCCTAGCCTTAGAAATAGAGTCAATATTATTATTCCACCTCATGTCAGGAGAAATCATAAAAGGGCAACGAGTTGCTCTCTCATATTAATGGAAGACAAAATGAGTTGAGTCAATAGCTACATCTACCGCAAGGAATGTTGGTTCTATGTGTCGCACCAGAAGGTTTTTCTCGTCTGATTCCATCCTTCAAATTTATAAATGTTCCATTCGTACTTGCATTGGATATTGATGTCAAATATAGACTGCTGCCCCGGCTATTCATCTCGAGGTTCTCGGCAAAATCCAAAGACGGATATGCAATGTTATAGTTCCTGATCTGGCATCTCGACTTCAGTCACTTTCTCACAGACATGATGTGGCTTCCCTCTGTCTTTTCTACAAATATTTTGATGGCAACTGCTATGACGGGCTATTTTTCACTGGTGCTCGGATGTATGAATTTAAGCTTTCTACTATGTTGGCATCTCGGTCCCACCCTTTCACTGTCGAAACAGTTAAATTCTTTTCCAACAGCTTCTTCTCTCGCACTTCCCGTCAGTGGAACGCCTTTCCTCTTATTTGCTTTTCTGGTAGGTATAATATTCAAATTTTCAAATGTAATGTCAATCGACATCTTCTGATGCGTTGATCTTGATTCCCATTCCTTCTCTTTATCCTTTCCTCAAACACGCCTCTTTTCTTTTACTTTCACTCTCTGTAACCCCTTGCGCGCTAGTGGCACTCCCGCCTTGCTTGGTGTGAAATGCTTAAAAAAATTCTGTGTAATGGCTAAAAGACTGTAGTTTAGTTTTGGCGGTTTTAAAACAGGTATGCCATTTCCTGAATCACTTATCAATATATTACAGGACATTTTTGAGATCAACTGCCAGTTCTGTTCGACCTCACCTATCTAACATACTATCAAACGGGAGTAAATAGTTATGTCCTCAGGATAGATATCGAGTTGGGAACTGATGACATCGGCAACGTCGTTGAGGACGACAAAGGGTGAGGCCTGGGGGAACCTCGTATTAATGTGAATGGATCGAGAACAGTGGCCGTTAAAACACAACTCTCATTACACGATCAAAGAAAGACTGGATCAAGTCAAATATTCGACCAGAGACGCTACTTAAGTACTTAAGCTTGTGAAGTAGATCAGCATTCCAAAGTGGATACAAGTTTTTGAACAGGTGTTCCTTTTAAAGCAAATTGCTTTATTGTGACGCTCTTCGTATCCAAACGTGATGTGGCTTCTCTCTGTCTTTTCTACAAATATGTTCGTGGCAACTGCTATAACGGGTTATTTTTCCCGCAGTAGGTTGCCATTTCTTTCTGTGGTAGACCAGTTACCATCCAGCAGTTGTTCCTGCAAAGAGGAACGCAGGTTCGAATACTGCCGGGGGGCGCTTTTTCTTTGTTAAGCTTTTCTCGGGTTGGAAAACCGATAGATGACATAGATACTTTTTTTAAAATAAACGAGCCTCGTTGTTCCTATCTAAAGCTTCATAGCAAAGAGACGTTGCATTTTTTTTCTTTATTCTTATGATCTAAAACTGTTAAAAATAACATTTTCATAATTGTTCAATATAATTAAAGCAAAAATAATATTACACTTTTAATTTTTTTTTTCTTGTTTTTATCCGTTTATCTTGCACGTTTAATGGGAACACGTTCACGATCGTTTAATCTGTAGAAGAGTATTTTCAGATCAAGAGACAATGTATGTCCTAGAAATAAGAAACCATTTAAAATATCCTGAGGACTTTTTGCATGGCGTTTATATATATATATATATATATATATATATATATATATATATATATATATTATCATTCATTATGAAGAGATCTAACTGCACATGAGTAAATGGAGACACTTCCTGGTGTTACTCACTCCCTAGCAAGACATCATTGAATAAGCATATGCAACTGCTGCCTAGCAAGACATCATTGAATAAGCTTATGCAACTGCTGCCTAGCAAGACATCGTTGAATAAGCTTATGCAACTGCTGCCTAGCAAGACATCGTTGAATAAGCTTATGCAACTGCTGCCTAGCAAGATATCATTGAATAAGCTTATGCAACTGCTGCCTAGCAAGACATCATTGAATAAGCTTGTGTAACTGCTGCCTTCACAATTTATAATCGAGTCCATCAGTGATGTCTAGTACAGTTTCTTCTTTCTAATATATATATATATATATATATATATATATATATATATTCGTGTGTGTATTCATATATACATATATATACATATATATATATATATATACTTTTTATATGTATGTGTGTGTGTATATATATATATATATATACATTATATATATGTGTGTGTGTATACATATATACATATATATACATTATATATATATATATGTGTGTGTGTGTGTGTGTATACATACGTATATATATATATATATATATATATATATATATATATATATATATATATATATATATATATATATAGAGAGAGAGAGAGAGAGAGAGAGAGATATTTATTTAGGTGAAATAAATTATCGTAATGGTACCTTAAAGTATATCTCTCTCTTGTATGAATAAAAAATTTGCCGGCATTAAATAACCTATTGAGGTTGATATGCCGTATAACATACCAAACCAAAGAAATTAGTGTAAAGTAAACACAAAGAATCGGCATTACGAAAGAAGAAACTGTACTAGACATCACTCATGGACTCACTTGTATACATTTTCTACATTTCATTTCCGTTTTTTTAACCATCTAAAGAGGTCAAGGTTCTGTCACTCCTCCTACTCCAATATAAAACATACTTAAGAGAGATATAAAATTAACCCCTCCCTATACATTATATTGTCTGTTTAACTACCACTCTCAACCCCCTCTATTAAATTACAAAAATTACACTACCCACCAATTTCTAATCCTATTTTTCCTCTCAATTCGTTGTTGGAAGTTTTACCTGATGATCCTGAATCCTTAAAAAAGGATTTAGGCGAAATAAATTATCGTAATGGTACATTAAAGTGGTTTGTTTTTCATTACATATTAGCTCTGTCCTCACATTGAGCTCTCAGGATTTCATCCTCTTTGGATTTACCAATTCGGTTTACCAAGATCCTTATAACTTAATTATATATATATATATATATATATATATATATATATATATATATATATATATATATATATATATATTAGGAGGCACGGTGGAGTAATGAATAGCGGCTTGGATTGAGGAATTAGACAGCCTAGTTGAATCTATTACAATCACTTACGTGTTAATATCCTTGGAAAATGTAACAATCCACTTCTTTCCCTCCAGCTATGGGGAAATAGCAGGACAGACTGAGTTTCATAGTCTTGGATAACAACATTGTTATTTACATTAAATTTAGATTAAAATGAAATCCGTGATGTAAATTCAAATGCCGATTCATTGTGTTTACTTTACACTAATTTCTTTGGTTTGTTATGTTATACGGCATATCAACCTCAATAGGTTATTTAATGCCGGCAAATTTTTCATTGTTGGTAATATTTCCTTCCCAAAAATCTATTTCTGGTAATATTTTTTCCTTCAAAATTCTATTTCTGATAAGTATTTTCCTTCGATGGTAATATTATTTTTCAAAAACTTTATTGCTGGTAATTTTTTTTACAAAGTTTTTCTGGTATTAATACCTATTTTTACACTTTCATAGTGTTTTGACTCCAGTTTTGGGGTTAACTATTTGCTCATATCTGAGATAGGGGACAAGGTGGACCTGGAAACATCAGCAATTAAGAAGATCTTCTCCTCAAAACCTCCTGATCAGGGGCCTTGTTGTTGGAAGCAGTTTATCGTCATACACAGGACGTGGATGTAGTTTATCCTCATACCCAGGGAGGCTAATATTCTTGGTAATGGTATGAATCTACCTCTCCCAAATCGGCAGATCAGGTATTTCCTAACTCTGCCGGTACCCAACATAATATAACACATGTGCCACTTCTGAGAAATCTCTATCGCTCCTTGATGAAAGGCCAAACATGGTATCATGACAATGTAACTGAATGACAAGAATTCAAATATTTCATTATGTATTTCTGTCTGCTCTATGTACAAATAAGCATAATTGTTCAGTGTGCCAGCTGGTGAAATTTGTTGGCATCATTTGGGGAATAAAATACCGTATTTGTTGAATTTATCTCACAAAGCTATATTCAAATTTTGATAGTTTTTAAAATCATTACAGCCCATGCTAGGCGATAATGCCACTAAGATGCAAGGGGTTACTGGGAATAGAAGAGAACGAGAAGATTTTAGTGTGGAGAAAGTACAATGAAAGAACAAATTTCAGAAAGACAGACACTGGCAATTGATAATTAATTTTTTGAAGAGTGTAGATAGAAGTGAAGTAAGAAGCCAAAAGGGAGGTCTATAAGCATTTTACTGTTGAATCCATTTTCGTCTTTTTGGCTTATATATATATATATGTGTGTGTGTGTGTGTGTGTGTGTGTGTGTGTGTGTGTGTGTTTTGCTAAATTTATAATTGAATTTAATGTAACTAAAAACATGTGGCTGTTAAACTTGCCTTAATAAAGTCCGACGGATTGACGAAACGCATCGGCAATGACTTAGAAATATATATTCCAATTGCCTTTATATATATATATATATATATATATATATATATATATATATATATATATATATATATATATATATATATATATAAAATAAAAAAAGAGTTTGAAACAGACATAACTTTTTTTTAATAAGGAAGTTACTTTTGGTGGATACCCGTATTTCAGTACACGTTTCATTTCTTTTCAAGAATATTTAAAGAAAAATTGACTCCGGTAGGATTCGAACCTGCGTCACACTTTGCAGAAGAAATTACCATATTTTACCGTTCTGCTATGAGGAGCGTCACATTTTGCCTTTAAAAGGGACATCAATTTAAATACGGGTATCCAATGAAATAACGTTTGAAGCAATAATATATATATATATATATATATATATATATATATATATATATATATATATATATATATATATATATATATATATATATATATATATATATATATATATATATATATATATATATATATATATATATATATATGCATCCCCTGTGCGAATCAATAGAAATAAAACGAATAATTCCGTTATTCTTTACTTTTATTTCGAATTTCTTCCAATGAAACATGACCCAGTGTACATGTTAGTACTTCGTATGTCCATTCCACGAAGTTGTTCCTTGAAGATTGACTACAGATTCTGGATTGGATTAAAATCAGGAGAGTTTCAGGTCCAGTTCATAATACTTTCATTTGCTCACTAGTAAGGCTTGCCAGTGTTTTCGTGCAGCGTTACAATTTTTGTACGCTTCCTTGAAGTAACGTCCATCGCAGACAATGGCCGTAGGATAAATAATCGACAGCCAAGACTATAGTGTCTGGGCGTGATATAAATCTGATTCGATCACGGATGACGCAATAGTTTTTCAAAGCCATAAATATTTCATCTTACACCTCGAAAATTGATTCATATTCCTGCATATCACTGCAAAGGACCCAACCCGAGGAAAAAGTGGAGAACGATTAAACCCTGTAACTCCAGTGGTTCTAAAACTGATGACGAAAGAAAGGAAACTAAAGCAGTTGTTTCAATTAATTTGCGCAAGAGTGTATATATTAGGAAGATTAATGACAATGTTAAAAAATATCCTGTGAGGCGTTTCTTCATTTACGACATCATCGGACTAAAATGATATTTATGTTGATGTAATTACACATGCAGAATAAGGATAAATTTCTTTTGTTTTTTTTTATATGTGTTTTGATATATTGTCTCACCTGTTACATATAGCTTTCTTTTTTTTTTTCTTTATATTTTTATCTCATTTTTTGTCTTTGTGCCGCACATTGTGATACCAGAACATCTGCCAAGAATCTGGAGGTAAATTTATTATTGGTGATCTAGCGAGCAAAACCTTTTCTATACACTTTCGACTTTGTAAATTGCTTTCTCTTTTAATTAACGTAGCATTTTACTAATGTCGAAATTATTGCCAGAATCCAGACTGTGAGCAACTAATGCATTTAGTGCGTTATTTTGTAAAAGATCGCTTTTATGTTCATATAATGCTTTACTTAAATTCCTCGAGGTTTCTCCTGTGTTCCTTGTGGCATTTATTAAAGGTGAGAGGGTAAATTACTCTTTCAGATTTAAGCTGATTATTATTATTATTATTTCGTTATGTATTAATTAACACTTATATTGTTTAGGAAACAGCTGTAATAAATTTTATGTTAAGCTTAGATAAATTCTTTTCCATTGTAGTTGAGATAGATTTCATATAACATATTCTATTTCTCACATCCACACACACACACATATATATATATATATATTGTGTGTGTATTTAGGCAGCATCTTTTCATTGATACACGTTTCATTAAATATTATAGACAAGTGTTGTCTATTTATTTTATGAAAATTTTTTTCGTAACATCTGATAAGTTTAATAACATTATCGTTGAACGAAGAAAGAAATTGACAATATTGATCCATATTTTTTTTAATACAATCTAAGCTTTCGGCTTACATAAGCCATTATCAAAGATGTATATATATATATATATATATATATATATATATATATATATATATATATATATATATATATATATATATATACATGGGATAACGATATATTAAAATTTGGAACGAAAGATGTATGACAAAGTGGAAAAAGACTTAGGACTTCATCGGAATATGTTTGGTTATGTTTAAACGCGTACGAACGGGACACTCTGGTAATTTTGAATTAAAAAAAAAAAAAAAAATTTTAATATATGTTTTGGGTATATAATCTAGCTAAAAATCCCTTTAGAACATTAGCGATCGTGGCACTCCATAACTTCCTACACGTTGTATCGCTTAATATCTCTTTGTTATTTCTTATAAAATTCTATCTGCCATCAATTTGCTCAATCTCGCTAGGTAGGAAGGTTTTGCGCTGTTTTCCACTGACCCTACAACCCTTAATCTGTCCTGTGAGTATCAAATTTGCCCTATTTCCTCATCAACTGTCTATTTTTGATGTTAAGTATAAGTGTCCTTTTTGTTTCTATTTTCTATTTTTGCACACCGGACATACATCCGACTCCATCCAAACCGGATATTTCCGTGTCTTTTTTTTTTTTTTTTTCCATTTTCACTTATACCCTGTAGCAGCTTACGGGTTCTCTCCTTGTCATCTTTCTGTAGAACCAGATTTCTCTTGCATCACATTTTTCTTCATCAGTAAGAAGATTTTCCAGCATTCACTGCCATATTAAAAACAGATATTACGTAACTGTTCATTGCTCCTTTTTTCATAATATTTTGCTTAGCTTTTAGAAGTTACCTTTTGCTATCTCAATGCGCGTTCGGATATCAATGTCTCACTTTCCGTCCTCTGTTAAAACACTTCCTATATATTTAAATTGTTAGTCTTGTCTGATTTTGGTATCTCCAATTTGCAACATGCATGTTGGGCTACTCCTTTTGCTGACAACCATGCATTTTTTTTCTTCTTGCAGTTGATGTTTAATACTTCTTCGCGTTTCCCTTCTCCACATTCCTGTAGTTTCCTTTCTGCGTCTGCCATCAACACTGTGTTATCTCGGTGCTTGAATAAAGAGAAAATCGTCTGATTTCACATTCTGATCTTCAAGACATACGGTTAGGCTTTCTTCCATTGAATGTTTAGCGCTTCAAAATTGTTTTTGCTCTTAAATTTAACTATTGTCATTTTACAAAATTTTTTTTTTAACGTATGAGAAAAATGTGATACCGAGACCAGAACTCTCATTTGAAAATGTGATACTGAGAAAATGTAATCACGTGAAAATATGATAATGATAATAGGATAATGTGAAATGAAAAATGTGATAATGGGAAAATGTGACACTAAGAAAAATGTGATACTGAGATCAGATCTCTCATTTGAAAATGTGATACTGACAAAATGTGATAATGTGAAAATGTGACATTAATAAAGATGTGGTACTGAGATATGAACTTTTCCTGGCATTTTACAAGTTATAATGTTTTACTCATCAAATTTGGACGTAGCTAAAATATAGCCTTAGACTCTAGTATCTCAGAGACATATCAGATATGTCTAAACATTTGAATGTGCGTAATTCAGATCTGAAAGAAAAGTAGAAGAATTACTAGTGAATATATATATATATATATATATATATAATTATTTTAAAAAAATATGATTCCTTCGCTACATAGGAGTTCTCAAGTTTCAAAAACGAGAGCCGAAAACCTCAATATAATTATTAAAATTAAATTGAGTTAAAGTATCAAGCCCTGTTTCATCCTCAAGCGAAAATTTAGGATTCCTAAACTTCCTGTTTTCGGTTGGCCTCGCGCTTTCCTGCCGCTAACTCACGAAACTAGATTAAATTAGGCGTATATTTAAGCGTAATTTCCAGTTGAAAGAGCAATTCACTTCAACATCCTTTCTCTCGCGCTTGTCGAAATTACAAAAATAAGACACTCTCAACTTTGTCGAATGTTCATGTATTTTGAATAAGTGACTCTCACTTTATCCATTTAAAATTCTTCAAACCTGCCTTTTTTAAATATTTTTTAAATACTGGGTATTTTACCGGGATCCTCGATTTTTAGAAATTTCTTTCCCGCCATGTCACACATATTTAATTTCTCCTTAACAGAAATATTCGAAATCAAGTTCATTTCAATTTCAAGCGTAAGATCAGGAAGTACAACAAAGCAAAAATCGTGTTGAAAATTAAAACTATATATATATATATATATATATATATATATATATATATATATATGTATATATATATATATATATATATATATATATATATATATATATATATATATATATATATATATTAAGCATTTCACCCCAAGCAAGGCGGGAAGCCACTAGGATGCAAGGGGTTACAGAAAATTTAGAGCAAGGTCAGATAGGAGTGATAGAAGAAAGGATGAGGGTAGTGGATAGATCAAGGCAACTGGAGATGTCGATTGACATTACACTTGAATAGCTGGATATTATAGCTTACAGGGAAACAGTAATAGGGAAGGGAGTTCCACAGCCGAGAGGTGCGAGACATGAAGCTATTAGAGTAGAAGAGACGGCTACATTTAGGAGTTTCCACAGTGAAGGGGTGAGAGCGGGATGCCAGCCTCGTATGGCGCTTGAACTCATGACGTCTGGGAACCAGAGAATACAGCTCCTCGGAGCAATTTCCATGGAAGTATTTGTAGAACAGACAGAGGGAGGCGACGGCGCGTCTGTGAGAAAGTGACTGTAGACGAGACGCCAGGGCAGGGCCAATTATATTGCATATCCGCCTCTGGAGCCTATCAAGAACCCCGAGGCAAACAGAAGGGGCACCAGACCATATATGGCAGCAATATATATATATATATATATATATATATATATATATATATATATATATATATATAATCATACACATACACTAATGTTCTCCCTATACAAGGCCCAATGGCCATTCGAGTTAGAAGGCGGATGTTATGTGAGCAGTAAGAGTAAGAGGTATAGTTTATGTGGATGCGGATATGTAAGAAAAGTAACTGGCCCTAGAATTGAAAAGGCTAAGATTGTAGTAGTCGGGATAAGAAACCTCTTGGGATTCCGTTACACAAAACAGTAGTTAGCTGTGGGTTACATAGCAGGACAGATTCGATTCTTTAATCTTGGTTGACAGCCAGTCTACGACAGAAAGAAATGGCAACCTACTATCTGCTTAGTCAGTAATAAATCGAAAGAGACATGATTGTCGGTGAGAAAGTAACTGAAGTTGAGATGCCAAGTCAGAATCAATTACATTGCAGATCCTTCTTTGGATTTTGTCAAGAACCGAGACATGAACAGCAGTAGCACCAGACCAGATATGGCAGCAGTATTCAATGCACGGACAAATGGTAGATTTGTAAATGTGCAAGATGGACACTGACGAGAAAAAGTGACTGAATCTGGAGTTCTTTGTTCATATATTAATATCAATTACACACTCGAGTTTATGAAACTCCCACCCACAAAAGAAAACCGTCGTATGATCACATTTGTTTTTGCTTGCTTAAAGGAATCACGTTACAATGAATTTACATGGCAGACTGGAACTCTTATTCGTCCTGGTTATGACGATAAACTATATCTGGCAGCAAGGTCTCTGATCGGGAGGTTTTTCGGGGCGTGGAACCACCTCTTAATTGCTGTTGTTTCCAGCACCTGTTAGGGTTCAAAACACTATGAAAGTATAAAAATAGATGTTTATATTAATAATACCGGCAATAAATTAAAAAAAAGATTTACAACAATATATTTTTGGAAAAAAAGAAAAAATTATTACTAGTAATAATTTTTTGTCAAAAAAACGAAAAGTAGTAGCAATTGATTTTATCAATATATATATATATATATATATATATATATATATATATATATATATATATATATATATTAACAGGAATGCATTAAAAATATTACCAGCAATACATTTGATGCTCGACAAAAAACCTCTTTACAAAAATACGTCAATGAAACCTGATCTACAAACTGATTTCTTACAAAAAATATATATTCTGTTCATATGAACCTATCCTAAAAATCTTGTCGGCATTAAATAATCCATTGATGTTTATATGCTGTAAAACAAAATAAATCAAACTGATAAACCTTCTATTAACCTTTACAAAATTTCATTAGAAAATTGATATTCGTGATCCGGAGTGCTTTATCAAGAGTGATATGAAAACACATTTTGACATAAAATGTTTATTTCTGGTCGCAATTGTACAACTCCAGCGATAAAATAGATCAGGAAAAGAGAGATGACTCTTCCAGTTTGTACAAAACATTTCATTGGAATTATATAAACTTTTTTTAATCATGTCACTCCAAGCAAAGCAGGAATGCTACAAGTATGAAAGATGTTACAGGGAGTGAAAGTGAGAGAAAAGACTGATTATTGGAAAGATTGAGGAGAGGACAAAAGATGAACGGGATTCAATGAGCTGGCGATTGACATTGTATTTAGATTTTTGGAGATTGTAAACGAAAGGGAGTTACGCAAGTGAGAAGTGCGAGTAAAGAAACTATTAGTGTAGAAGTGACTGTTGCATTTAGCTAGTAAATAGTAAACGGGTGGGACCTAGATGCCAATCTAGTAGCACACTTAAATTCATGTAATTCTCCCCCAGAAGAAAAAAAAAGATCGTCAGAGCAGTTGCCATGAAAATAGTTGTAGAAAACACAGAGAGAAGCCACAGCACATCTGCGAGAATGTGATTGAAATCAAGATGCCAAATCAGGATCGAGTACATTAGAGATCCCTTATTTTTTTTTTTTTTTGTTCAAGAACTTCGAGATGAATAGCAGGAACACCCGACATGATATGGCAGCATTAGTTAATGCATAAAAGAATGTTAGATAGGTAAATGCGCAAGATGAATTCTGACAAGAAAAATTTTCGGGTACGGCACAGTGACTCAACTTTCTTTACATTCACGTGACATTATCGAAAAATTCATCCATAAACTGAGAGCAGAAACTCCCTGCTGGTTATGTAAAACAGAAACTGAGTTGGACAGATGAATGAAAACTACTCTAGCCAGTAACTATGTCATCACTTCCTGTGACTTTTATTTGGCTAAGGGCCAAGGTGTGTAAACTGAATTGCACCAGTGGATAAGTGGGCGACGTGGTAGCTCATTGAAAGTGATATATCAGAAGACGGGAATATTTTTTGTTTAAATAAGCAGAGGTTTTCCAGATTATCAATCAGATAAAAATAAATCCACGGACAGCAGGTGCTGCCCAGTTTATGGCGAGAACAATTTATTTGAGATTTTCTCACATAATAAGATTCATGCAGCTAAAAAAGGTGGTATTTATAACAATTGATGACGAGGATTCGAACTTCCGCAAAATAACACAAAGCTTTATATGCGGGAACCAAATTGTAACATACAATTAAACCAGAGTTGTTAGATATATGTTAGGAAAAATATGTACCAAAAGCAGTTTGTGGGTGGGTGTAAGAGAGAAGGAGAGAGACGTTCACAAATCAAAGTGTGTGACAATGCTTTCGGTGCATTCATTTATTTTTTATTTTATTTTTTAAAATTAGTGATCGGATAAGTAGTACAACAATGTGTATATTTTAATTTAAGAAAAAGCTGGAAACATTTGCACCGTCCTAATATAGATATGCAAATGAAATAGATTTACGAATTATAGCGCAATATACAAAAAATCCTAAATTGCAGCTAGGAACACTGTGATGCACCATATCATCCGGCAGTGATAACATGTGTGCATCGAAATTCTACATTCGAAATTTATCTTGGTTTGAACTATTGCAGGAACGACTATCTCAGCAATGGATCACGTTCTTGACCAATATGAAAACAGCATGATAGATATAAATTAACCAAGTTAGCTTGCTAGATATCTATAAACAAAATAATAGTCAGATAAGTTAATTTCTGAATGTTGTTTATTGCGATATCAGGAAGATTGCGTAGCGCCATACATCTAAGCTTCCCTACTAAAAATAGTAGTTAGTTACAAAGATGATTTTTATGTTTTTCTTTTTAATTGATCTCTACTTTCGGTTCTGCTTCCGGGGTATGACGATAAACTACGGCAAAGAACCTGATCGGGGGATTTTGAGGAACATGGAACCGTCTCTTAATTGTTGTTATTCCCAAGTCCACCCTGACCAGCAGTGGCAGTATCGGTTGAAGTTGGTCTCATTCAGTGTGTAACAGAATTCCACAAGAAAATATTTCTCGGAAAAGTTACTCACTAGACTTTGTACACAATCGTTTTCATATGATTTCTATCGCACTCTTTCACACACGCACACATTCTCTATCTCTCTCTCTCTCTCTCTCTCTCTCTCTCTGTTCTCTCCACAAGTTCCTTTCTTTTGAAACTTTTATCATGTATAATCCTATTTTGTCTCCCTTCTTTCATCCATTTCCACAAACACATCAAGTTATTCGGTTTTTCCTCTTTGTTTCGTTGCCTTCAAATTGTCCAGTGATTTTTCTCTTGAAATTCTTTCTTTATTATGCGATCCAGATTCTCATTCTAAGTATAAGTTACGATGTTCCTATTTTACTTAAGACCTATTCACCGCTCAGATGTTCAGTTCAAGCTATTCTCAGCATCCATTGCTTCAAGACTCTTCTTCATCTGTGAGGAAATCATCCAACCTTCACAGACATAAGAGGAAATTAGGTATTACATAGAATTTCAGGATTCTTTTCTCTGTTTCCAAAGATATTTTTCTTTCAATCCATTGCTTAGTTTCTGATAGACATCAAGAGATTGTCTAGCCTTCACTGCTATGTTCGACATTATATAGCACTCTTTTCTTTGTTTGTTACTATATCTTTTTACTTCTGGTACACTGTTCTGGGTATGACGATAAACTACATCCAGCAGTAAGAACTGTGATCGGGAGATTTTGAGGAACGTGGAACCACCTCTTTATTGCTTTTGTTCCCAGGTCCACCCTGACTCGGGGGGGTTGCATTTGTTAGGGTTCCAGCTATGGGAAAATAATGAACCTCCAAACTGGGGTAAAAACACTATGAAAGTATAAACACATTTTAAAGACAATGTACCAGCAATATATTTTCATAGTAAAAAATATTACTATTGATACATCTTTATAAAAAAAAAAATTACCAGAAATATATTTGTCAAAGAAATAACTAATGTTCCCAAGAAAGTGAAAGTTCAGTATTAAATGACCCATAAAGTGTTGATATGCCGCTAAACAAACACACTTTAGGTACGCAAAAGTAGGATGGATTGGTTAAAAGAGAAAGGTAATGAAAAGGGTCATGATATTACTCCTAGTGACATAAACTCAAAATCTATTGAAATTAAATACTCTTTCTTTGTTTCCATTAAGAAAATCATCGTTTTATGTAATCACGCATTTTTTTCCACCTCTTTTTTCCCTACCAAACTATACAACGGTTATTTAAGTCCAAAAGAACTCGAATCAAAGCAACCCACACTGACTTAACTTGATCAATGTATTCGACATCTTGAGAAAAGAATTATAATTGTATTCTGCAGCGGTAGAAGCCAACATTTTTCTTTTCACTAAGCCATACATCTCTCCAGCCAGGTTAGTGGTTGCCAGACGTTTCAGAACTACGACTGCATAATACATTTTAGACATTTTAACCGGCGAAAGAAAAACTAAATATAATTTACAGATGAAGGATAAAATTTAAAGTAGGTACTGGCATGAGATCGCTGGAAAATGAGCATGGCATGATAAAAATGGCCTTAAACTTGACGAAAACAATTTTTATTTGTCTAAATGTTCATTTTATTATAAAGAGAAAAGATCAATGTATTTTTTGATTATTTTTTTTATAATTTCTAGCACGTCCAATATTGTCGTTTAAAATCATGTTTTTTTTAGTCCGGAAAAATCGATCTTCAGCCTATTTTTTTTTTTCAATTTTGTAGACACAAGTTAATTTTTCCGTTTAAAATTCTGTGAAAAAATAGTTACAATTTTTTTTAAATTTATTTTTATAAAACTAGAAATTTAAAAGTTTATTTAATATATTTTAAAAGAAAACATTACTTACTTTATCTGCTGAAAAATGTACTTTAAAACAAGACACAGCAGGTTTTAGCAGCGGTGACATATGACTATGTGCCACTAGATGCTTTCATCATGTATTGACAGCTTACGAAACGATAACTTACCGTACGGATGGACAAAAGTGATATAATTAATTATAAGGAAAAGGCTGTCTAAGAGAGGAGAACAACATTTATGCCAACACAAAGCACGTGACGGACTATTGTTTTCCTGATGCTTCCGGTCTTCCGTATATTTGAATTAAGCTATTTTGGGACACAAAAAAAATATGTTATATTAGATTTTTACCTATTTGCAGATTGTTGATTGTAACCAGCTTTATTTTATAATCTGTAATGATATTTATCTACTTAATAACACCATTGACCAAACTGTACAACGTTTTCATTAATTTTAGAATATTTAACAACGTTAATGTAAAAAAATAAAATAATTTAAGAAATAAATAATTGTAGTAAAAATTTATTTTTTATCGAAAACGTTTTTTTTTTTGCTTTCAGAGAATATTATCCATATTCATAAAACAAGAGAAATTAACTAAAAGCTTTTGAAATTAAATAATATCTTTGTTTTATTGTGTTTTGTATGTTACAATTTAGAGCTGATTTTAAGGTAGAAGGGTATCAACTAAAAAAATGATTTGCTTTCCTCAAAGACTTGTGCTTTATGTAATTAATCACTAAAAATGTTCAAATTTGAATTTCGAAATTACTTATGGGGGGGTAATAAATATAAAAAATATCTTTTTACCATGACTTTAAAAAAATTAAATGAACATATTTATAATAATCTCCATCATTTATGAATAGTTTCTGAAAGTTTCATTAAAGTCCGACAATTATTTTTATTTTTTCCGGATTTTCAAAATTAATGTCTGCCATTAAAAAATGCACCAAACATCCGCCACGTTATTTAGTAAGACTTTCACTGATGACGAGAAATAAGGTTTTTCAATCAAAAGTTAAAATGCTGTAATAAAGACAGAAAAATATTGAAAAATAATTAAAAATTACTTTTTTCTTTCCTCTTAATAAAAACATAAACATTTTGATGATGGAATTTTGTTTTCGTCAAGTTTAAGGCCGTTATTATCCTGCTATGCTCATTTTACAGCGATCTCATACCAGTACCTGAAGGAATGTTTCAAATGAATATATTTCCTAATCAGCATCATATGATTCAAACCAGAAAAGAAACTTATCAATTACAAACAATAATGCACTGAGAAATTAAGTATATACTAGCCGAAGGGCTTGTTTAAGTTGGGCAAGAGATCATGATCGACGCCGGGTTGTAATGACAGCTAAACAATTCCTTCGTACAGTAAAGATGATCTGGTAAGACTGTTAGAAACAAATTTTGCGAAAGTACAGGATACACACACATCCACACACCTATCTCCCTCTCTCGCTTTCTATCCATATAAATATATATATATATATATATATATATATATATATATATATATATATATATATATGTCTCTTATGGCAAAATTTGCATTACCTCTTGTCTCACCATCATATAGATAGATAGAAATATTTATAGATAGATAGATTGGGCTAGATAAATTTGAACAGATATATATATATATATATATATATATATATATATATATATATATATATATATGTTCAAATCTATCTATCCCAATCTGTTCAAATCTATCTATTCCAATCTGTTCAAATCTATCTATCTCTCTTTTTATTTGATTACCTCTTGTCTCATCATCATATATATATATATATATATATATATATATATATATATATATATATATATATATATATATATATATATATGTATGTGTGTTTAAATCTATCTATCCCAATCTATCTATCTATCTATCTATCTATATGATGGTGAGACAAGAGGTAATGCAAATATTGCCATAAGAGACAGATTTTTCAATGAAACTATTTGAAATTTGGCACATGCATATTTGATTTTAATTATCTAATCCCTTGCTTATTAGGCATAAGAACAAATGTGTTATATAAAAACGTCTGTCACGTTGGAAGTACAGCGCAAACAAAGTGCAGTAATCATGTTATTTGTTTGCTTTGGAGAAACTCCTATAAACATTCACAAAAGATTTCCATCACTTTTTGTACAATGAAATAGGCACGGAAGGAGGCAAACATGGCATTGATGAAGAAGAAATTGGCTAAACCAGCAACCGGCTGAGCTTTACGATGCTAGCAGACATGTCTCATTCGTAGATAAAAGACTGACAGGGAAATTGGAGATGATTATGTTGAAAAGTGGCAATGTGTACCTGTAATGTATACCTATGTCTTGATGTACGATAAGTTCGTGTTCCTTATTTCTTATATAATAAAAAATAGCATTGCATTTTAATCACCATCCTATCTCTCTAAAGCTCTCTATCGCACTCTCTCTCTCTCGCTCTCTCTTTCTCTCTCGATATATATATATATATATATATATATATATATATATATATATATATATATATATATATATGTTCAAATCTATCTCAGTCTAATCAAATAAATTTATCTCAATCTGTTCAATTCTAGCTGTCTATCTATTCGGGAGAAACATTTGGATATTTATTTATTATGCTGTTCCTTTATCTATGCTCACATAAGCCATCTTCAAAGTGGTTATATGAACATTTAAACAAAGATATTCACCATCAAAAATGATATTCTGTTATGTTGACATAGACGATAGCGGTCCCGGAAGAGTAGAGGCAGGTCGTAAAATAGTGGTGCGGTTCTATGACGTCGTACCACGTGATAGAACAAAATATTAACCACAGATCCATATGTTTAGTCGCAATGCAATGTGTTGTGACTAGTTTGAAATGTAATATATATATATTACACACACACACACACACACACATATATATATATATATATATATATATATATATATATATATATTCTCCAAGGTTTTTCTAACACTATTAGACTCTACTTTGAGTAATAATAATGTATAATTCCTTTCCAAGTTTAACAGAAAAAAAACGTGATGAAATCAATCATAAACGAAAATCACATGTTCATCATTAATTAATCATAGTTAAAGATAGGAAGCTCATGCAGGATCTAAATAAGTTCATATATATATATATATATATATATATATATATATGCATATTATTCCATGATCATTTTACAAATAATTCAACATTATTTTCGCTCTATCTAACCATCTAACTTTCCGTCCTGGAGTAACAAGGTGTCCATGTTCCATGTACGAATTCATTTTCAAGTCTTCTTTTACTGCTCTTTGTGCTGCCATAGCTGAAACTTGTCTCTCACGTGCTAATCGTCGTATGGATTGAGTTGAATCACTTCTAATTGATCTCTTCATCAGTAAGTTGAAATGATCCCTCTTCCAATTATGACCTCCTTTCTAGTTTTCTTTTCTAATTCTAAAACGTTAGCCCAAGATGGTGCAATGTCAGCAGAAAACGTTAGCCCAAGATGGCGCAATGGCAGCAGAAAACGTTAGCCCAAGATGGCGCAATGTCATCAGAAAACGTTAGCCCAAGATGGCGCAATGGCAGCAGAAAAACGTTAGCCCAAGATGCTGCAATGTCAGGAGAAAACGTTAGCCCAAGATGGTGCAATGTCAGCAGAAAACGTTAGCCCAAGATGGCGCAATGGCAGCAGAAAACGTTAGCCCAAGATGGCGCAATGTCAGCAGAAAACGTTAGCCCATGATGGTGCAATGTCAGCAGAAAACGTTAGCCCAAGATGGCGCAATGGTAGCAGAAAACGTTAGCCCAAGATGGTGCAATGTCAGCAGAAAACGTTAGCCCACGATGGTGCAATGTCAGCAGAAAACGTTAGCCCAAGATGGCGCAATGGCAGCAGAAAACGTTAGCCCAAGATGGCGCAATGTCAGCAGAAAACGTTAGCCCAAGATGGCGCAATGTCAGCAGAAAACTTTAGCCCAAGATGGCGCAATGGCAGCAGAAAACGTTAACGCAAGATGGCGCAATGTCAGCAGAAAACGTTAGCCCAAGATGGCGAAATGGCAGCAGAAAACGTTAGCCCAAGATGGCGCAATGGCAGCAGAAAACGTTAGCCCAAGATGGTGCAATGTCAGCAGAAAACGTTATCCCAAGATGGCGCAATGTCAGGAGAAAACGTTAGCCCAAGATGGTGCAATGTCAGCAGAAAACGTTAGCCCAAGATGGCGCAATGTCAGCAGATAACGTTAGCCCAAGATGGCGCAATGTCAGTAGAAAACATTAGCTCAAGATGGCCCAATGTCAGCAGAAAACGTTAGCCCAAGATGGAGCAATGTCAGCAGAAAACGTTATCTCAACATGGTGCAATGTCTGTAGAAAACGTTAGCCCAAGATGGCGCAATGGCAGCAGAAAAAGCTAGTCCAAGACGGCGCAATGTCAGCAGAAAACGTTACCCGAGATGACGCAATGAATCATTCTCCTAGAGGTTACCATCAACACTACTGATGGAAAGCAGAAAGGGGATCTCTCAGACGACTAATAGAGAGCCGTTTCGTTTTGGAGGCATTAAAATTACCAAACCATTCCACATTTATTATTATGAAAATAATAAATTGTTGTTATCGGCCCAGTTGAGAATGGATGGCATGAGAAAGGAGATTGTAGAAAATTTGGAACAATGCATGTCCAAGTGTGGATTTCTGGGTGACACCTGCATTCATGTATAAAGATCTCATTTCTTGATTTGATAAGAAATGCATAATTGGTTCAAAAATTCGCCCAGAAATACGATAACCTTTCAAATTGTTAAGAAGATGACCCTATCAAGTGCCTTTGAGATATCCAAAGCAAGAGAACAAGCTTCACCATTCTTATCTAAAGCTTAATAGTAACTTTCAGCAATAATCGTTAATACATCAGATCTTGATCTAGAGAAGCGAAAGTCGTATTGCTTATCTGAAAGAAGAACCTGCAATGTGAGATCTTCAATCAGTTCAGACTTACTTAGGGCCTCTAGTACTTTGCAGGAAAGCAATAAAGAGCAAATCATTTATTGTATATTTTAGAGAGATTAAGAGTGAGTTCAGAAGCACACTTCTTAATAACTATTCCAGCGATACCATCAAGTCTACCTGCTTTGTGGAGATCCAGTTTTAAGATGATAGCAGAAACCATGAAAGGAGTTATATGCATATTACTCAATAGAGACTCGGTTCTAAAATGTGCTAAGTTGAGTTTTTAAAAATCCAGTCTTCTGACTAAATCGATTGCATTTTTGGACATTATCGATTGGTTTTTGTTAATATTTCACATAAGAAATAAGTTTTTAAGAGAAAAAAAATGTTTTCTAAAACAATTTATTAATTAAGTGTTACAAAAATCGATTACATTAAATTGAAAAGTGCATGTTGATAAACGTAAGTACATGTAAATTGCATGTTACGGCATCATTGTACAAAATTCAGGGCTTGAAATTACGTTTATTCGAACCTTTAGAATGATCAGCGACAGGTGTGTGTCTCTTCAAATTCCAGCAGTAATCAACCATCAGGACTGCATCCCAGCGTCCCTGATACCTGTTGTATATTTAGATATTTTAATAGACATGACAATGTAAACAAAAAACGTATAAAACAGCATGCCGCCATAGCTCAATAAGTTGATCTGATTGAGCAAAACCAATGTAATTTTTAGATTCGGCACATCAAAATTGTCGTAAATCAGCTAAAAAAAAAATAGTAAATTTGGTGGTGACCCGTATTATTGTTCTTTTGTTGTTCTCTCTCCTTAATAAAGTTTATCTCCTATTAAGAGAAATTAATTATCTCATATTAAGAGACGAATATGCACTGTGTTTGGCCCTGATCTGGCATCTCGTTTACAGTCGCTCTCTCACAGACGTGCCGTCGACTCCCTCTGTCTTTTCTGCAAATACTTTCACGGTAACTGCTCCGCCAAGCCAAGCTACTTTCGCTGGTTCCCAAACTGAATGAATTTAAATTGGCTACTAGGTTGGCATTTCAGTCCCACACTTTCACTGTCGAAACGGTTAAATCTAGCCGTCTCTTCTACTCCGATAGCTTCATGTCTCGCCCTTCCCGTATGTGGAACTCTGTTCCTCTTACTTGCTTCGCTGATGACTATAATCTTCAATTATTCAAATGTAATGTAAATCGTCATCTCCAGATGCCTTGATCTAATTCCCCGTTCTTCTCTTAAAACTTTACTCTTTTACGACTCATTACTCTTGCTCCCACTCTCTGGAACCCTTAGTGGCCTTGCGTCTTAGTGGCTTTATTGCCTTGCTTTGTATGAAATGATTAAAAAAAAAACGTAGTTTCCTTTGGGTTCATTTGTGCATATATAATATTCAGAGGAACTGTGTATGTCTATACTGTAAGTACGTATTCAAGTAAAAAAAAAAAAAAAAATGAACGAGCTACAAAACAAGCAAATAAAGTTAAAGTATAAGTCAGCCAGTCAGGTTGATGCTAACCAAAGTTTATTCTTGTGCAAGGTCCGGCGTCATTACGAACAAAGAAAATGAAGCCGCTTGAATAAAGCTCAATTCAGTATATAATGGCTGTTCGACAAATACATGAAAAAGAGTTTGCATATAAAAAGAAGATAAAAGATCAAGGCGTAAGCCGAAAAGAAAGAAAGAAAGAAAACTATCACGAAACACAAATGCACAATGTTAAAAGAAATAAAGAAAGAGAAAGATTACGGAGCAATAGAAATTAATACAATGGCTTTTGTGTTACTTTTGTGTTTTCCCGGTAGTATATTGTACAAAATACAATAGTCTCGAATAAACAATAGTTATTCAATGTATTTCTTTCGTTTTTTCTTAGAGGCATTTTTGTCTTCGTTCTTGTTCGTTTCATATTTAGGCGATTGGCCATCAAACAACCAGGGGTAACAGCTGGTATCGGTATACATTTAGAATTTAAGAATATGTAAAAAGGGAACAAAATCAATAATGTTTTGTGTGTTTTTTTTATTTAATTGTTAAATGTTAAATAATAAAAGATATATATTTCTTGTCTTTAATTCCCCATAACCTTTTCAATGGCTTTCTCCATTCGAATTGACCTTTCGACATTTTTCTTCATTTAGTCTAACGCATTAATATTCTTTGTAACGGTCAAAATAGTCGTCGTATTTCTACAGGCTCGGGCAATCAGAGTTCGAACGGATATCTCCGTTACCGAAAAACATCACCAAGATAAATTTAAATTAATTTTTCTTTGCTCATGTTCGTGAATAATACAGCCATATACAGTAAGTTCTCAGGTTACGACAGTCCCGACCTACGACGATTCGTTGTTACGATGTAATCTCCATTAATCTTTTTTCGACTTATGACGTTTGCCTTGTACATACGACACAAACGGAGAGGCGGAAGAATATACAGGGAAAGATTACTCATCCCGGTGAAGGAATATATTTCACGGAGGAAGAATACGTTGTTATACGGTACGAGAATAAAAAAAAAAAAGCAACATGGGCCAGTTCCTAGTTTACGCCATATTGGAAAGATTGGTGAGTGGGTACTTATTCACAGAAAATCGCTGGTACGTTCAGGTTTTCACGGAAAATAGCATTACGACGCAGCATAGGAACGGAACTCTATTGTAAGTCGAGGAACCGCTGTAACTATAACATTTTGGTTGTTCATACTGAAGAGCATGGCAAATATCGTAGACGGTGGCGTAGTGGATATGGGAGTTGATTATGCATATGTTACTGTGATCTAGTGGCCGTAAGTTCAGCTCCTGTACCAGGTAGTAAAGCAACAATTCTGCAGGAACGAACAATAAATGATATCACAATAATCAACTGATATCGCATATCATTCAATCAATGGAAACATGAAGATGGCCAGGGCATACTTGGTCGAAACGTTGTATCTCTAATAACAGTAACTTCAAGCAAGATGAAAACAATAGTTCAAAATAATACAAGAATATTGACAATTACTCGTAACAGCTTAAGATAGGCAGATGACTTGTTCATGGCTGACGCAGAAAGAAAACGGTAAGAACTCCTAGAAAAGTGTTATATACCGTACCTATGAACACTGTTGCACGTCGGGGTAATATGCTGTCTAAGCAGTCCACAATAGCAGTGGTTTACCTACTTCACGCCGCTGTTGATGTTATAAAGATTACCATTTCATTTCCAACCTCCGTTTTAGTTATTCTTTATTCAGTAACCCTTTCTATGTTACAACATTATCTACCTATCTATCCTCATTCTGTTCATCTATTTATCTTTTCTCATTCTGTTCATCTATCTATCTATCTATCTATCTATCTATTCTCATTCTGTTCATCTATCTATTCTCATTCTGTTCATTTATCTATTTTTGTTCTGTTCACCTATCTATCTTTTCTCATTCTCTCCATCTATCTATGTATCTATTTGTTATATACCTTACCTATGAACACTAATGGGTATGCCGCAATCCTCATAAATACATTGGACACTATCGTAAGTGTGTGTGTGGGGGGTAATAATTATGTCTACGTAGCTGTGGTTTACCTACTTCACGCCGCTGGCGAGTATTGTATTTTGTTGATGTTGTAAAGATTACTATTTCATTTCCGACCTTCGTTTTGGTTATTCCTCATTCGGTAGCTCTTTCTAGGTTACAACAAAAAGGTAGTCAAGGAAAGCACCAAAAAAAAAAAAAACAACTAAGCATCATTTGTAAGAAAACAAAATTTATAGTCGTCAGCAAGACGGACAGCTCAAGATTCCAGTTTCGAAATGAGGGCCTCAGTATCAAGTAGGTAGGGAAATTTAACTATCTACGAAGGGTTATTAGAGACGACAGAAAACACGGCAGAGGAATTCAAAGGAGAGTTAAGACAAACGAGTTATACCTTAACAAAGAAATAGGAAACTTTCGGTGGTAACAAAGAAAAGAGTACTGAAGTCCTATATGACAGAATGTCGGATAATTTCCTCACAGATGAAGTGAACACAGTGCGGTGAATGGAATATGTGGCAACGGGGAAGTTTTAAGGGAAATTGGAACAAAATTGGGATATGTACATAGAAGCAGAAGGAGATAGCTGAAAATTCTGGGACGCATAATAAGGAAAGAGTGATTGAAGAATTTGGCACTCAGAGAAAATATTGGTAGCAAGAGGTGCAGAGGGTAGCAGCGATTAAACGACTTTCTCGAGCTTCATGTAAATGGATGTGACTGGGACAGAGAGTAAACATACGGATATTGCTTAGAATTGCAAAGGATAAGACATTGCGGAGAGACATGTTGACCAACCTTCTGACGGGCAATTTTCAATTTCAATTTTTTATCGAGGCCCTCTGAAAAGGCAATGATTCAAATCTCATTGGTGAACTTTTCTTCAAGGGTAAAACCGAACTGGTTGTGAACGAAGGCAAACAAAACGCTCAGCATTATGTAGAAGTGTTGGAGAAAAGATACTGCATTCCAGCAGCATGTTAATAACAATTTGCACATTTATTTAGTCAGACATTATTGATTCTTTCGTTTGTTGCATATCAGGCGGTTACTGGTCCGAGGTTCCTTCGTAAGAAGGACTTTCTTGCTTACCAGGATAAACACACGAAGGAATAAGTGAAAATCTATGAATAAATACAAATAATTTTAAATCCGAGTCAGGGATTACTCGTAATCTATCAAGTCTAGAGATTAAAACAGTGAGTATGATTCTAGGGTAAACAATGAAGAAAGAGGGCTTGTAAATTTTGACACTCATTTGATATAAAGAAGGTAACTGGGACAGAAGAAAGCAGTGAATAGCATAACTAACGAGGTAGTCTAAATGCTTGGAAGAACTGGGATTAGGAGAGATCAGTCAGTTATGTACCATGCATGATACACGCTTAAGTGATAAATGACTGACAAGGCAGTTTTTTTTTTACGCAGTAGGTTACCATTTCTTTCTGCGGTAGATCAGTTACCATCCATGGCTATTGAACCCGGTAGCTGGGGAGGGAGAAAAAGAGGAATCATATCTTTCTCAACTGGAATTTGAACTCGGCTCCGCAATCCGAGCCACTATCCATTACTCCCCCATACTTCCACGGTGGAGTAATGATTAATGGAGAGATAGCAATATGAAAAACTTTACTAAGATCTATAAAGGAAATGAAATTGTGGAGAGCCATGATCGCTATCAAAGAAGAAAAGGTTCATTAATTCATACATTATGAATGAGCCTGGATATAAGCAGTGAGGCGATCGAGAGAGATTAAAAGAAAAGAAAAAAGAAAGAGAATGAGTAAATGAGATAGAAAGAAAAAGAGAACGTATGTGTTTGTGCGAGAAGGAGTATGGGTGTCTATGAGAGAAGCAGTCTTTTGTGTTAGAAAGAAAAAGGGGACAGTATGTGTGGGTGGGGTGTGAGAGAGAGAGAGAGAGAGAAAGATGAAAAGATTATTCTTGTGTTGATGTCAATCAGAATGAAATGGACAGAGAAAAGTATTCTGTTTTTTTGTGTATGTGTGTGTGCGTGTGTAAAAGTTCGTACTAATTACTAAATGCGGCGAGACGTATTAAACTTTTTATTAACCCACATAAGGTTACTGAAATTAAATCAAGTTTACAATAAGAATAATTTATTTCAATTGGTCGTATACAAAAAATGGAGTGACAGACGCACAATCACACACAACAATATATATATATATATATATATATATATATATATATATATATATACATACATTAAGAAATGGACAAAGTCCGACAATTTATTTATTAAAGAAATTTTTTTTATGTTTAACGTTATTTTTATAGATACAAGTATTTAAGTAAATGCTCTGTTTATAATAAACAGTATTAAATAACATTTACTGGCCTAAATGTCCGAGAAATTTTCATAGAAAATATTCGTCCTTTGACAGGATTCGAACCTAGATCCTATACGGAACAGTCATTTAGCCTGACGTCCCTAACCGCTCGGCCGAAAAAGAATCGTTCGGTTGGCAAGGTTGAATTTACTGCTTATAAACTTCAATCTTCCATGAATCTCGTACATTCATAACTGCTCATGGCGTATCAAATGTAAACAAATGACGTCATACATTAAGAAATGGACAAAGTCCGACAATTTATTTATTAAAGACATCTTTTATGTTTAACGTTCTTTTTATAGACGAATATTTTCTATGAAAATTTCTCGGACATTCAGGCCGGTAAATGTTATTTAATACTGTTTATTATAAACAGAGCAATTACTTAAATACTTGTATCTATAAAAAGAACGTTAAACATAAAAAATGTCTTTAATATATATATATATATATATATATATATATATATATATATAAAGGTATTATATTAGGCAGCATATATTTTTTAACGCTAAAGTTCAAATATTTGAAGTGAGAATTTTTTTCTCACTCGAAATATTTGAACTTTAGCGTTACGACTTGCACCTTCCAATATTATATAACCGTTAATAAATAACACATTTTTTTAAAAAAAAAAATCTTTCGGACTACAACACATTTATTTCGTCTTCGAGTTTTGATTTTAAAAGAAAAAATTATAGCCTGATGATGAGGATATGAAGTTCTTGAAAATACTTGCTGCTCTCAAAAATACACCAGACCTATCTGACAACAATTTTATACATAATGATCGCATCATTCAGTGGATTGTTAGTAGGTTAATGCTTATATTAAGTCTGTTAGCGAAGAGAATGCGCCATTAATTGCATTAATATTGCTAGTTGATTCAATGTATGATTATCTCTTTATAACATATCTATCTATCTATCTATATCTATCTATCTATATATTAGGTTAGTGCAAAAATAATGACGTAATAATGTCGTTTTTTGACGTTAAAAAATACGTCAAAAACGACATTATTATGTCATTATTTTTGCACCAAACCAATATATATATATATATATATATATATATATATATATATATATATATATATATATATATATATATAATTTAAATAAAAACAGACCACTTTAAGGTTATTTGCTCTAGATTTACATTGAGCTCTCTGGATTTTATCCTCCTTAGGTTTACCCATACGGATTACCTAGTTTTTCATAAACTATATATCTATATCTATATCCATATCTATCTATCTATCTATCTATCTATCTATATATATATATATATATATATATATATATATATATATATATATATATAGAAGGTGCATGTAAAAATTTCGACTAGAACAGCAAATTAAAATAGGTCATTTGGTCACATATTGGGAAACACCTGTAGCCGAAGACTTTTGTTCACCTACGCACGCTAGCACACTCACGCACACAGATGCACACACAAAGTATATGCGCACACGCAGATGGACATATATATGTACTGAAAAATATATAAATATGTATGAGCACATATGCATATATGTATGTAATTTCATTTAAATGGCACCTCGATATGTTGTTCCTTTTGCAATATTGATTCGTGAAGGTTAAGCCATTAAAACAGAGACACCATTGTGTGAGATCATCGTTAGCGAATGTAGATTGTTTGACCATTAGTAGTGTGTTCGATCCTGATAGGGTGAACCATACAAGCATTACCACATTAAATAAATTAAACAAAGTTTGGCATATTGTAAATTCAACCAATCATGAGAGGAATAGAATATCCTCCCGGCAGCAATAATTCTGGAAGATGTTTTATTATGCCTATTGTTAAAATTGGTAAGAAAAATACAAAAAAACACAATGAAGAAATAGAATAACCGTAAGACGTCGACGACCTGTGACCGTTTCAAAAACGGGAAAACAATGGTCACACAATCTGGAATGAAAGGACGAATCCGTCGAAGAGGTGTCAGGGAACAAAGCCAATAGCATCTGAAAGGGGCTGCAAATGTGTCAAATAATCTACTCTCTCATGGTCACTAGAGAAAGTTAAAGGAGTGGGAATTTATTTTATTTTATTTTTTTGTTATATATTCAGCCCAGAAAAGTTTTTCTTCTTCTTCTTCTTCTTCTTCTTCTTTTTACTTTTTCTATTTTCTTCTGCCTTTTCTTGTTCCTTTTTCTTCTGATTTTTCTTTCTTTTTTTTTTCTTCTGCTTTTTTTATGCTTCTTCTTCTTCTTCTTTTTGCTTCTTGTTCTCGCCATCTCTTCGCTTACACCTTACTGTCCTGATTTTTTCAACTTTTCAAATTTCTTATTTTCCTTTTATTTTATTTTCTTTTTCTTTTTCTTTTCTTATTTTCCTTTTCTTTTCTTTCATTTTCTTTCCTTTTCTTTTCTTTTCTTTTTCTTATTTTCCTTTTCTTTTCTTTCCTTTCCTTTCCTTTTCTTTTCTTTTTCTTTTTCTTTTCTTATTTTCCTTTTCTTTTCTTTTCTTTTCTTTTCTTTTCTTTCCTTTCCTTTTCTTTTCTTTTCTTTCTTTTTCTTTTCTTTTCTTTTTTTCTTTTCTTATTTTCCTTTTCTTTTATTTTCTTTTCTTTCCTTTCCTTTCCTTTTCTTTTTCTTTTTCTTTTTCTTTTCTTATTTTCCTTTCCTTTTCTTTTCTTTCCTTTTCTTTTTCTTTTTCTTTTCCTTTTTTCTTTTTATTTTCTTTAAACCAGGTTATTTTGCTTCTGTTGTTTTCATCCTTTTTATTTTCCCTACTGTATCTTCTAGGACTTCTTCCTAACCATATTCACCTGATCCACCGCCATGCTACTTTCTTTCTTTCTTCCTTCCTTTTTTTCTTTCTTTCTTTCTTTCTTTGATTTAATCAAATTCCATAACGTCTGTAACATCTAACTCCATTTTATTCTTAATGAGTTTCATTTCTTTCTTCTTTTTCCCTGTAGATTATTTGATTCATTTTTTTTACAACTTATCAACCATTTGTATATTATTTAAATCCCCCCCACAAAAAAAAACATTTTAGATTCTATTTTTTTTTTTAGAAACAATAATGATTTATTGATACAATTCATACGATTTAACCCATACTTGGTTTTGGGTGAAGAATTGGTCTCATATATTTGCCACTGGTAGATGCGCGTAGGTGAATATAAGGAACCCGACAAGAATTAGAACTCCAATTCCGATCACTTATCCATTACACCACCTGCACATCTAAGATTATAGGACCTGTTATTCACCCATTGTCACCCATCTAGGTACTGACCAGTTTCAGCGTATCTTAACTTCTGTGATCGTAAGAGAATCGGTGTTTTAACGTGATATGGCCGTAGGCCAAGTGCATTTAGGACGTGGGCGAACATGCTTCTCCACAACTTCTTATCCTTTCTAAGTTCTAACGTAAGTGCTGCCTTAAATTTTGTGGCCGGTTAGCGAGCCATTTATATATATATATATGAAGACCGGATGGGAAAAAACTACGCATCTTGATTAACCGAAAATGGCACATTTCTTCTCAGATCAGTCAGTTATATGCCATGCGGGATACACGCTTAAGTGACCATTTATCATTCAATGCATGACTGACGAGGGAGATTTTCTGGCAGTTGATTGCCATTTGTGAATGGAATGAGTTCGACTGAAATTCGAACTCGTCCCTCCGATTCCTCAATCCGAGCCGCTATCCATTACTCCACCGTGCCTCCTTCTTCGCATATAGAAATATTAAAATATATCCTCTTATACAGATTCGATATCTGCTGAATTTTCTCTTACTTCTAATTTATATTTCAAACAATGGATTTAGATCTTCTTATAATACGTAATACAAGGCCATTCCAAGTTGGAGGACTACAGAATAGGGTTGTAGTAATGGCATAAATTTAGGAAGTAAAAATTGTATATTATAAGGATATCTAACTGTTGGCAGTCGATTTGAAGAGGTTAAAATCGTAGTTTCTCCGGGAAGCATAATCTCAGGAGTCTATTTCATTAAGTAACAGTTCTGGGAAAGAAATTGTCTGGGTAGAACTTCCTTCTTATCAATGCGATACTAAGGGAATGTAATGGGTCGACCCTAAGTACCTGGCACGGCGGTTTTAGCTGTGAAAGTCAGTACTCGTACAACTAAGGAATGTATCCCGTTTGAACATTTGCCATTAAAATAGCGATAGAGAGACTAGTAACGAAAAGAAGTTACAGAGTGGAAAATAATTAATCACTCACAAAGCCACTTTGTTTACTTTTTTCTCGTATTTCGAGGGCAGCCCGACATTCATCATTGAAAGAACGTCTTAAAAAAGATATTCTTCTATTCTATTGCTATCCGCTGATCTAAACCTCCCTTTTCAGAATTCTCTATGAGTCTTCAGTTTGGTTGTGGACAAACAAACAGACGCTTTATAATACGAGTGCCTTTGAAGCCGATTTAATTCAAGTATTCGTTAGTTTTCTTGATGGATCATTTTTGTGCATAGAAAAAACATCATTCTGTAAACATTTCGCTGCTTCTTGAGCTATGGCTGGCAGTTTGCTTCCAAACGTCAATGCATGACTTCTTCATACCATTTAAGCGTACGCAATGGGCTCACCACTGCACTAATTATAATCCCGTCCCAAATCACCACACTAACTACACTTTCTTAATATTTTAACCTGTGAAGCGGATTTAGTCTGTAGCCACCCAACCTTTCCTCATCCATCTGGTCTATCGAGGATAGCACGGCAGTCGACCGTGAAAAGAAAGATTGAAAAAAATAGGCCTTCATCTATTCGATGTTCCTAGTTTGAAACTGTAACGTAGGAAGATATCTAAAGCGCTGACCGATTTATAAATGGATATCTTCTTCTTCTTCTTCTTCTTCTTCTTCTTCTTCTTCTTATTATTATTATTATTATTATTGTTATTATTATTATTATTATTATTACTCAATGTATCACGTCTTTTCAGAATGTGAGGGATCATGAGTCTCTGTACTTTCTTCCTGTAATTTTCTTGTTCAAAGTCTACCATTCCTACAGTATTTACATTATTTGGACTATTGTCCTCATCTCTGTCGCCATACTTATTACAACGTTTCGACTGTTGTACGCTCCTGTCTTCTTCAGGTGGTTGGAATGTCGAACTGAATTTCGCTCACTGGGGTAGACGGTTCTAGTCCCTGATGACGGCCAGCGCGTACAACGGCCGAAACGTTGTAAAAAGTATGGGGACAAAGATGAGGACAATAGTCAGAATAAATGTAAATAGTGCACATAATACCTCATCTCAGAAATATAGACAGTCTACCATTCCTATTTGTCTGTCTTTCTTTTTATGTACCTCCAGGACGTGGTCGGTCCCTATTCTACCATCCATTTATATAAGCTAGTTAAGCAAGTTACTCTCAGCTTTCCTCTGTCCATCATATCTTTGATATGCCCTGTGAATGTAATGTTCTCTCAGGCCATTTTTTCTCATTATGCATCCTAGAAATTTGAACTATCACTCTGTAATTATAGGCATCTTTTCTTTTTATTCGCCTTGTCCTTTCGGGACGTAAGCGATCATGGTTCTCCTCCTCCTTCTTTAATTTGCAGCTCTCAACAAGTTCCTTCCATTTGTTACCTCCTCTAGACTACGTTCTGTCATCCACTTGCTTAAGACCGCCCAGTATGTCACGCATTGTTTTCCCTTATCTCTCTTTCCCTCTATTCGACTCATGAGTATCAGATTCTCCAGGCCCTCCTTCCTCATTATGTGCTCCAGAAACATCAGTTGCCTCTTCCTGATGTTAAGTATAAGCCTCTTCCTGATGTTAATATAAGCCTCCTCCTAGTTTGCATCCTCTCTAAGACCCCATCGTTGCTCACACGCTCGGCCCATGATATCCTTAGCATCCTTCTGTAGATCCATGTCTCTTTCGCCTCGAGTCTCTTCTTTATCTTTGATGTTTTTTGTAATCCATTCACTTGTTAAATATGTTATTCATTATTTCTCCATACTTCGATTTCTTTAAATATATCGTGTAAGTGTTAGATTCTCCTTATTTGAAGAAAACTATTCACTAATTAAGGTTTTAATCTTTACTAAATTCCTTTTATTTGGTTATAAAGTTTTCCTGAGGCTGAGTTGTCTTGGTCTCGACTTATCCCGCCATGTAAATGGCGGTGTTCAGTTGGTGGTTGTGAGTTGTCCTGCACCCTTGTGGGCGTCTTTCAATGACGGTTTAATTCATTAAGAACTGACATCTTGATTTTGGAACAGCTTTTCAATGTTTTCTTACTGTCAAAACATCTAAACATTTCATAGCTTGACAAAGACAGATGTTTTCATAAGAATGCACAATAACATGTGGCCGCAGGGGATCCACATTTCTGCTGTCATTAGATCGAGAAAAAAAAATATATATATAAAAATTCATATGATTTCATTTTATTTTTTTATTTTTGTTTAAATTTTAGCAATAATTGATTTCAGTTTCATCTCTAATTTAATTATATACATATTTTGAAAATATAAAACATTCATTATTTGCTAAAGCTAAGGTAGGAAGCTTATGACGTTCTTTTCATTTTTGTTTTGTATTTTGTCTTTATTTTTTTATCAATCATTATTTTACATATCTTCTAGAAAAACATTTTAGGCAATTATTATTATAAGATGGTTGTGAGTGCTTATAACGACTTATCGATATAATTGGATGGGCACCTCGAGGCGGTGTAATGGTTAGCAAGCTTGTCTCGCTAGAACAATTACAACTGAATAGTGAGTTCAATCCTCACTGGGTGCCCCTTACTTTCGGCCACGTGCCACCTCCGAGCTACACTTGGTTAAAAAGGGCACCTCGACGTAGTGTAATGGTGAGAAAGCTTGCCCTGCTAGATCAATTGCGAGTGAGTTCGATCCTCACTGGATACCCCCTACTTTCGGCCTTGTGCCACATCTGAGCCGGGCTTAGAAAATCGCTATAGAAATAACTATAAAGGATATGTTGTTTTGAGAACTGCTGGCCCCAGCTAAAAAGCTTTTTAAAATAGGTAAGTCTTCATCAATATTTGTGAATATTTATTCAGATAAGAATTTCAATATGTGTTTCTTGGTGTAATTAAAATAATCCATTAAAAAAATAAGGGACTTATCTGATTTTCATTTTTTTTTTTAATTTTGTCTGCGTATGTCCCTGGGGGAGTGTTATTTGTCACTTTTGTCTTCTCTCTTAAGCGGGTAAAAGTCCTCTACTTACCTTTATCAAAATCTGTATCGGAATCTCTCAGGATCTTCAACACACGACATTACAGTTTGGTCATGACTATTGATCATTTCTTCATTTTCCACTGTTGTTAAACTTTTTACAAACACTGAAATATTTAAATATTTCTGATCATATTTCAAATCGGACTTACAAACTATTGCAAATTTCAGACATGGCACAATTTTCAAGATATGGCACAATACATCTGCGAGTGAAAAACACGAATCGACGGCTGGAATAAGAAAAACCAAGGAATATAGAATTAAGCGAAAAGAAATTAAGAATAATATTTCCAGAATATTTTGCTTATTCCAAATCCTGGTATTACTCAGGATCGTGTAGATAGCTTAATGGTTATTGGCAATGCCGATGCAAAGTTCTCGTTGCCCACTCTCGAATCTATCGTACGCCCCATCCATTCAACTATATCTCAATTTTCATATGGTAGAATTCATATAAAACAGAAATTGTATAGTCACCTAATTATATACACTAATGGATCATATTCAATATAGTTGAAGAATTTAACTAGGAAAATTGAAAGTCAATACAATCTATCTAAATACAAATTAGAGACATGTCTTAAATAATTCCATCTTAAATAAATCAATTTTTTGCGGCAATTTTTAACATCAGCTTGAGATTTTTCTTGTTAAACGTTGAATAGTTTTAACGCATTCAACATTATGAATAAAAATAGGGAATTTTATATTCAGTCGTTTTTTTTTGTTTTTTTTTTTTATTCGAGACTTAGACTGAGCAAAACAAATTCTCAGATCTTGACGCAAAAAATAATCAGTTGTGTTTAGTTTAGTTTGTAACGGATATAAATATAGGTAGGAAAAAAAGTAAAAGTTGCTAAGGTATTATGGGTCACTAAGTAATAACCGCGGCTCCTAATCAGGAGTTCAGAGGCAGTAGGCACCGGCCTTGGTTATTGGTGGGGGAAGGCATAGATCGATTACTTTTCTCTAACCCCCCCCCTCTCTCTTTCTCTCTCTCTCTCTCTATATATATATATATATATATATATATATATATATATATATATATATATGTGTGTGTGTGTGTGTGTGTGTGTGTTTGTGTGAAGAAATATACTCTTAAGGTGTGCTATCTTTATGGGATAAAGTGCTCAATATCAGAGATAGAGCGTGTGTAAATATAAAAGTGAACGTTGAACTCAACACTTAGAGGCGACAGGCTGTTTCATGCTAGTCGCAATCGTCGGGCCGCGTGGCCTGAAGATTGCGTCTAGCATGAAACAGCCTGTCGCCTCTAAGTGTTGACTTCAACATTCACTTATACATACATATATAGTTTCGACTGGGTTTTCTAGGTTTAAGTATTCTTCCTTTTAAAAGTACTACTCTTAATTTAAAACCACGGGAAAAGTAACGGGAAACTACTCTCCTCTCTTTACCAAGCCATGAAAATTCTCAGATCTTCCAATGAAATCGAATCTGCGAATTTCTGAATGAACATGGAATTAAAAAAGAAATATGGGCCAGACATGTTTAATATGATTATTGTTAGAAATTTAACAATATTTAACAATACTTAAGAGTGCTTATTGGCTGACGCACTGTACATCTCTGTCTCTGTCTCTGTGCTGGGATATTGGTAGATAATCATGGCCAATTGTTGAAAGCGTTATTCTTTTTTATTTTAATGTATGAGGCAACCAAGTCGACTTGGGAGTCACATTTCGATATCTGAGAACGCTGTTAATCGAAACGGACTGGGTTACCCGACCTAAAAGTATTTCAAATCGAGCTTGATTTTCAAGGATGTTTTGCTACCTTCATGAAAATTTGTCGCCATAACGCGTACCTTTGGCTGTGAGGCATGTACCTGGTTTATCCTTATCAACTCTGCATAATGATGAATATACTGGGCTTGTATATTTATACCACAGCGTCACTTTGTCACTTTGCTTCCTCCTTCAATTATTCTTTTCTTACTTTTTGCTGACAGACGTAATGATGTACAATTGAAATTAAAATAAAAGAATGATAAAAAGTAATAAAAGCCGTTTCCTTATAGGGGATTACAATTGACCAAGCAGTTAGCCCTACCTTAGGTTGAAGTTTGTAAGATCTTTCTCTGATATTTCAGGAAAATAGGTTTCTCAAGACCAAGAATCATTATCGATCTTTACAGTATTAATGAAGGTTTCTTTTCTTATCTTTTGCTTGGGCTGGTGTGGAATTTCAACATCTTGATTATGACCTTAGAGTTACATCTGCTATTCATTTTAGTTGTTGCCGCTGTTGAAAGTCCTAAAATAAGGTGGTTTGCTTTACCTACTACAGTTCTTTGTGATTCTGTAGCACCAATTCACGAGATTCGAAGAAGGATGTTCCTCGCTGAAACCTGCACGCTTCACTCCCTCGAATCCATTTTTAATAGTCAATATGAAATATACCACCGGCAGTTTAAAATATACTTTAAATTAATAGTTGTCATAATCTTACTTATTATAAAACGCATATTATGTGTGTCTGTGTATCTGTTACGTTTATATATTGGATCGGAATTCCTAGACTTCTCAACTAATTTTAACAAAACTTCACAGGACTACGTAAAATTACCTTGCGGTGGTTCTAACAGCGCCAGAAATTGGAAAACACGATTGTTTTTGCATAAAATCAATTTGAAAACAGGATTAAGAGGCATTAATGAAAGGGGGACAACTCACTTCGAGTTATACTTATAACAACCCAGGTTGGTTGTTTGTGTTTGTGTTCGTTTATATATGGGATCGGATTTCCGACATTTTTCAGCCGATTTCAACAAAACTTCACTTTTTTTTGGTAGTGTTTCTTATTGTCTTGCACACTTTTTTCTTTATTTTTACATTCAGTATGCTTTAAAAATTCCATTTACAAGACAATTGTTTATAATAAAATTCTATTCGATTGAAAACAATGTTTTTGTTTGAGTTTGGGTTTGACCAATTCGTAAAAAAACTAAATAAGACATGCATGTCAGTCAACCTTAAACAATAATCTTTGTCAATTTTATTTTTCAGTCTTTATGATGGTCGATACTTGATCAATCTCTTACTGTTACATCCCTGGGCAACGCCGGGCTCTCATGCTAGTACTTTATATAGCCAGAACATAGCTTTAAATAGTGCTTCTAGTATAATACAGGTAAGTAGGATTGAAATGTACGTATCTTGGATTATAAAAATGATATCGAGTAACAAATACATTTATTATATATCTGATATATGTATATAGATGGTCACTCGTGTTCGAGGATGCCAGTCTACTATGGCGGCTAGCCAATCCCTATTGCAGATACTTGTTCAGGCGCATTCAACACCCACAGGACCCATCTGTGGTTTATACTGCAACGATACTGAGCAGACCTTAGTTACAGTTTCTGGAAAAGAGACTGTTACAATTTGAACAAGGCCAACACGCTCAAGCCCTTGGCCACGATGATTTGTGACTTCGTGCTAGGACAGCTATCGACAGACCCCAAGGGTTCCGTCTATCCAATTTCTCTCGCAAGGCTTGGGTCAACCCGTTGTATGGTTTTCAGGCACTCTCCAAAGGTGCGGCACGCTGGGGTCGACCCCCTCCCCGAGTCTGATACCATCAGTGAGTCAACTTCCTGACAAATCGATTCGATTCGAACCCGGGGATCATGGTCAGAATGCGAACGTTCTAACCACTCGGCCACGTGCCCATACATTACATAAAATAAAATAAAATAAAATGATTAAACATATTATGTAAAATTTGAATATTACATCCTTGAGATGGTCACCGCCAAGAAGAGGACATGCACGAGCTCGCTCTCGCATTTCAAGCACAGTTGGCATTGTCTGTTTCACGAAAGTTTGTAACAGCACGTAGGATCAACTCTCGGGAGGGTGCTTGCCGCTTTTCAAAATGTTGTTGGAATTTCCTTTGGACTGCAACGATGGATCTGGTGAATTATACTTCCTCTAAGTACGCAATTTCTTTTGTAGTCCAAGACATTATGAGGTTCCACCGTCAGGAGAAAGAAATATCAGATACCTTTAGGAAATAGCAAAATCTTAGATAATATGTTGAACTCTTGTATATCAATAATATATATATTTGGTACTCTATATCATTTTTCTAATCCAAGATGCATTTAAAATGTGTCCCATTATGCAACACTGTAAAACGTCAGGTATAGCTTTGCAGTCCTTCATTAAAGATAGTAACGGTGTGAAAGTAATTTTAATCGGACAGAAGTAGCGTTCAATATTCGACGCCAAACTAAACCCAGTATGATACAGTCTATTCTCCTTTTACTCTTGAAGGGATTAGGCTTCAGCTATTTTGACCGCGGTTCGCTCAAGCCAAGTGTTTTCATTTCAAGAAGCGAACAGTTGACTCACAAACAACGAAAGAAAAAAAAACTTTCACATAATTGAAGCACAGGATGCGAATCTAAATTATATGTGTCGCACTTTCATTGCTTGATTTAATCACCTGGTGATCTTACTTTCATTTTCGTTTCATGAATGGAGAGGTGGGGAGGTTGGATAATTTACTCTTTCATTTGTTTACCGGGTATGTGTTTGCATTCTGGTATTATAGCTTCTTTGATGAGCCGAGTGGCTGCTAAATAATTCGTCTTGGGCAAATGTTCTACACTTAATTAAAATCTCTATCTATAAAAGGCAAGATGTGTATGTGTGTGTATGTGTGTGTGTGTGTGTGTGTGTGTGTGTGTGTGTGTGTGTGTAACGAATGCACGGTCGCATTTTTCGACGAATTTGCACCAAAATTTACATGCACATGCTCCAAGTTAGCGGGAAAGCCAAGACCGACTTTGCATTTCCCAGTTCCCATTGATAGTGAAAATAATCTATTTTTCATGCTATTACGGCAGTTTTCATGTAGTTTGCAGCCATTTTGTAGTGGCCAGAGTGAGAGCCAAAAGCTGGTTGCCACGAATAGGCAGGAACATTCTATTGGCCAGCTTGAGAGCCAACAGCTGACTGACACGAATGTTAACTAGCATGCTAGCATGCAAAAAAAAAAAATCGATAGCTGCATTCGTTACAAGTAGGAAAAATTTAAATCTGCATGGCACTTTACTCTAATTGGCTCATTCGCTTGCTTAAACTCAACGTTGATTCTGATTCCACAGAACTGGGTTGGGTGTGAAAAAGTATTTGTTGTTAACATTCTTTTTTCATTCGGTTTTTCCTGTTACGAGTCCTTTTTTTTTTAAAGCTGATCGTTTTGTGTTCATTTTGTTTAGTTCTTTTTTCGTAACAGATTTAATGTTTAGTATAGAGCTTAGAAAAATTGGCAGTGTGAGATAGGCAAGAAGTAAGGCGTGTAGCAACATCAGCACGGCAAAGGGCACTCCTTTAAAGGCAAGGAAAGGCAAAAATATTTTAAGTCAAGTGATAGCGATTGACCTATGAGTCATACGATTTTTGAATCAAGCACGGGCAACGCCGGGCCATGCTGCTAGTGCTTTATATTTACCCCTAGCTTAAAAGACACAGTGCGTGCGGACTTTTAAACTAGCTCCTGAGTTGGGCTTAATGGGTCTGTAGCCTAAAATAAAAGAGACCTCTTGTACAGCTTAGAAAACAGGTATGATTATTTTGAATAACTTTGAATTTCTCAATTCATTCCATGAAATTCAAAACCTTATTTTAACTGATTCGGTCTATAAGTATAGTTCCAGGCAAAAGACCGATTTTGGGTCAAAAGTCCGTTTTCTTCGAAATTCCAATTCAGCCCGAAAAATGAGTTTTTCAAATCACAAATTTCCGTGAAACTTTATCTGTTTTGAGTTCTTCAAATCACAGACTCCGAGGAACTTCAAAATCACACGTCAAGAAACCTCTCACTTTAACTATGATTCTTTGGTATTATGAAGAAATAAAATTGATCCAGTGACAGGACCCAAAGTGTGTGAGTTCAATACCCGGTTAAGGCAGTGGAGATCTTGGAGAGAGGAATTAACAGGAGATAACTGGTAACTGACATCCATTGAACATGGCATGAGGAACTAGAACAGTCTACGTTAGTGAGCGAAATAAAGAGTTCAGTTCGACATTCCAACTACCTGAAGAAGGTCGGGCGTACAACGGCCGAAACGTTGTGATAAATAGGGCATCAAAGATGAGGACACTAGTCCGAAAAATGTAAATAGTGTACATAATACCTCATCTCAGAAATATAGACAAATACCAAAACTGATTTTATCAATGCAAAAAGTTTCGGGGGTATTTTAAACTGAGTTTAAAACAAAATCTTTTAAATTCACAAAGTTTTTTTGTAACTTTAAGCTCAATATGAATTAAAAACTTTTAAAATCACTATTTTTTTCAGTTATTTTAGAATTTAAATTTGTAACAGTTCCCTCCTTATCCGGACACAAATCCCAATGCTGGATGTCCAAGCTCTAGGTGAAGGGTAGATTTTAAATCCCGGGATCATCCTGATTCCTAAAATGTATAATATGTCTATGCAGAGGAAGTGTGGCCTGAGTTAGAGGAGTTTCAGAGACATGGATGGACCGACAGAATTTACCGTTTATTTATTTAGATTTTTATTCTTGTCGATTCCAGCTTTTAAGCTAACCCCTGCGTAGGGTTGAATGAGCTCCCAGCCCAAAACTAAAAGGGACCTCTGGTCCAGCTTAGAAAACAGCAATGATAATTTTGAAGATATAACTTTGAATTCCTCAATTCAATCCAAAGAACTTCAAAAATTCACTTCAATTCTGTTTCGGTCTATAAGCCCAATTCCGGCCAAAAGGCCGATTTCAGCCGAAATTTCGACTCAGACTGAAAGTTTAGTTCTTCAAATCACAAACTCCGTGGGGCATCAAAACCTTACACCACGAAAACTATCACTTTAACTGATGCCTTGGAATTTTGAAGAAATAAAATTGATTTCCTCAATTCACAAAGTTTTGGAGATATTTTAAACTGAATTTAAAAAAAAAATAAATTCACAAGGTTTTTGTGTTACTTTAAACTTAATATAGATTAAAAACTTTTAAAATGAGTCATTTTTTCAGTTATTTTAAAATATCCTGAGACAAATCCCAATACTGAACGTTCAAGCACCAGATGAAGAGCAGATATTCAATCACGGAATCATCCTGGTTCCAAAAAGGTTTAATGTGTTTATTTTGAGTAAGTATGGACGTACAGACAGAATTTGCCGTTTATTTGTTTAGATAGAAATCAAGTTGTTAGCACGTATAACTACAATATGGCTTCTGAAAGAAAATTGAACAATCAAATGAGAGCGACTGCGGTGGCATATCACAACAACTGTCTTTATTTTGTAGCAGCTGGCGAGATATCTTGTGTGATGTCCTTGCTTTTGACATCGGCTGTACATAACACACAGTTTGTTATTTTAATTTCCATTTTCCCTGACCACCGTGTATTCTGACTTTCTATAAATTAATGTCAAACACTTGTTTCTAGTTTTGTTTGTTTGTATATTAACCGCCTACTGGTTATTTAATGCCGGAATTTGATTTTCTTGGGAGCATTAGTAATAAAGTTTTTTTTTGTAAAAATGTACTTCCTGTAATATTTTTTTTTTTATTTTCAAAAAATATATTGTTGGAAATATTCTTTTTTTTTTCAAAAATGCATTGTTGGTAATACTTTTTTTCAAAAATTTATTACTGGTTGAATTTTTAAAAATGCTTTACAAAAAAGTATTGGTGGTAATTTTATTTTGATATGACAATGTATTGCTGGCATTTTTAGTATAATAATATATTTCTATACTTTCATAGTTTTCTAACCCCAGTTTCGGGTTTAACTATTTTTGTGATATGAACGAATACTCGTTGACACTTTCGTAATGCTCGTTGTAGTAGAGACTTTGTAATCGCAGATACAACACTAGTAATGCCGTTGAGCAATACTGGTGTCACACGCCTTCGAATAACACTCACACTAATAGTACTTACTCGATAATACTCGCTTGAAAAGTAACCACCGAATAGTAATCCTTAGAGTGATTAGCATATAGAAATAGTATATAGAATAGCGTTCCGTATACTAATAGATGATAGAGTAGAAATGGTGATGACATTCACTAACCGTCCCACGCGGACGGATCTGGCACAAGGCCGAATTTATTGTGGGGTAACCGAGGCCGTAGGCTTGGCCAAAAATTCCCCGTAAAAAAAACGGAGTCCGATAACCGTCTTCCGAAACCAGACTCTGACCTTCGACATAGCCTCGTCCGGGAATCCTCTCTGCCCAGAGGTAAAGAGTTTGATCAGCACACTCGGAAGTAATCCGGATAATGATCAACATAAGGAAATAGTAGAGTGAATAGTATAGAGAAAAGCGTTCCGTATAGCAATAGAGGATAGAGTAGAAATGGTGATCCGTATAGGAACTGAGGATAGAGTAGAAAGAATTTCCTATTTACCGATAGCTGGGGCTGTAACAGGTGCCACGACCTCGGGTCAGAGTAGATCTGGGAACAACAGAAATTAAGAGGTGGTTTCACGCTCCTGAAAACCTACCGCTCTGAGGCCTTGCTGCCGGCTGTAGTTTATCATCATACCCAAGACGATCTAGCTTTTTGATCTTCCCTACAACATACACCCATAGTCCGCTATAGCGCACTTGTTTTAATGTTTTTCCTTATGAATTTATATAAAATAAAATTAGTTACAATAAAAATCTTATAATAATAAAATACAGCACCACGAACAATCAACGAAATAACCGTTTGCTTTGGTTATTAAATAATATGAATAAACACATAAATAAGCACAAGTTAAGCAACGTCGAGACTTGTCAGTACGTCGTCGGCCCGAGGGTGAGCTGATATCTCCTACTCGCATTTTCTAAAAAAGTTAAGAATTAAATTAAGGTCACGTTTGCCTTTATTAAATTCTGATAGATCTTCGATTACTCTTAGGATCGTCTTGCTAACAATTTAAATATCTGGGAAGTGTTTTAACACTGGACGAGAAGTGCGATACGGAAAGCCGAATCCAAATATGCGAGTGTCAAAGATGCATTTCAAAATCTAAGAGACAGAAGAAATTCGTTAGAAACAAAGAAAACAGTAATGAATATCAGTGATATCAGTCCTTGAGATATGGCAACGAATGTTGCATACTTTCGTTACAGATTAAAATAAACAGTGAAGCAACAGAAATATGGCTCAGCTGAAGGATCCTGAGGATACTATGAACTGAACATATCTGCAACGACTAAATTTCCAAGAAAATGAAAACAAAAAGGACTTAACATCAGAATTAGACAGTTGACATTTTCTAGGGTACATAATGAGAAAAATAAAGACAAAACTTGTCAAATATTTTGTATATTTTTTTATTAAGCTGTTCCTTGATCTAAGCTTTCCGCTCACATGAGCTATCTTCAGAGTGGTTATATGGACATTTAAACAAAGATTATATTCTTTGATGGTGAATATCTTTGTATAAATGTCCGTATAACCACTCTGAAGATGGATCATGTGAGCCGAAAGCTTCCATCGAGGAACAGCTTAATAAAAATATCCAAATGTTGGACAATTTTTGTGTTTTTTTTTCACACGAAATTAAAGCAACCATACTAAGTTTAGAACGGCTCATGATCAAACATAATAGGTATTCATTGTCTGTTATAATTAACAATATATATATATATATATATATATATATATATATATATATATATAATGTGTGTGTTTTTTATTTTTTTGTCGTTGGATATGATAAGGTAACATAATTTATGGGCACTTTTATTCTCAAGAATACCAACGCATTTTCCTTACACACAGTTTAGTTTTCCATTCCGACCTGAAGGAAGATGCTGAACCCAACACATTTGGCGAAACGCATCGTTTAAGTGCTTTTCCCGTTTGTCCCATCATCTCTACATAGTTCTTCTCTATAAATCTAATTTTATTGAGAGTAACTTATTCTGGCACAAGATAAACATTTGAAAGAACATTGGAGATCGAAAACACGATATTTGCTTCTTTATCAATGTGAAGAAACTTGTGAATATCGCTGCATTCTAGACCCCCATGGATATCAGCTAATGTCCGGTCACTTTGGTGCAACTTGTGTACTGATTGACTCGTCTAAATATTTCTTTTCAGCCGTCCTAGAAACAGAGAACTAAATCCAAAAGGGGGTTTATTGTCTTTTTCTCGTTACTCTTTTGCTTCACAGAAACTGTTTTCCTTGTATAGCAACCAACCGTGGGCCTTTTGGAAGTGAGGCAAGTGTAGGAAAAGCGGTGGGTTTGGGCGCAGAATGACAGTTTGCCAAAAGTAACCACTTAACTCACAGATAGCGACTGAGAAGTGAAAAGAAACTAAGCACTTCACATGTTGGCGACAAGGACTTCTTGTGATTGTTCCTGTATGTTTAATCTCCTCTTCATCCGCTACGATTATACATGTACAGATCCTCGATAATGCGGACACCTTTGGACAGAAGTTGAAAAATATACTCAGATTATTAAAAATTCCGGATAATCGAATATCTAAATTATCGAAAAAGCATTAAAACAAAAGTAATTTTCAGACGCTTTATTCAAGGTTTTGTCCAGTAACCCTATATTTCGATTGGTCCTCGTGAATTGTACATGGTGATCTTTACTGTAAAAAAAAAAACTTAATATTTTTCTGGGAAAAAATGTATAATGTTTGGGCCCGCTTGCCACGCGTTTTATTAATGCGAACATCCGAAGCTGGATTAAAGTAATAATTGTTTCGGTGTTTGAAGTTGAAATTTTAAACGCTCATTATGGTTTTCTAAATTCTTAAGACGCGATATTAGAATTAAATATTAGAATGGGTTTAGCTCGGATAAATGAAAAATCTTTGAATGATTTTAATTTTACGTTTCGTTTCACGTTCACATAACTGAAACCTGAAAATTGATGTACAGAAAATCGCGAAAGCACATGATCAAAGACATCTAATTTATGAATAGAGGGAAGGCCTACATCCAGACAAAAGGACGTTCACAGGCTGAGTAGAATCAAAGAAAGGTTCGTGAATTATACTTTCAAGTGAAGCCCTGAAGTTAACCACAATCAGTTGCTGGTGATTTTGCTTTGTAAGACGAGTTCCAACATTTGGATAACGCTTAAAAGATCCAGGAAAATCGAAAGATCCATTACGTAGGGCGCTAAATAATTGTAAAAGAACATAAAAGAGATCCAGAAAGGGTTCCGATTATTAAAAAAATAAAATAAATTTCATACACTCCATCATATTGACGTATGGATGTATGAGTTCGTATGAGGATAGATAGATTCTTGTGACTTCGTCTAAGCACTTTTGTGACCACACCTTTTTCTAATGTCTCCTTTAGTGTAATCTTGTCCCAGTGTCTGTAACCTCTCACACCACTCACACATGATCTTTCCGACTCAAGAAGTTGTATCACGTTTATTCCTGGGTACCAACCACATTCAGTAACTGTTGTAGCGTACCTTCGTACAATAATGTGTATGTCGCCATTCACAGTAATACATTAATAAATACTGTATGTTGGTCTGCATTTGAAGATTCGTCTCCAGCAGTGCGGGTCAAACTTTCTGCCTCCGGGAAGAGAGGATCCCCAAATAAGGCTATGCCGAAAGGCAGAGTCTTGTTTCAGGGAAAAACTGCCCGACCCCGTTTTATACGGGGTCTATAGGGAATTTTTAGTCGGGCCTACGGGCTCGGATACCCCACATTAAATTCAGCTTTGTACCACATCTGGGGCTGTTGGTAGATATCCTGCAGTTGGAGATTTGCCTCCAACTATGCTGGCCAAACTCTCTGTCTCCGGGGAGAGGGTATCCAGAGACGAGACTATGTCGAAGGGCAGAGTCTAATCTCGGGAAACAACTACCCAACACCGTTTTATGCGGGATGTACGGGGAAATTTCGGCCGAGCCTACGGGCTCGGATTACCCATATTAAATTCGGCCTTGTACCACATTTGACCGCATGGGGCGGTTGGTAGATATCCTGCACTCAGAGATTCATTGTGGAATTCACTTGACTCACTTCTAGCAATTGAATATTTCTTCTACGCGCCGCTGGCGAATCTTATATGTGTTGTTCTTGTCCTAAGTATCATCGTTCATTACCAACGTTCGTGTGATTATTCTATCCAGTAACCTTCCCTAGGATACAACAGTAACCCTCCGTGGCTCTTGAGCCTTGTATTGAATGAAAAATAGTTTATTGATAGTTTGATTCTTAACGAGTATTTCTAACTTATAGTTTAGTGTCAGATAAGTTTAACTGAAATTTAAGGTAAAAAAGTACGCACTCACATACATGTATTCATTTATATTAGGATTATATTCCCTTCGTCGGTCAAACATGGGATATAATGGACTTGGCACTGTCAGAGCTTTACCTATGATACGTTGATATTTTATTTTAATTCAGTGATGTCTTTATCCTAGAGTGGATGCCATTGAGGACGAACACTTGCGGCTGGAGATATGGATTTATAATTCTCCCAACGACATTAGCTTAAAGAGAATGTATTAACGATAATTTGAAACAGGACAGCTGATTTCATTTTCAGCTCGGCGGAATCCCCTTGATTGACTGCGTTCAGAACAAGCTGTGATATAACGATTGCGATGAACACGGCACAGT
>OZ010585.1:52111090-52118590 GCA_963932145.1 Acanthosepion lycidas
AGAAATAAAGGTATAAAATGATTATCAAGTACATGAGAACATCTATTTTAGTTGTTAAAAATTGTCTTTTCTGAACCAATAAGAAAAATAAATAAAACTAGTTCCTGGGTAACAACATCCTTTAGTAACCCTCTACCTTGAGTGACTCTTGAGCATTATATTGTGCTAAAAATAGTATAAATAGTTTGTTGAGAGTTTTGTTAACATCTATTTTTTATTATTATTTTTTTTTGACTATTCTGGACCAATAAATATATATCTATATGTACTTTAAAATTCTATTGTAGATACAGCTTGTTTTAGATGAAGAAATACATAGTAAAAAAAAAAATCAGTGGCTGAATTATATCCTCAAGGACACATGGCACAGTGGATACAGACGTTAGTTAGATCCAGTGACAGAACCCAAAGAGTGTGAGTTCAATACCTGGTTAAGGCGGTGGAGAACTTGGAGAGGGGAATTAACAGGAGATAACTGATAACTGACATCCATTAGACATGGCCCGTCGAACTAGAACAGTCTACCCCAGCGAGCAAAATAAATGGTTCAGTTCGACATTCCAACCACATGAAGAAGGCAGAAGCGTACAACGTTGTGATAAATATGGCAACAAAAATGAGGACACTAGTCCGAATAATGTAAATAGTATACATAATAACTCATCTCAGAAATATAGAGAGGTAATGTAAATTTTATACTAATTTTCACAAGGCCCAAAAGCCACTCAAGGTAGAGTGTTACTGTGTGGTATTGTATGAGCGTAGAAAGTCAAAAGGGTTTATGCAGGAAAAATAACGGTTTACCCAAGTACTGAAGAAATCAAAATTGAAGTGAATGTTAATATATCCCGTAAAACTATTATGTAAATTTTTGTAACTTTGTATAATATTTATTTACACCCTAATCTTTATTCAGTAAAAATTTCATTGCTAATCATGCATTACTTTTTAAGCAATACACATATTTATGTCTTTGATGTTTCCGTTCCTTATATTATGACCGCTACTGTGTATATATATATATATATATATATATATATATATATATATATATATATATATATCAACCTGTTCTTATCTATCTATCTACTTCCATCTGTTTCTATCTCTATCTAGCTCAATCTTTTTTCTATCTTTCTGCCTGCCTGTATTTCTCTCTCTTTCTCTATCTATCTATGAGGTTGGTGCAAAAATAATGACTTAATAATGTCGTTTTTTGACGTTAAAAATACGTCAAAAAACGACATTATTACGTCATTATTTTTGCACCAACCTAATATCTTCAGTTAATTTTTAACTCACACTATCTCTTTTCATTCTACCGTTTTTGCTTTTTCTTTTCAACGCCCGGCGTAGATAGATAGATAGATAGATATATAGATAGGATAAAAATATAAAATGGTGACGATTTACCTATCGCATCCTGTATATACATACACACACGATCACACACACCTATTCAGTTTCTATATATCACAAATTATGTCACATTTTAGTATGATTTAATTTTCATAAAATTCTTATATAGAGGAAGACAGGCTAAAAGGAATCAAATAAATAAAGAAAAACAGATTGAGAGAGAAAGATAGGAACAGACTGACGTAGATAGAGAGAAAGAAAGAAAGAAAGAAATCCAGTATGTGATAGATAGAGAGATATATATCCATGTTGTGATAGATAGATAAATAGATAGATACAAAAAGACAGACAGGCAGAAATAAAGAAAGAATCGAAGAAAGAAAACAGATTGTGGTAGAGATATATAGAAACAGACTGAGATAGATAGATAGATAGATAGATAGATAGATAGATAGATAGATAGATAGATAGATAGATAGATAGATAGATGCATGTGCAGAAAGGTCGAGTTTCTGGTATAAAGCTAATATGCAATCAGCTATATAAAATGCATATTTATAAATACACTTTTAAATTAATAACCATGTATATATATAACACCTGTTGTTAACAAGTGACAATAAGCGATCTCTGAATCTCTCACTGTCTTATCTTCTATTCAGAATGACTTGCACATGTACTTTTCTAATGTCAGTCTTAACAACCACAGTGGCTTGTCAGATTCTCACCTGGGAGAATTTTAATTGAGTCGCACCGAAGGACTTTATACCTTGTATTATTCAGTCATTCTTCGGGGTGGTTCTCATTATTTTTTTTTTATTCGTCCAGCGAAGAACTTCATCAAGTGTTCCCTAGCAACTTTAAAATATCTTGGCAAAAAATCGCTATCAGCTGTTGGATAGAAGCTGTTGGGTGAATGGTCATAGAAAAAAAATAAAGTAAAAATTCAGGCATTTTCGTTCGTTTGGATCTGACTTCCTTATTATTGACATTATTTAACCTATACAGAAATTCGACCCGAAAAAATCTAGAGGTCTGTCGGGATTTATTATGAGCGAGCACAGTTTTAATCTAAGATACGCAGATGACACTGTATTTATTGCAGGCACAGAAATAAAATAAAATTATTAATTTAGTTAACATGTTCATTCACTGTCCAAATATAAAGACCTAAAGATCGATATTAACAGGATGTGGAGAATGAAGACTGAGACAGTACCAATAGTAATCGGAGCACTGGGCCTCGTGAAAAAAGGAATGGATAATTTTACTAACAGTGTTCCAGGTAACATCAACATACAAATTGCCCAGAAAACCACCCTACTAGAAACATCCCATACACTAAGAAAACTGCTGTCAATTAAATGACAATTCTCCTATAGGGCCTAAGACTCAAGAAGTGTAAGACAATATAAAAAAAAAACACTTTATTAAAGAGAGAGAGAGAGAGAACAATAAAAGAACAGAAATTAAGAAGACAAAAGATAATGATTGACATTGCATGTAAATTTTTGAAGGTCACTGTTATCTGGAATGTATGAAGACAAAGACAGTTACAGAAGTGAGAAAGTGAAACAAGAAATGGTTACTGTTTTCTTTTTTATCGTGAGATGGCATTCGAAGTGTTTATTTTAAAATTAATTCTCACCAGAAATGTACTGTAATTTCTCAAAAATGAATGCAATGAATATGCATACACCTGGTTCCCACCTCACAGTAATATGATTGGCTGGTGTCAGCCATAAATACAGACTGATGTGAAGGTACAATGTCGTAATGGAAAGTGAGAAGAAAGCACTAACCATCAATTCGAAGATGAAATATACAAATACATTGAGTCAATAGCTTTGTCCACCGCAAGGAAAATTGGCTCCCTGTGCCGCGCCAGGAAATTTTTCTTGCCGGAGTCGATCCTTCAAATCTACAAATCAATCATTCGCCCTTGCATGGAGTATTGCTGCCATATATGGTCTGGAGTCCCTTCTGTTTGTCTCGGGGTTCTTGATAAGATCCAGAGACGGATATGCAATGTAATTGGCCCTGATCTGGCATCTCGTCTGTAGCCTCTCTGCCACAAACGTGCCGTTGCCTCCCTCTGTCTTTTTTACAAATATTTTCATGGTAACTGCTCCGAGGAGCTGCTTTCGCTGGTTCCCAGACTTCATGAATTTAAGCATTCTACTAGGCTGGCAACTCGCTCTCACCTGTTCACTGTCGAAACTGTTAAACATAGCCGTCTCTCCTACTCCAATAGCTACATATCTCGCACTTCTCGCCTGTAGAACTCCCTCCCCTTTTCCTGTTTCCCCGATAGCTATAATCTCCAACTATTCAAATGTAATGTCAATCGACATCTCCAGATGCCGTGATCTATCCCCTATCCTTCTCTTCATCTTTTCCTCTATCAATCCTATTTGCTCTCGCTCCAATGCTCTGTAACCCTTTACGTGGTAGTTACTTCCCGCCATGCTTGGGGTGAAATGCTTAAAAAATATATCGTCATTAGCAATGAGGACAGTCGAGGTTGAGTACTACAAAATGGGGTTAACAAAAGTACATATATTTAATGTGTGACTCTGTATCAATCTATATCGCTGAGATGAGGTATTATGATTACTTGCTTTATTTACATTAGTCGGACTGTTTTCCTAATCTTCATAGCCATATTCACAAGGCTTCGGCCGTTGTATTGAACTCACAACTAGACCCAAGAAGTTGTGAACTCAATACCAGGTCCATGCATTGGTGAACCAAAACTTGGGGAGCGTTGAGTTAAAGGAAAATAACTGAGGCACCCGGAAGAGGTATGACACATGAAACTAGAAAAACCTACCCCGGTGGACGAAATAAAGGGTTCGGTTCGAAATTCCAGTCACCTGAAGAAGGTCGGAGAGTAGAACGGCGGAAACGTTGAGAATATGGCAATGAAGATGAGGATAACAGTCTGAATAATGTAACTAATGCAAGTAGGTTTCCGTGTTGAGTCTGAGGCCCTCACCAACAAATTCGAGTGTTCTTTTTTATCAGAAAGATCAGATTGATTTTTCCGATTTGCCGTACCTTCGTAATCACCATTAAACCCATCCAAATCTTTCCGAATCCTCTGCACACTCACCCGAACACCCTGAAATGTTCGTATTGGAACTTCTGGCGTGAATGTCAGGCAGTATAGCAAGCCGTTTCCAAATTTATGTCGGAGTGAATTGCGTCACGGTGCTCTTTTTTCTCACAGACGGTGACCAACTGACTCTACTATAATGTGCAGTCGATAAAATCAAAACCAAACAACGCGCATGCGCGAAATTAAAAATATAAAATGGCGACAATTTAACTATCGCATCCTGTATATACATACACACACGATCACGCACACGCACACACACACACATACATACACACACACAGACACCTATTCAGTTTCTATATATCACAAATTATGCCATATTTTATTATGATTTCATTTTACATTTTCATAAAATTCTTATTAACCAAGAAATGCTTATAATATTCTCATGACATATATATATATATAAATATATATACTCGACTCTACAGTCGACGTATGAGGGTCAAGCAGATCAGTTCTTAGGAAACCGACAGCCCGACAACAGCAAATGAGATTTTGATTATAGTGGTGAAGGATTCGTGCAGGATCATCCACACTTTTTGAAGGGCCGAATTCAGAGACCTGGTGCACTACGTGCCACTAGGCCCCCAAACGACCCTCCGCAGGTTTTGAATTTAGAGTTGTCCTTCTCCTAGACCAGTTGCCATACAAGGCTATAGAACCCAGTCTGTCCTGCTATTTACCCATAGCTGGAGAGAGTAGAAGAGGATTCACACCTTTTCCCAAGGGTATTAGCACGTAAGTGAATATAATGGATTCGACTGGAATTCGAACTCGGCTCTCCGATTCCTCAATCCAAGCCACTATGGGATAATGGATATATATATATATATATATATATATATATATATATATATATATATATATATATATATATATATATATATATATATATATATATATATATATATGTACGTTTAACACCAAAATTTTAATGGATATTATCTATCTGTAATTAAAAAAAATATTAATACTATATATACTATATAATAAAATAATATTAAACTGTGTTGCAGATAACCCGTGTATTATCCAGTTTCGGCACTTAGACGTGATAAGGGACACCGGGCCAAGGACAAAATAGCCCAGCACCCGCGGACAGAGACACAACTGAGTTGTACTCTGCCCGAATACAGAGAGACAACTAAGAGATGATAACGCTACCCCTACCCCAGGTAAATATTGTGGTTATTTGCCCTGGTCTCCCAACAGAGGAAATGTAACAGAAGGTCAACTTTAATGGGGGGGGGAAGCCGAGCGTTTACACTCGGCCCAAGAGCAAAAATTGCCCAGCCCCCGCAACCGTCGGTTGCATTGGCATCGGTAAAACTAACAAACACCCCTCTCTAGAGCAATATGGTGGGTTTAGCGGCGTGCAACTGCTGACCGGATATCTCTCAGGATTTTTCCCCAAATACGGAAAAAGACACTTGCACTTTGACCGAAGAGTGACGCCACCCTACTCCTAAAAACAGTAACTTGTTTTTGCAAAGTGCAACATATTTTTTTTATTTATAAATAAATACAAAAGATAGACGCCACAGAAACATAATTAATTAACAAAAGATGTTTGCACGTATCATCTTCCTTAGTGAAAATCACCAATGGTTTAAAATGCTTACAACCTTACTTTCAACGAAAAGTTACATTTAAGAAACATCGTACTCAACTGTTTGTACATGTGGTTATGCATGAGAGAGTATGTGAGTGAACAAGTGAGAACTAAAGGAAACAGAGAACATTTTAATAAACATTATGTTCCTCATGAAATTAGACATGCCATTCAGAAAGCCAATCTGGTGGCTTTTTGCCCATGACTGATCGACAGTCTGTTCTGAACTGGGGCAAATGATGGCGTTAAGGCCTCCAAAATAAAACCATCTGAGAGATCCCTCTTTCTGCTTTCCATCGGCATTGCCAATGCTGACCTGCAGGAGAGTGACTCATTGTGCTTTCTAGAGCTAACGTTCTCAGTTGACAGGAAGAGGAAAGTATATTGAATCCATTGCTAGTTCTGCCAAGAAAGTTGGTTCAATGTGTTGTGCTAGACAATCTTTCTTTCCAGAATCTACCTTACATACCTATAAGTTTATCATTCGTCTATACTTCAAATATTGCTACCACATATGGTCCGCTGCCCGTGCTTTCTATTTAGAGTTTCTTGATGTTGTGGCGTTCTCCTTCTCAGAGTCTATAATTGACTCTTCCGCCTACTATAAGTTTAGTAGGAGAGAAGGTTCGGGGAACAGTGAACAGTGAGCAATGAACTGACTGAGCGCTAGTTCATTCGAGACACTAATTAAAGTCGTGTAATACTCTTCTTTTGTACTTAACCATTTACTTGGTCACAACATTTGGCGACGAACGATTCGAAGAAACGGATTTGAAAACGGATTTTCGCATCATAAAACTCGATAGAATCCAAAGACGAATCAACAATGTTATTAGTCCTGACCTGGCATCTCGGCTTTAGTCACTTTCCCACTACCGTAAAGTTGCTTCCTTGTGCCTTTTCTAAAAATTAATTTCATGGTAGTTATTCAGATGCGCTCCTATTAACTAAACATTATGGATTTAAGCGCAGTACTCGATTGGCAATAATGTCTCATCAATTGAATTGCCTAGATGTAACCGTAACTTCTACGTTAACATTTTCTTTTCTCGTACTTCTCGCTTGTGATACTCTCTTCTGGTTCCATGCTTACCGGCCAAGTTTGATCTTCAAAAATTTGAATTCAATGTCAATCGTTATCTACTCTCAGCAAAAGGAATATCCCAACATGCAAATTACAAATTGGAAATACCAAAATATCTGAAGGGTTTTGTTGAAAAATCCCTGCACAGATGAAGAAAAAGCCTGAGGCAACAGAAACGCCATTCAGCGAAAGGATGTTGAATATACCGAAATATCTAGAATTGTTTTAACAGAAGACAGAATGTTCGACAGAGAAATCGGAAGGTGCATTGGCATAGCAGCAGTCGCCTTCCAAAAGCTAAGCAAAGTATTAAGAAAC
>OZ010585.1:52123590-52181090 GCA_963932145.1 Acanthosepion lycidas
CTCTCACTCACACACAACCAAACACACACACACAAATATATATATATATATATGTATATATATATATATATATATATATATATATATATATATATATATATAGAGAGAGAGAGAGAGAGAGAGAGAGAGAGATAAAGCAATAGATAGACAGATAGATTGATAGAAAGAAAGAATGAAAGAAAGAAATGTTTATGGCCAATTACTTATATGCATAGTCTTGGGCACCTCGAAGCAGTGTAATGGTTAGCAAGAACAATTACAATTGAGTTGTGAGTTCGATCCTCACTGGGTGCCTCCTACTTTCGGCGTTGTGCTACATTTAAGCTACGCTTGGAAAATCACTATATGCATTGTCTTTATAAAATTCGAATATGAGCAAACAATATTATTTCTAATATATATATATATATATATATATATATATATATATATATAGGGAGAGAGAGATGTGTGTTTAATGGATATGGTTTTTGAATGAGTAATCGGAGAGCAGGGTTTGCATTCCAGTTGAATACGTTATATTCACTTCCGGGCAGACATCATTTGGCCAGGGTATGATTCCATATCTCCAACGCACCCGTTAATCTTCGGCTAAATAACACGGCATAGTGGACCCTATAGATTTGCTTATCAACCAGTCTTGGAGAAGATAATCTACGCTTTCTTCTGCATACGTCTTCACCACTATAATCAAATAATATGTGCGCCTAGTCTGGATGTTCGGTACTAAGGACTGAGTCACTTGCCGCTCATATATCGAAAACGACGGGAAAGTTCAGAACAGATAGATAGATAGATAGATAGATAGATAGATAGATAATGAACAAACTGAAATAGATAATGAACAAACTGAAATAGATAATGAACAAACTGAAAAAGATAGATAGATAGATAGATAGATAGATAGATAATGAACAAACTGAAATAGATAATGAACAAACTGAAAAAGATAGATAGATAGATAGATAATGAACAAACTGAAAAAGATAGATAGATAGATAGATAGATAATGAACAAACTGAAATAGATAGATAGATAGATAGCTAGATAGATAGATAATGAACAAACTGAAAAAGATAGATAGATAGATAGATAGATAATGAACAAACTGAAATAGATAATGAACAAACTGAAAAAGATAGATAGATAGATAGATAGATAATGAACAAACTGAAAAAGATAATGAACAAACTGAAAAAGATAGATAGATAGATAGATAGATAGACATAAACAGATTGATATATATATATATATATATATATATATATATATATATATATAGATAGATAGATAGATAGATAGATAGATAGATAATGAACAAACTGAAATAGATAATGAACAAACTGAAATACATAGATAGATAAATAGATAGAAAGACATAAACAGATTGATATATATATATATATATATATATATATATATATATATATATATAGATAGATAGATAGATAGATAGATAGATAATGAACAAACTGAAAAAGATAGATAGATAGATAGATAGATAGATAGATAGATAGATATGAAAAAAATTGGATTGATAGATGTGAAAATACTTGGATAGATAGATAGATCAAGTATATAATAGTTAATGACATAGATGCATTTTGAATATAGTTATATCTATAAGTATTCATAAAATATAGTCACTTCCGAAGATCTACGAGGTTGTCGTCGTTCCTGTTGTCTTGAATACCGTATATACTTATGTATAAGGCGAATTCATCTATTATACTTGCGTATAGTGCAACCGCTCTCCGAGATTGCATGATTTTTAACCTCATCGAAAAAATTACCTGTGTATCGTGCGACTGCCATTTTTTGCGTAAAAAACTGAATCCTAAAACCTCGCACTAAACTCGAGTATATTCAGTCATCTATAATATTTATCAAATCTATGCATATATCATTTGTCAAAAATTTGCTTTTCTTTTGAATATCTTTGTTTTACTTGAATGTAGAATATAGTGGTGAAAAAAAAAAGATATCAAATAGAAAAAAATATCAATTTCTCAATTACCTGGCGCAACCTAGAAATGATTGCTGCCACCAAGTATGACTATCGCAATAGTTTATCTGGGTGACCGTTTACGAATACCAAGTATTGTAAACTTGGATTCGCGGTTGGTTTTAATTGATAACAGGTTGGATTTGGTAATTAAAAAGCCGACTTCCAAACCTCGTTGGCTTCGTTCTTTTCTTTCTTTTTATGTGCCATGTCTTTTCAGGACGTAGATGATCATGGCTCTCAACCACCCTCTATCCCTTGCAGCTCCCAGCAAGTTCCTTCCCTCTGCTTCCTCCCCCAGATCACGTTCTATCATCCACTTGCTCAAGCTCGCTAGGTATGTCTCACGTGGTCTCTCTTTCCCTCTATTCGACCCGTGAGTATCAGATTCTCCAGGCCCTCTATCCTTATTATGTGTCCCAGAAACTTTAGCTGCCTCTTCCTGATGTTAAGTCTAAGCTTCCTCCTTGTTTGCATTCTCTCTAAGACTTCATCGTTGCTCACATGCTCAGTACATGACATGCTTAGCATCCTTCTGTAGAACCACATCTCTGTCGCCTTGAGTTTCTTCTTCATCTTAAAAGGCACAAAAGCCTATTTCAAAGAACGACTACTTTCTCCTGACAGCTAATGCCGTTTATGAGCTATCACAGATGACTTGCTGTTTAAACCGAAGAATAAAGAATTCTCTGGATCATTCTTTATATAGAAAGACATATGCGTAAATGAAAGTCTTGAATTCATGTAAATACAGAATACTTGCCTATCTACCCACCTACCTACATATCACATCGACTCCTGCAGTGATCATCGATTCCACAACCCTCAACCATGCAGTTAATTGTGAATGCAGCAATCTTTTTCATGGTTGTATATTAAGATTTTGTTATATTTCGCCAGGGTACATATTTTTTTATATACCACGTCCTTTCAGGACGTAGGCGATCATGGCTCTCCACCTCCCTCTATCCCTTGCAGCTCTTAACAAGTTTCTTCCCTCTGCTTCCTCTCGCAGACCACGTTCTGTCATCCACTTGCTTAAGTCCGCCAGGTATGTCACGAGTTGTTTTCCCTTGTCTCTCTTTCCCTCTGTTCGACCCGTGAGTATCAGATTCTCCAGGCCCTCCTTCCTCATTATGTGCCCCAGAGACTTCAGCTTCGTTATGTTCACTTAATCGCAAATACCTTTGGAAAAGATACAAATGCAACTCTTAGTCCACCGCTATAGGCTAATTAGTAGAATGTGCATCAGTAATCATTATTATTTAAAAATAAATAAATTCATATAATCTATATCAGAAAATCCAAGCCCTCCTTCCCCATTACGTGCACCAGAAATTTCAACTGCCCCTTCCTGATGTTAAGTATAAGTGTTCTTTTTGTTTCCATTTTCTCCCAAACTTCGTCGTTGCTCACATGTTTGGTCCATGGTATCCTCAGCATTCTTCTATAGAACCACATTTCTGATGCTTTAAGTGTATTATTCATCTTTGGGGAAATTGTTCAGCATTCGTTGCTATACAGAAAAAAAAAGATATCACGTAACAGTTTAGTTTTCATTTCCTTGTTTCTGGTGAATAAAACAAAAGGGCGTTGAAAATCGTTCAATCAATGACGTTTCATTTCTTTAAGTAGGATGAAAGACGTAGTGTGATTTTCACTAGCCAAAGGGAAATATGAACCAGAAAATCCCGAGCTAATAAAAATAAACCAACCTTAAAAGTATTCGCTTGTTTCCGCTCTTTCACAAGACAATCCTTTTTTTACCAGCTTTGTCATTTTTATAACTAGTATTTTGTAACCGGAACTAGCTTTCTTCCTTTCAGTTATGAGTCCTGGGTATGACGATAAACTAAATCCAGCTGTAAGGCTTTTGATCGGGAGATTTTAAGGAGCGTGGAATCACCTCTTAGCTGACGTTGTTCCCGGGTCCCTTCTGTTAGGGTTTCAGATAGGGTAAATAGTTAGCCCTAAAACAAAAACCTGTAGTATATTTTTTATAATGAAATGAGCAAAAATACAATTTTTTTAATAATATGAAATTCAACGCAGCACTAAAAAAAAATATAAAAATATATTTTTATAGAAGTATCTCTCTGTATTTCTGAGATGAGGTATTATGTACACTATTTACATTATTCGGACTCTCCTCATCATCTTTGTTGCCATATTTATCACAAAGTTTCGGTGGTTGTACGCTCCGGCCTTCTTCAGGTGGTTAGAATGTCAAACCGTACCCTTTATTTCGTCCACAAGGATAGATTGTTCTAATTCCAAGGACACATGTCCCAGTGGATTAAAGGCGTTGGTTAGATCCAGTGACCACACCCAAAAGATGTGTGAGTCTAATACCAGGTTACAACAGTCGTGAACAAAAACTTGGAGAGTTGAGATAAACGCAAATAACTGAGATATCCAGAAGAGGCATGGCATATCCACTGTGCCACGTGTCCTTAAATGCGTTGGTTAGATCCAGTGACAGGACCCAAAAGTTATGGTTTCAATACCTGGTTAATGCATTGGAAAACATGCAGAGGTGAATTAACTGGAGATAATTGATAATTGACAACCATTAGACATGGAACGTGGAACTAGAACAATTTTTATAGTAAAATTACCATGCATTGTATGATCTACAAAATATATATCTATAGCACATACATTTACCGCGAGAGTATATAAGAATATACAATGTATCTGTAGCTGAAAGCATAAAATTGTGTGCGGTGTATGTAGATTTCGGCATTAAATAACTCATAGAGTTTGATATGCCGTTAAATAAATTTAACCAAGCAAAAATCCTTTCAGTTGTATAACCTTGATGGAATTTTATCGCTACAATGTTTAACCAAAACAAAGAAAACAAGCAGTAAAATGCATTTTTATAATAAAATTACCTACAAAATATTTTATGATCTACAAACTATACATCTAAAACATATACATTTACGCCGAGCGTATAAAAGAATGTACTGGGTATCTGTAGCTGAAATCATAAAATTGCGTGCGGGGTATTTAGATTTCGGCATTAAATAACCCATAAAGATTGATACGCTGCTAAACAAATTCAATCAACCAAAAATCCTTTTAGTTGTACAATTTTGATTGAATTTTATCGCTATGATGTTTAACCAAAACAAAAACTCCCAGCAGTAAAAATGCCGTTCTACGGAACTATCCTCTCCGACTGAGGCCACAGCACAAAAGACACATTGCAAGATATTTTCAGACAAGAAACAAGAAAAAATCTTATAAGTACTGTCAGGAAGAGGAAGCTGAAAAGGTATAAGCATGTCATAAAAAAAACACCAACATAATACTATATAATACTAACCTACGAGGTAGAAAAGAAGAAAAAATGAACTGACAGCGTCGCTGAGTGTTCTGGAAGACTCTTTACGGAGATTAAGACATTGACTCACAGCTGAGACAAAAGGAAAAAGAAAGCTGGTCAGGCGTCCAGTTGTATAGCAAACCTATAACGACAACCGGTCATGGGATTAATTATTATATATCATGACAACAACGATGATAATAGTGATTTACCAGTACAATTTGCTGAATTAAAAAGTACGGGATAATAAATCCACTTAGCTCAGTTTATGACGAATTCATGAAGTGCAAGATGACAAAGGAATCTACCGGCGCAAGTAATCGAAAGCCTTATTAAAGAAACTATATAATGTCGTTTTTTGACGTTAAAAATAAGTCAAAAAACGACATTATTTTTGCGCCAACCTAATATACTCCTTCCGAAAGAGTGGAACCTGAATTCCCATTTTCCTTTTGAAAAACCATTTAGGCTATCCAAATCTTAGCTTTTCGAACAAGGAGGTATTTGTCGCAACAACACGTATAGTTCAGACAGATTCGCAGAGAAATGAGTAACGCAGTTTCGATACATTCTGCGATGTATATTACCCATAATAAAACTTAGACAGGTAAACGTTAATTTCAGTGTTTGTACATAAACTTTGATCTCTAATCAAACGCGAGTGCCTACTAAATTGACGTTTAAAGCAATAAGAAATATACCCGGATTAAAAGAAGCGCATTGATTATTTATAGATAAGTGACTACATCAATAACTACGGAGACAGATAATGAAAAAAATCATTCATTTTACGCGCAAACGTTTTAAAAGAAGATCTTCCATTGGACTGTATATATTAATGAAACAGATAAAAATGTATGCTACCGGCTATGAATTTTTTTTTTATGTAAAGAAACCCACACACATACATTCAGACACACACATGCACACGCACACACACACAAACACGCGCGCGCACACATACACACACATATATATATATATATATATATATATATATATATATATATTTATAAATATGAAGAAATATAGTCTTAAGGTGTGCTATATTTATGGGATAAAGTGTTCAATATCAGAGATAGAGCGTGTGTAAATATAAAAGTGAGCATAGAAGTAAACACTTAGAATCGACAGTCTGTTTCATGCTGGACGCAATCGTCATGCCTGACGATTGCGTCTAGCCTCTCGCCTGTCGCCTCCAAGTGTTGACTTCTATATTCACTTTTATATACATACATATATATATATATATATATATATATATATATATATATATATATATATATATATATAATTTATTCGAAAATTATAAAATAAACATTTTATATAATTATGTTATAATTTTCAAATGACGATTGCGTCTAGCCTCTCTCCTGTCGCCTCTAAGTGTTGACTTCTATATTCACTTTTATATATATATATATATATATATATATATATATATATATATATATATATATATATATATAATTTATTCGAAAATTATAAAATAAACATTTTATATAATTATGTTATAATTTTCAAATGACGATTGCGTCTAGCCTCTCTCCTGTCGCCTCTAAGTGTTGACTTATATATATATATATATATATATATATATATATATATATATATATATATATATATATATATCATTAAATCGAAAATCATAAAATAAACATGTTATATAATTATGTTATAATTTTCGAATGAATTATATTTGCTCTACTCTGTATTGAGAACTCATTAAGAATATTAGAATATGTGATTAAAGGTGTTTAAGGAATGTATTCCTTATACACCAATTCTATACTTATATATATATATATATATATATATATATATATATATATATATATATATATATATATATGGGAGGCACGGTAGTGTTATGTATATTTCGAATTCCAGTCGGATCCATTACATTCATTTACATGTTATTAACCATGGGAAAGGTATGAATCCGCTTCTTTTCTCCCCAACTATGGGTAAATACCAGGACAGACTGGGTTCTATAGCCTTGTGTGGCAACTGGTCTAGGAGAAGGAAAACTGTGAAGGCAAAAATATGATGGACAGATAGGGACTCTGGAGGTGAAGTTCACTCTGAAATATAACTTGCATCCTTTCACGCCGCTTATCGCGTGGCAGCCTTTGAACCAGAAAGCAGATACATTGGACCAGAGAGTGGGACTGGGAATGCACAAACCTTTCTCACTTAAATAAATTTCAGTTGCAAGTCATTCTACGACATTATATGAATCATCTGCTCTCACGAAAGGACTCTTCGGGAATGTGGCGATGGAATATATATATATATATATATATATATATATATATATTTGAAGGAAATGAATAAAACACCAAAAGTAAAATGGAAAATTATAAACAAAACTAGAACTCGTAAAACTTGGGATGACCCATGCCCTTTATGCCTACATGAAAAACTACACATTATTATGTTTCTAAATAATAAAAATCTATTAAACAATAGACATGAGTTAACGGATTTTGTCGACATCATCAAATTTTTGCATTGAATAATTAGCATAAAAACAAACAAACAATAAACTAATTTTTAAAATCCATAGTCCTAATAAATAGTTTTAATACCTACACAAAAAGATAACCCTTTATGAAGTCGTCAAAAAACAAATGTTACGGTAGTGTTTTTATATACACAAAACCCTTTCAGAAAAAAATAAAATAAAAAAATAAATAAATCTCCAACGACACGTAAACCAGACTAGTTGAAATCATCTTCCGTTTTAAATTTAGACACCACAACCTTACCCTGACTTGACATCTATGAATGTAACTCTATACTGATACAAATTATTAACACCTTACACCCCTTTTTATTTAAACAATTGCTCTAGCCGTTACCATATAAATTTTGATTTCAATAATGAATATGCTATTAAAACACGTCAATTTCAGAAATAAGTTATTCCAAAAAAAAATTCGCTTGAAGATGGAACAGAGCTTCTTTAATTCAATTTAATTCAAATAATTATATTGAAGTTTTCGTCTCTTGTTTTGAAGCATGAGAACTCTCATGTTGGAATCATATTTTTAAATAAATAATTAAAATTTTATATATTTATGGTGGAAGAGTGTTCCATATCAAGGAAGTTAGAATGCGAACATGTAAATCAACCCTGCATAGTGACTGCTATAATGTCTTAAACGATCATCAGACCATACGACGGTATGGTGTGATGACAATCAGACCATGTTACCTTACTTATTATATACTGAACAATGTTTTTTGAAAAAGAAAAAAAACTTGGTTTGAAAATCACATTGAGGCGTGAACTGACAATCATAATGCTGTGTTGATTCACATGTTCATTGCTTATATCGATAAACAAGTATTCTTCCCTTATAATTAGCGTAAATTTACAAACAATATATTTGTAAAATCTTTACCGAAAGAGTGTGTGTGTGTGAGAGAGAGAGAGAGTGAGAGTGAGTGTGATGAGACGGTGTTTAGATTTAGTGATAAGTATAAAGTATAAGTATAAAAAAGAAAATCATTTCAATCTTTCATTCTTTCTTTCATTTTTCTTTCTTTCTTTCTGTCGTACTCTCTCTCTCTCTCTCTCTCTCTCTATCTCCATATATATATATATATATATATATATATATATATATATATATATATACAGTGCGTGATAAAAGTATAAGTTTAAAGTATGCTATATTTTGTAAATATAAAAACGGTAATTGCGATCAACACTTAGCCTCTTTCTTTCCAGCTTAAACGCAGTCTTCATTGCCTGAAGATTGCGTTTATGCATGAAAAAGGATGTCGTCGCTGGGCGTTAGCCTCAATGTCAATATATGTGTGTGTGTGTGTGTGTGTGTCTGTGTGTGTAGGTGTGTGTGTAAACAAAAGGAAAACTTATATTAAAAGAAGCGTTTCGTCTTCTAATGGAACTTATCAAGCCACAATGGCCTTGTTAAGGTCTACCAAATGACGAAACGCGTCGGCTATGTTAATTTTTCCTTTTGTCTTTATAGATATTTTCTTTTTACAGATATATTTTTAGTTATATCTTGATTTTTTGCACACACACACACAAACACACACACACACACACACTCTCTCTCTCTCAAACACACGCGCACATACACACACACATACAGGGGGCCGACACTATTTTTCAGACACTTTATTTTTTTAAGTTTTAGGTAGCACAGGCAGTCTGTACTGTTTTAGTGTAATGGCAATAACATTTAAAAACCGTTTCAATACTACAAATGGAAAAGCAGAATTCAAATTAGAAGTATTTTTTTTACAAATTTTCACATTACACAGGCGACAGTATTTTTCGGCCATTGCAGAAACAATGCTAATAGTTTATGGCTGCACCCTTTTTTTTCAATGACTTCTATCATTCTATCTTCATAATGTTCGTACATATTGATAATAGCGTCTCTTCGTGTTTCTAGCAGTCTATTTTTAGCATCTTATATGCGCTGCCACAGTTCAGCCTCTCTGCTCATTTCTGGCCTGTCGTAAACAAGCTCTGCAAGCATTTCCCATACGTTTTCAATTAAATTTAAGTCTGGACTTCTTGCAGGCCATTCCAGAGTAGTTATATTTGCTTCACACATCAAATATTTCACTGATTTGGCCACATGGATGTTGCAGTTATCTTGATGCAAAATAAAATTACTTCCCATTTTTTTTTCCATGAGTGGTAAGGCCCTCTTTTCCAAAAGTTCTCTGTTGTTCAAGCTATTTTGACGACCTTTTAACCACTCGAGCCACAAGTTTCCATTCGGAAATACCATACCCCAAACCATGACTCCTCCTCCTCCCATCAGCCTCTTGTTGAGAATAAAAGGTTCACCTTTTTTCGACCATGTAAACCACCCGTCAGGTCCATCGAACTTAAAACGCTTTTCATCAGTAAATATCCCTTTCTTGAAGACGACATGCTTTATTATCTATCTTTTGGCGCTTCACAGCCTTGCCTCCTTGTGTTTTCTCGTTAGTATAACTCTTTTCTTGAGTTTAGCATACTTAAGTCCAATTTCGTGTAGCTTTCTTTGTACAGTTCAAACAGACGTCAAGTTCACACTTCTCCTTTACTTTCTTCGCTGTCACCTTTTCTCCAGATGATAACAACCTCGTAAAACTCTTCTTCATTCTTCTTTCTGTTCTCTTGGAAATTGTTTTTTTCCGTCCTCTCTTCTTCTTCTTCCACTCATACTCTGTACTTAGCATGTATTCAACTGTTGACATTGGTAGCTTCATGTCAGCGGCGATCTTTCGGATGCTGAGCCCGTCTTCTCTCTTCTTTTGGACCAAAATGGTGACTTCTTTTGAATGCATTCTTCTTCAGGATTTTAATACGTTTTCGCAGTGAATGGTAAAGAAACTCAAATGTAATGGTCAGGGTACATTTACCTGCAGAAAATTTACATACTGCAAATGTTCGACGAATAAATCATTAAAAAACTCGGAATTTGTGTCATGTCCGAAAAATAGTGTCGCCTAAGTTGAAGTAAAAATAAAGAAAACATGAAACCAAAGACAAACCCATCAATCAATATTCATACCATTAATGGACAGTTACTGCTGAACTACCTACTCATCAACACAAAAGCTCTCGGCAGCAAAAAACACCTTTAAGCACACTTTTCAAAGTGTCCCCAAAATAGTGTCGGCCCCATATATATATATATATATAAACATAGTTTTTAGGTGTGCTTATGGGATAAAGTCCTCAATATATATATATATATATATATATATATATATCAGTCCTGACGATTGCGTCGAGCATGAAACAGCGTGTCGTCTCTGAGTGTTAACTTCAATATTCACTTTTATATTTATATTTACATGCGCTCTATCTCTGATATTGAGCACTTAATGGCATAAATATAGCACACCTTAAAACTATATTTCTTCATATATATATATATATATATATATATATATATATATATATATATATATATATATATATATGAAGCATTTTCCTTTAACAAACAAGAGGCGAATTGTATTAAGCATTTTTGTCTACTTATTCCCAATCTATCTTAGTCAGACACACGCACACACACACATATATATATATATATATATATATATATATATATATATATATATATATATATATCCGTTTGTCTGTGTGTAAGTCTATAACTTAAAACCACTTCCTCTTCGATGCTTGAATGGACTTCAACATTTTAGAATCTCTCCTTGTGCATTCAAGCAAACATTGACCAATGTATTTCTTTTATGCAACAAAGAAGTCACCTGGTGCAAACGGTCAGGTGTTGATGCCGGCCCTGAATATATCCTCTGATCAAGACCCTTGAGTGCCACTGATACGCCCCTTTTCTTTCTTGACTTTAAAGGACTATCTCTTCACGTGTCATAGATTTCTTCCTTCCTTTAAAATGATAACGCAGCTGTGTATTTAATAACAAAAAAAGGAGGAGGCACGTCGTTGTAATCATTACCACGTGTTTAATCTCACAAACAGCATATACTGACAAAACAATTATTTGCTGTAGTTATGGTTTTCAGGGGAGAAAAAAAGCAGCCCAAGCTGGGAGCTACGTATTCTTATTCTTCTTTTTCTTCTTTGTGCCACATCCATTGAGGACAGAGACGAACATGGCTCTCTACAATTTCCTGTCCCTTGTGGCCCTTATTATTTTTTGCCTGTGCTCACGCACCTTGTTCCACTATTCACACAAGCCCTTCTGCTAAGTGGCTCGCTGCTTTTCCCTATTTCTCTTGCTATCATGGATCACATGATCTTGTGATAGTTATGCTCTCCAAGCTTTCACTCCTCCTTAAGCGTCCAAGAAATGTCTCTTTCTGATTCGGAGTATCAGTCTTCTTTCTGTTGTCATTTCCTTTAAGATGCCCTTGCTGCTTACACGCACTGACCAAGGAATTATCTTGTAGAACAACATTTCTGCTATCTCCAGTTTTCTCCTTGTTATATAGAAATAAAGTGTCGCTGTCGATACTGAAATTTGAACACGAATTGACAGTAAACAAACACAGGCGATCCCATTTTGAAATAAGTTATTCACGTGATGGCAAAGAAAATGTATATATGAGAAATTAGCGCGACGTCTAATTGATCACCATTTCTATTCTATCCTCTATTACTATACGGATCACCTTTTCTACACTATCTTCTATCTCTATACTATTCACTGTACTATTTTTGTATACTGATCGCTATACGTATTACTATTTGGTGGTTACTATTCGAGCGATCATTATCGAGCAACTATTAATAGTGCGAGTGTTATTGGAAGGCGTCTGACACCAGTATTGTTCAACGGCGTCACTGTAGTTGTAATCTGCGATTACAGAGTCTCTACTACAACGAGTATAACGAACGTGACAACGAGTATTTGTTGACATTACAAAAGTGGCAACGAGCATTCGGTGACATGACAAAATTCCTCATACCTGGGAAGATTGTCTAGTGTTCACCAGCATATAAGAGAAAGATGTCATATCTTGCACTCTTTGTTAAACAGGGGGAAACGATCCCACTACGTATCCCAATATTGGTCATGCCAATAAAGGACTTAGATATCAGAGCTTCGTATTAGAGTAACAGACAAAGGAATATGTGACACAGAAATTCGAAGACACATAGGGATCACGTAAGCTGTCTTCAATAAATCAAGCAAAATATTATGAGAAAGGAAATTTTCGTTAGAAACAAAGAGAGTAGGAGCAACAATGAGGTCTTCGAGAGGTTTCAAACAAGGAGGGGGCTTATACTTAACATCAGGAAGAAGCAACTGAAGTTTCTGGGATATGTAACGAGAAAGGAGGGCCTGGAGAATATGATACTCACAGGTCGAATAGAGGGGAAAGTGAGACAAGAGAAAGCAAGTGGCAGTCTTAAGCAAGTGGATGACAGAATGTGGTCTGCGGGAGGTGTCAGCGGAACGAAACTACAAGTGATAGGGAGGAGTGGAGAGCCATGATCGCCTACGTTCTGAAAAGACGCAGTACATAAAAAGAAGAATGATGAACAATACTTTCAAAGATGAACAAGAGACTTTCAGGAATGGAAACATTTTAAAAAAATCCAAGGCGCTGATTTATATTTTGATAAGATTCGATAGCGGCACTCCTGGGAACTTTCCGTTCATGCGCAAGTTCACAATGCCCTGTTATTTAAAATATATAATACATAAATTGTTGTGTATAAGATTCCTATATTGTTTATAGTTTCCCCTGTGTATTGTGGGGAGCAGTTCAGACAATTTATTTTATATATAACTGCTTCAGAATTATTATTGTTATAATTATTTTTGGTTCGGATCATATCCATAATATTTTTGGATGTGATTATATTGATGCAGTTTAGATTGGATAAATTGTTTTGGAAAGTGGATGTTACAGTATTAGTAGGTACTATTATGTGACTGTTCTTAATAATGTTATTAACTTTTTGAGGTTGTATATTTTGTATGCCTTTCTCTTAGCATTGTGGCTGAAATAATTGTATTTTGTATGCCTTTCTCTTAGCATTGTGGCTGAAATAATAGTATGTTAGGCCTTTCTCTTAGCATTGTGGCTGAAATAATAGTATTGTGTATGCCTTTCTCTTAGCATTGTGGCTGAAATAATAGTATTGTGTATGCCTTTCTCTTAGCATTGTGGCTGAAATAATAGTATTTTATATGCCATTCTCTTACCATTGTGGCTGAAATAATAGTATTTTGTATGCCTTTCTCTTAGCATTGTGACTAAAATAATATGGGAGGTTTTTGAAAGTTTCTTATGCATATTCTTTCTTTGATTATATATGGAAGTAGCATAGTGTGTCCTAGCTGTAATGTCCTGAACTTGTAGAATTAAAAATTAGATCTCAGCTGAATATTTGCAATGGAAATAGTGATAGACTCACTAGGTGTTTGCAACGTTGGGACTGTGGGAAAGAGGTTGCAAATTGAAAAATTAATTCATCGCCCACAAGTCCATGTAAATGATTTTGAATTCTATCAAAGTGGAAGGAGTGAATGTAACAGTTGCAGTTCAGATATGGACTGCATTTTTTAACCGAATCCGACATGTGTAACGATAAAGCATGGCATAAGCTTATAGGTACTTTCTGCAGCAATATGCAAATGGCACTGCATTGATTCAAAAGAAAAACCAAGTAGAAAATAAGAGAAAAACTAAATGATAAAAAGGTAAAAAATAAGAATAATAATTCTCCGACAAATATTTTGGGAAAAATGTTTCATCTTCAGACGACATGTTTTATTTGGTTTTAATATAGTAACTAATAAACTGAGGTACCTTGAAGTACCCGACCGGTGGCTGGACTCTTTTCAAGCTCAGGAGGGCATAACAAAGCACTAAGATCGACGTATAAACACGTCTCTTGGTGGTTTTTGAACGTAGTGTTTTGGATGTGTTTATTCGACCGTGTTCACAAATTACAGTTTCGGAGGGGGCGCGTATATACACGTCTACGCCGGGAAAATGGTTAAATATAAGACAGAATTCATGGTTGCTTGTTTGTTTGTTTGTTTGTTTGTTTGTTTGGGTTTTATGGCATATCAACCACTGTGGGTTATTTAATGCCAAATCCAGTTTATATGAATTTTAAATGCCTATTTTGTATGGAATAAAAAATTTATAGCTGGCAACATTATTGTTTCAAAAAAAAAAAAAAAAAAAAAAAAACGTAGAGCTAGCAACATTATTCCTTTACAAAAAAACGTAGAGTTGGCAACATTATTGTTTCAAAAACTTTGAGCTGGCAACATTATTGTTTCAAAAACTTTGAGCTGGCAACATTATTTTTCTGAAAACATTATGTGAGACCTTGCTGTTGGATGCAGTTTATCGCCGTGCCCAGGACGCGGATGTAGTTTACCGTCATACCCAGGACCTTTCATGGTTGCTGATAAAAAGAAAAGTAAAAAGAACTCAAGACATGAGTTACGTATCAGGGGCCATAAAAACGAAACAGGTGTGGGGATTTAACAGTTTGTGCAGAAAGCAAATATAGTGTAAGACAAACATGCAATTGACTTATGAAGAGAGAAAGATGATGACTATTTTCATGAACAAGTAATTAAGGAATTGAACAATCTCCTCAGACACGTTGAAAAGAGTGCTGGATTGCTATGTAAAATCTAATCTATATTCCAGTGAATGCAGATGAAGAGGCGATTTGAAACGATAGCTTTGTCTGTATCTCTGATATTAGGTTTAATGATTATTTACATTATTTACATTATTCGGACTGTTATCCACATCTTCATTGCCATATTCACAACGTTTGTATGTTCGGTCGTTTTCGGCCGTTATACGCTCCGGCTTTCGTCAGGTAATTTGAATTTCGAATCGAACCCTTTATTTCATACACAGGGGTAGATTGTTTTAGTTCCACGTGCCATGCCTCTTTAGGATGTCTCAGTTATTTCCGTTTAACTCAACTCTCCAAGTTTTGTTTCACCAGTACTGTAACCTGCTATTAAAGTCACAACTCTTTTGGGTCTGGTCACTGGATCGAACCAACGCCTTTATCCAATGGGTCATGTGTCCTTGGAACTAGAAAAATCTACCCCGGTGACTGAAGGGTTTGGTTCGAAATTTCAATCAACTGATGAAGGCTGGAGCGTACAAAGGTCCGAAACGTTGTGAATATAGCGATTAAGATGAGGATAACAATCCGAATAAAGAAATAAAGTAAATAGAAATGTAGTTCTACTGAGAATATAAGGGACAGAATCTATGAACAATGAAGTCTTATGAAAAATAGGAACTACAAAGTAAATATACACCCCTTCTCCCTCTCTCTATGTTGATACAGCAGACTCACTTAGTAACAATCTACCTTGAGTGATTCTTGGGCATTGTATTGGCTGAACATTATTTTAAAAAAAGGCTTAAAGTCCAAAGGTGCTGGATTACTATATGTTATCCATCCTTTTATATAGCAGTGAATTTCCCCAAATATGAAGGAAAAACCCTAGAGGCAGCAGAACTGTATTTCTGCTGAGGAATTCTGAAAATTATATGAACGGAGTGAATAAGACACAAGGAAGCTTTAAATAATGGCAACAGAAAGAAAGCTTATCCTGAAAATCAGGAAAATATCTAAATTTCCTTGGACCCATAATGAGGGCTTGAAAGACTTTACCCTCTCGGGGTAGATTAAGGGCAAGAGAGATAGCGGAAAGCAGCGAGCCTAACGGGCTTTTGTGAATTGATGACAAAACGGAAGCAAGGTGCGGAGGTCTTAGCAAAGGGAGAAAATCTTGTAAGAGCCACACGTGTAAGTTGTGAAGCACCGTGATCATCTATGGCCCGAAAGGACGCGGCAGATAGAATAAGAAGAATTCGCTCAGTAATATTAGGTAAATATACAACAGGAGCTTGAAGCGAAAAAGAAAATCCACAGGAAAAAGTTAGTGAAAGAAAAAGAACAGAAAGGAAGACTCCACTCCAAACCCACAAAATAACAATTCATAAGCGCGAAACGAATGAAAAAATGATTGATTACGAGAAAGCATTTGGTGTTTAAGACGCAGCGACTCGAGGAACAATATATTCAGTCATGTTGCATTTTATTCTAATCAAGTTAATGAAATCTTTTATAAAAGAGAGACTACAATAATGAAGTCTCCTATATGACAGTGATAGCCGGAAAGTTTCCTCATAGATAAAGGAAACACTTGAAGCAATGGATACACGGCTTTAGCGCCCAGTGTTGATAATATCATGGCCAGAGTATGAAAGAAACGGGAAAGATTTACGGACTATACAAACCCCAAAGAAACAGCTGATTACAACGGAAAAAAAACGCTGCTGAAATTATGGAATCTCGCACTGGAGTAGCCAAGAACACCACGCATTGGAGTAGCCAAGAACACCACGCATTGGAGTAGCCAAGAACACCACGCATTGGAATAGCCAAGAACACTACCCATTGGAATAGCCAAGAACACCACGCATTGGAATAGCCAAGAACATCACGCATTGGAGTAGCCAAGAACACCACGCATTGGAGTAGCCAAGAACACCACGCATTGGAATAGCCAAGAACACCACGCATTGGAGTAGCCATGAACACTACCCATTGGAATAGCCAAGAACACCACGCACTGGAATAGCCAAAAACACCACGCATTGGAGTAGACAAGAACACTATCCATTGGAATAGCCAAGAACACCACGCATTGGAATATCCAAGAACACCACGCTCTGGAGTAGCCAAGAACACCACGGATTGGAGTAGCCAAGAACACTACCCATTGGAATAGCCAAGAACACCACGCATTGGAGTAGCCAAGAACACCACGCATTGGAGTAGCCAAGAACACCACGCATTGGAATAGCCAAGAACACTACCCATTGGAATAGCCAAGAACACCACGCATTGGAATATCCAAGAACACCACGCTCTGGAGTAGCCAAGAACACCACGGATTGGAGTAGCCAAGAACACTACCCATTGGAATAGCCAAGAACACCACGCATTGGATTAGCCAAGAACACCACGCATTGGAGTAGCCAAGAACACCACGCGTTGGAGTAGCCAAGAACACCACGCATTGGAGTAGCCAAGAACACCACGCATTGGAGTAGCCAAGAACCCCACGCATTGGAGTAGCCAAGAACACCACGCATTGGAATATCCAAGAACACCACGCTCTGGAGTAGCCAAGAACACCACGGATTGGAGTAGCCAAGAACACTACCCATTGGAATAGCCAAGAACACCACGCATTGGAGTAGCCAAGAACACCACGCATTGGAGTAGCCAAGAACACTACCCATTGGAATAGCCAAGAACACTACCCATTGGAATAGCCAAGAACACCACGCATTGGAATATCCAAGAACACCACGCTCTGGAGTAGCCAAGAACACCACGGATTGGAGTAGCCAAGAACACTACCCATTGGAATAGCCAAAAACACCACGCATTGGAGTAGCCAAGAACATCACGCATTATCGTAGCCAAGAACACCACGCATTGGAATAGCCAAGAACACCACGGATTGGAGTAGCCAAGAACACCACGCATTGGAATAGCCAAGAACACCACGCATTGGAGTAGCCAAGAACACCACGCATTGGAGTAGCCAAGAACACCACGCATTGGAGTAGCAAAATATTCCTTTCAAATGTTAAGAAAAGTACCAAAAATAAACACAAGAAAATCTCGTTAGAAACAAATAAAAGGATGCTGAACTGCTATATTATTTTAATCAATTCACCCCAAGCAAAGCAGTAAAACCACTGAGATAAAAGGGGATCAGTCAGTTATGTGCCATGCATGATACACGCTTGAGGGATCATGTATCTTTCGATACAATGACTGCTCAGTCAGATTTTTCCAGCAGTAGATTCTCATTTCTTTCTGCGTTAGACCAATTACCATCCATGGCTATAGAACCCGGTCTCTCCTGTTATTTAGCCATAGCTGGGAGTGGGAGAGAAGAAAAGAATTCATACCTTTCCCAAGAGTATTAGCACGTAATGGATTTGACTGGTATTTGAACTCTGCTCTCTGATTCCTCAATCCGAGCCGATATTCATTACTCTACATGTGAATACTGAGAATAGGAAACAAAATGAGAAACATTAAGAAACGAGAACAACAAAAGAAGAGAAATCAAGAAGACAGTAGATAACGATTGACATTGCCTTTACATTTTTAACATTGACTGGAAAACATAAAGACGGATGAGAGTTCCACAAGCGAGAAGTGCGAGAGAAGAAACTGTTAGCATAGAACTTACGGTTGCAAATACGAATTTGACATGACATATCGAAGCTAAAAAGGACGGGCATCAACCTGACTAACTTGTGTGAATGAATGATGGGATGGGATTTGGAGGGGGTGGCAAAATGACAAACGTTACAAAGTACAACACTGGATAGGGATGTTCGCCTTTGACGTCATTCTGTTTTTTTTTTTTTGTTTATTTTATTTTTTTTTTTTGTCCAAATTCGTGAATTTGTTTTGCTCGTGTTAAATCTCAAAAAAGTACTATATAAAATTCACTATTTTAATTCAAAATGTTGAATGTGTTAAAATTCTTCAACTTTTTAGCAAAACAAAAATGTCAAGTTGTTAAAAATTGCTGTAAACCATTGTTGATTTATTGAAAATGAATTGATCTAATATGACATTTATCAGATTCGTATTTCGATACATTGTAATTATTTTCAATATTTCTAGTTCAATTGTTCATCTCTATTGTATATAACCCATTATTGTACATAATTAGGCTACAATAAAATTTGCATTTTATATGGATACTACTTTTAATGGATAGTGACTCGGATTGAGGAATCGGAGAGCCGAGTTCGAATTCCAGTCAAATTCATTACGGGCTAATACCCTTGGGAAAGGTATGAATCGTAAATAGCAGGACATACTGGGTTCTATAGACTTGGATGGCAACTGGTTTACTGCAGAAAGAAATGGCAACCTACTGCGGGAAAAAATCTGCCTCGTCAATCATGTACCCAAAGATACATGATTGCCTAAGCGTGTATCACGCATGCCACGTAACTGACTAACCTTATAAAAATTGATATGTAGAAGTTTGTCGGACCCTGTATCATAGATTCAAAGAGGGAGGCTGTATCGTTCAGTAACAGTTTACATTGACTGGCTTTTGAGCCTTGTACTATGTGAGCAATTAATTAAAAACATAGTAATTTTAAAATTCAATTCAATTGTTTCAAAATGTTCTTGCATTAAATTACGGGAAATAAAATCCGGAATATGCAGCGTATGAAATAAAAAACAGTATGAAGTTTGCTTTTAATTTATTTACTGTTGTTTCTCCGTAGATAAAGGTCAAAAGGCTCAAGGTAAAAGGTTACTGAGTGGCATTGTAAGTGGGGAGTTAGAGATAGTTATTTGGACGAGTAGGATAGATATCATTTGACCCTCGACTTAAAGAGACCAATTCTTCAGGGAAGCGTTGTCTTGGAATTTGTTCTCCAAAGTAACAGTTCTGCGGAAGAAGCTGTCTGATCGAAACTTTCTTTTTATCAAAGGAAGCCGAAGAGAATGGGGATGTTTTGCCATTATGAACACGGCATAGCGTGCTCTAGCTGTGGAGGTCCGATATGCTTTACTAATACTTGTATAGTAGTGAAATTCTGGAGACGTTTCGTCTGTGGGAAGAAGGTTGAAGGCTGGAGGAATAGTATATCCAACACAAGGCAGCGTAACCGCAGTTGAATTCTATCGAAGTTGGACGGTGAAAAATGGGCAGCACCAGCCAAGATGTGACAGCAATACTCCATTCTTGGTCTGGTCTGACTGTTTTTCTTTTTTTAAGCATTTTACCCCAGGCAAGGCGGGAAGCCACTAGGACGCAAGGGGTTACAGAAAATTTAGAGCAAGATCAGATAGGAGTGATAGAAGAAAGGATGAGGAGGAGGGTAGTGGATAGATCAAAGCAAGTGGAGGTGTCGATTGACATTACACTTGAATAGCTGGAGATTATAGCTCTCAGGGAATAGGGAGTTCCACAGTCGAGAGATGCGAGACGTGAAGCTATTGGAGTAGAAGAGACGGCTACATTTAGGAGTTTCGATAGTGAAGGAGTGAGAGAGGGATACCAGCCTCGTAGGGCGCTTGAACTCATGACGACTGGGAACTAGCGAATGCAGCTCCTCGGAGCAATTTCCATGAAAGTATTTGTAGAAAAGACAGAGGGAGGCGACGGCGCGTCTGTGAGAAAGTGACTGTAGACGAGATGCCAGAGCAGGGCCAACTACATTGCATATCCGCCTCTGGAGCCTAACAAAAACCCCGAGGCAAACAGAAGGGGCACCAGACCATATATGGCAGCAATGCTCCATGAAAGGACGAATTGTTGATTTGTAGATCTGGAGGATCGATTCCGGGGCGAAAAATTTCCTGGCGCGGCACAGGGAGCCAAATTTCCTTGCGACTTTCACAATGGTTGAGCATCGCAGCAGGAGTCTGGAGAGATAAAAGGAACCGACCGTTCTTCCAGCATCTTTTGTAATGACACGAATATACGCGTTCCATTTGAGATCGGGAGTGTGCTTTATCCCCAGCATTCGAGGCAAAGAGCCACTTTGAGGGTATGACCACTCGTCAGATTTGGTGCAGGTTTAGGGTCTGTTCGGTGGTGATTTGTTCAGTCATCTTTTAATGAGTTCGTGTTAGCAAATGGTAATTTAAATTCAGTATAACGAAAGCCTACTTTAGGGAGATTGTAGAAATCGAAATTTATTTCTGTCTGTATTGAAATATTCCCGAGTTACATTTAGCAGGCTTAAATCTCATTTCAACTGTATCAATCTTTTCTTGAGTTAAACTACGAAAAAACAATCACCAGAATATGCTGACAGCGATTAGTGTAGGCAGAAACATAGAAAGAACTCCACTAATTCAATCATGACGTCATGATTTCTTTGCGCACCATCGGCGTGGCGAAGAATAAGGTGAACGAAACAGATTGTGCTTAACAATGTTCAAATATTATGAATACATTTTTAGCTTGAATTGTGCTTATAGGGGAGGTGTGTTCGTTTACATTTGTCTGTGTGTACGCATGCTTGTGTGCTTGTGTCCATGCGTGTGTCTGTGTGTGTGCGTTTGATTTTTTTTTATTTCATTGTGCTGTGCGCTGGGACAATAGAATTCTGTTAAAGAAACATAGCGTGGGTCTTCCGAGCACAAATCACTCCAATCAATAGATGAAAGCCTCTTTTATGATATTCTTGTTATCATTGTTTGACGTCTACGCCTCATTTTCACTCCGTATTAATTTTCCTTTCTTTTCTTTTTTCTTTCAACACAATGAAAAGAGGTTATTCTAGACCCCCTTTTATAAGAGATTTCCTTCAACCGAGTAAAAAGAAAACGCAAACCGACTGACTAGACGCCCCATTTCAACCGCCATCTCGCTTTTCGCAATCTATCATTTTCTCATTCGTATCCCGTTTATGGATTTTCTTATTTCCCTGTTTAGAATTCATTACTAGCTGACGGTTTTCCGAATTGGTTACTTTTTCTTTTTTTTTTTTTTTTTTGTTTTCTTTTTCTTCCAGAACTTCCTTCCTTCTTTTTTGAGATATTTCCTTCCTTCCTTTCTCTTTTTTTAAATTCTTCCTGTGGATTATTTATCAATCCAAGATCCTGATGTATTTGCTTTATTCATATTTTATTTTGCTTTCACAGCCTTTTTCTTTCGTTTTACTTTGCCATATTATCTCCCTTTTTTTTCACCCCTTCATCCTCTTCTCGAGTCTCTTTTTTCTGCTTCCCTTTTTATTTTTTTCAGTTTTTTATTACTTTCAAACTTCGTTATCATTGTCGTACTTTAAGAATCTATTATCTAACATTGATTTTCCCGCCTCTTCTTCGCCTTCTTTTTCTTCTATGACTACTTAGCAGTTTTCTTTTTCGCCTTGTTTCGATATTTCTTAGCCTTCTTCATATACATCTTATTCTATTTCGACTTGTTTTCTTCTAAGGTTTCTTTCTATTATTTTTTCTTTACAGCCATTTTTTTATTTCTTCCTAGCTTTCTTCTGGTTAACCTTTTTCATTTTCGGCTCAAAACAACAAAAAAATCTTTCTGGCCGCAGCAACTGTTATATATTATCTCTTCAAAATTTCAACACGGTTTCCTTACATAGTTGTTTGTCTGTCGTTCCAACCTGAAGATGCCTACTATAAAGAACCGAAATGCGTAGCCTGTATAGTTTTTTTTTCCCTTTGCTACATATCCACATATCCCAGTTTATACTTCAAAACATAACAGGACGTAAAAATGTCAATCTATATAACGATATCAGTATTTCACACAAAGCCAGCCTAGCAAATCTTCGTTCCACCGAAAAGATTGAGATTTTTTCTATCCTCTCCATCGTATAAGCCTTACTTTCTTACTTCAGGCTATCATCAGTTTAGGCCGCTCAAACAGTATTAATCTGGGAAGCGGTTGTCACACAGATAACGCTGTTGTTGCAGAGTTGCAAGTCCGGCTCCAGTCTCCTGAAGCCTGCAACAACAAAACAGTTGGGGGTTATTTAAACAGCAACCAAATAGAGAAGTAGCACGTTTTAATACATGGCTAACATCTTATTTGGGTAGCAGTTACTTTTCAAAGAGAGGGTAACGTTAGTGTAACGGCTATCGGCGCGGAATCGGGTGGTGGGGAGCTGAATTCAAGTTCTCCTTTGGTCTGTTGTGCGGAAGAGATCCAATGACCTTCAAATAGGCTGAGGGTGTGTGCCTGCTGATACCATTGGCTCCATTATACAAATAAATACCATGAAAGACACATTGTCGGAACTAGCAGAATGTGCTTTCTACGAACGAATAAAGTGTGTAGCATTAAACAAGACAAGGGGAAGCCGACAAGTGAAAGAATGGATTTAAACTTACCGCTTTGTGGATTTGTGACTGTTTACTTCCTTTTTTGTGACATTTATTACGTTCACGTTTGTACATAGTCCGTTGGAGAAAGTAGGAATCCATCGCTATTCATCCAGCTATTTTGGATGGCAAATAATTCTTGGAGTTCATCTCGGTTTAAAATAAAGAAAACTCTGAATTCTAAGCTGTGGAGAAAGCAATGGGGGCGCCATTCCGCAATCTTTCCCAAGAATGGATCCTAATTCATATACAATAGAGTAATTTGTCCATATTCATAATTATCTGTGCTCTCGAGGGACATGGAATTTTTAATAAAAAGTACTTTTTTGGCAACTTACCTAAATATTGACATATTTATCTTCCAGAGAAGATCTTCGTTTCTGAACAAAATATTTTCAGACAAGATTAAAGAAGATTTTAGCGTCCCTATCGTATCATTATGTCAAATCGATGTGTCCCCATGGAATATTCCTTCATGGTAACCTAGAAACGAAGGCGGCGAATACAAACGCCAAGCAGGTCTGAAAGCCATAAATAACTCTAAATCGGTCAGAGTACTCATCTCGCTTTTCATTTATATATTTCTAAAAAAAAATTAATGAAATTATTATTTTATCTGTCTATATTTCTGAGATGAGGTACACTATTTATATTAATTCGGACTATTGTCCTCATCTCTCATCATATTTATCATGTTTCGGCCGTTGTTAGCTCCAGTCTTCTTTCGGTTGTTGAAATATCGGACTGAACCCTTTATTTCCCTCGCTGGGGTAGACTGTTCTAGTTCCACGTATCCTGTCTAATGGATGTCAGTTATCAGTTATCTCCTGTTAATTTTCCCTCTGAAAGTTCTCCACTGCCTTAACCGGGTATTGAACTCATACTCTTTGGGTCCTGTCATTGGATCTAACTAACGCCTTTATCCACTGTGCCATGTGTTTTTTTTTAAGCTGACATTGATTTTACTTCAAACGCTATCATAGGGGAACTCTTTTTATTTGAAATAGACATTGTATTTTTTATTTTTGACTTCTCTCTTTAAGTACTAAATTATTCTTGAGTTTGAGATAATAAATGACAGAATCCGAAATGTTTTTCGTTACTCTATCACCATTTAATGGGAAACGTTCCGACGGTTTTCCGAATTGTAGACTATTTTTTCTTCCAGAATGTACTTCCTTCTTTTGGGGCATACGATTTTAGAGATACAAATTCTACAAATTAACCAACGACTGGGGGAGAAGATGTAGATTCATACCTTTCCGAAGGTTATTCGCGCGTAAGTGACTATAACGAACACAACTGGAATTGGAACTCGGCTCTCCAATTTACAATTCTGAGTCGTTATCCACAGCTCATCAATTCTGAGTCGTTATAAGCTCATCTATGCTTACAACACCTGGTATTCCCAAACGGTTACCGGTATAGGTACTGACCAGGCTTTATGTTGCTTAACTTCAGTGAAATTACGCGAACATTTGTTTAAACCTGATATGCCCGTAAGAGAAGGCATGAAGGATAGATGAAGGTGGTACATGATCTACCTAACGAGCTTGTGCAAATGGTTGGTAGACCAGGGTGTAGGAGAGATATTTTTGTTTCCTTTGTTTTGTTCTGTTTGGTTTTGCTTTACGGCAAATAAACCTTAATGGGTTATTTAATGCTGACAAGATCTTTATTGCTAGTAATATTGCTGGGATCCTAATAGGTGCTGCCACCCCGTGTCAGGGGGGGCCTGGGAACACCAACAATTAAGAGGTGGTTCCATGCTGATCAAAACGTCGTGGACAGAGGCTTGCTATTGGATGTATTTTATCGTAATACCCAAGATGCGGATATAGTTTATCGTCATGCCCAGAACACGGATGCAGTTTATCGTCATACCCAGGACGCGGATGTAGTTTATCCTCATCCCCAAAACGCGGATATAGTTTACCGTCATACTCAAGACGCGGATGTAGTTTATCGTCATACACAGGCCGTGGTTGTAGTTTATCGTCATACCCAAGACGCGGATGTAGTCTATCGACATACCCAGGACGGAGAGAGATATCGAAAGGACAAAGTTTACTCAGCGCTACAAAGAATGAGAAGTTGTGAAGAGACATGAACGTAAAAGAAGAAACATGCAGAATCATCGTATATTTCGATAACTATTTTGACAATGGTTTAAATTTTAGCCAGGAATAAAGAAACCGAATAACAGAAACTACTATCCGGACTAATACCACTTCAAAGGGGACACATTTGTTTGTCGACACGAGCTATTAAATCTGAATAGCAATGTCAACAATATCAGATTAGCGAATCGTACTAAAATTTAAACACCGTCTCGCTTTTGTATATGAACAAAACGTTAAAATTTCTTTTTCAGTGCTCAACTATTTTCTCTTCTTGATCGTTCCAAATAGATCTTAACCAAAGATTCTATATATGTCTATGGAAATGATAATGGTAAGATTAGCCGTTTCCTTATAAGGAAATAATTCTTTGACCAAACAGCTTTACTGTCGGGTGAAATTTATTTATTTCTATTTTAGATGGGATTTTCCTTTCTAACCTTTTTGTTTAAGGTAGTATAGAAAATCAACATCTTGATTTTATTATTATTTACTCTTCAAGTTCCATATGATATACATTTTTAATGAATTGACCGTAAACAAGGCGATAACGCCACTATGACGCAAAGAGGGAATACTGGAAGTAAAAGTATAGGAGAATACTTTAAAAATAACCAGAAACTCGTTAATAGTATAAATTTCATATTTTAGGCGGCGGCATTATAAATTTAGAGTTTAAGTAAAATTTAGAAGGAAACGGAAACCTGATGCTAAAAACAAGGAATAAACAAGAAATAAACCTCTATGTTTAAAAACTAAAAATAAACCTCTAGGCTCAAAAGATCTGGGGGGGGTGCGAACGGGACGATAGTTGAAACTATCTATTTTTATTTTAGTTGTTGCTGGTATTAGAAGTCTTCAAGTAATGTGGTTTTACTTATTTGGTTTCTTTCTTTATAGTTCTATATCACCAGTCTATGATATCTGATGAAAGAATACATTTTTAAAGACCTACAAAGTTCATTCGCTTGAAGCCATTTTTAATAATGAGCCCGAGAAAATGGCCTGTATATCGTTGATAGATTAAACAATTCTTAACGATTTGGATGCCATGTATGTCATTCATATGAGAGTATACATCAGACGAGGCTGTTTCAGAAGCTGGCTTGTGTTCACTTGTCAATATTTGGGTTTTGTAGCATTTTGCATTATTATACGAAACTACCCGCAGTGCAGGCTATTCTGAGTTCAATTTCTTTATCCCTGTTTTTAAATAATTTCACCCCAAGCAAGGCAATAAATCCACTTGGAAGGGTGTTATTGAATCTTAAGGAATATGAAAAAAAAACTACTGTTAAGAAGAGAGGACAAATATAAGAATGAAAATAAGAAAACAGGCGATAAAGATTGGCACTGAATTTCAGTTTTTGAAGATCAAAGTTAACTGGGAAGCAAGATGTTGGAAGAGATTTCTACAAGAGAGAAGTTCGATAGGAGAAACGCTTAGCATAGAAATTATGGTTAAATCTGGTCCTATCAACTCTAAAATGATGTGATCTTGCCACGAATCTAGTACTGCGTTTAAATTCCTAAAGTCTATATACCTTAGCGAAAATTTTAGCTAAGTATTACCACGAAAGTATTTATAGAAAAGGCGCAGCAAAATACATTACGGTGTTGGGAAAGTGACTGGAGCCAAGTTGCCATGTAAAGACCAATAAAATTGCAGAGACTTCTTTGATTTTATCAATATCCCTAAATATATAGCAGGAGTACCAGATTAGATATGACATAAATATTCAAGACATGGACGGATGGTAGACTTATAAATATTCAAGATTGCTTCTGGAGAGAAAAAATTGTTTAGCACGACACAATGAACCAGCTTGAAGAATTCATGTAGAAATTCTTGAGTGAAAGAAATTCAAAAGCATTGTAGCAACCAGGTTATTCCGAATTCAATTTCTTTACCCACTATTCTTAAATCATTTCACCCCGAGTAAAGCAATAAATCAACTAGAACGCAAGGGTGTTATTGAATGTTAAAGAATATGAGAAAAAATATACTGTTATGGAGAGAGGACAAAAATAAAAACGAAAATAAGGAAACCGGCGATAACGATTGGCATTATATTTAAATTCTTGAAGATCAAAGCTGGCTGGAAAGCATGAAGCCGGAATAAAGTTCCACAAAGAGTTTAAAAAATACAATGTTAGCATAGAACTTACGGTTACATCAAGCCAATTGCGAATTGATGAAACCTTGTTGCTAATCTAGTACTACGATAAATTCATATCCACTAAGACACGAAGAAGTTACTGAGGGTGAAAAATAAGAAAAAAAAAGTAAACATTACTAAGGAGCAAAAACAATAGAAGTAGCAATAAAAAATACAGTAGGTAACGCTTGACTTTGCAAATGGATTCAATCTTGCCACTTTTCACCTTTTTCATCAACACTGCTTGCGCCGAATATCTATAATAAACTTTTTTAATCATTTTTTCCCAAGCAAGGCAATTAATTCACTAAACAAAAGGAGTTATCAAGGGAGAAATAATAAGAAAATCAGAACCGTTATCAAGGAGCGAGAACAATAATAAAAGTAGAGGAATTAAGAAGACAGAAGATAACGATTGGCATTATATTTAAATTCTTGAAGATCAAAGCTGGCTTGAAAGTATGAAGCCGGAATAAAGTTCCACAAGCGAAAAGAGCGAAAGAAGAAACTGTTAGCATAGAACTTACGGTTTCATCTAACCAATTCAACTGTAAATTGATGTGACCTTGTTGACAAGATAGTAATGCGTTTAAATTCATAAAGTCTGGGTACAATAGCAAAATGTTCATCAGAACAATTACCATGAAAATACTTATGAAAATGGTGCAGGGAAACTACATTGCAGCGGTGAGAAACCGACTGAAGTTGAGATGCCAGATCAGGACCCATAACATAGCGTATTCTTCTTTAGATTTTATCAAGAAACCCTCTCTATATATAGCAGGAGCATCAGATCATATGTAGCAGTAATATTCAAGGCATGTACGAATGGTAGACTTATAAATATATAAGATAGTTTCTGGGGAGAAAAATTGTCTGGCAAGACATAATTAACCAAAATTCTTAGCTTCGGACTTTTGAATTGGTTCATTAGATTTCTTTACATTTCATGTCAGATGAAAACGTTAGTCAGTGAAGGAAGGAATGTAAAGAGTTCTCTCAGATGATTAAAAGAAAGCAGTTTCGTTCTTAAGATCTTAAAATTAACAAGCCATTCCGTGCTCTATTTAACAACTGATTGTAGGTTATTTCGCTGCCAATTTGACCTTGTCGAACCGATTACACTTACTATTAAGACAGAAATAAAAAGTTATGTCAACATCATAGATGCAGAGTTGAGAACTGATGACATCAGGAAGGTCATTGCTGAAAAATAGAAACAGCGTATGTTCAATGATAGATATCTTAGAACATTGCATCTATGAAAAAAAGATCGGGAAGAGTGGCCGTTCGAAGACAACTTTCATTTTGTGATTTGATATGACTGAATTAGCTCTAAAATTCGTCAAGAAATACCATAACCTTTCAACTTGTGAAGACCGGTATGGCAAACTTTCTCAAATGCCTTTTAGATATACAAGGCAATAGCTTCCGCTTTACCATTCTTATCTAAAGCTTGGTAGAACCAATTCAGTAACAGTCGTTAATACCAGCAGTTGAAATAGAGATTGATTATCTGAAAGAAGACCCTGCGAAGGGAGATGCATAACCAGATCTGCGTTGATTAGAGTCACTAGTAACTTTGAAGTAGAAGGCTAATAGGCCGCTAGAAATATCGGATAGTTCGACTGAGTTCTTAAAGACTGAGAACTACAGAAGATAATTTCCAACAAGCATATACTAAATTATTTATAACTGATCTATACACCGAGGTATTTAACGTGTTTAATATTTATTAATACCTCATTCTGAAAGAGGCCTTATAATGTTTGATAGAAATAGATCGATAAACTAACAAGTGGAGCCCAAAGGAAATGAAAGAATAAAGGAAATCAATCAATGAACGCATCTATATTATAATGATCCAATCTCTTTTGTGTCTACTTGTTTGCTGCCGTAACAGAGTGTAAATATTAATTTAAAAATATTTTTGAAATTTCTTGTATTCTAATATTCTTGTTCGGTTCTACTTTTGTCATCATTATTTCTGCGTTGAATATATAATCTGAGTTTCTGAATAAATATAGTTGTTAGAATAAGAGGGATTTGTTGTAATGTTTTCTGTTAATATCTGTCTATATTTCTGTGATGAGATATTATGTACGCTATTTACATTATTCGGACTATTGTCCTCACCTTTGTCGCCATATTTATTACAAAGTTTCGGCCGTTGTACGCTCCGGCTTTCTCCAGGTAGTTGGAATGTCGAACTGAACCCTTTATTTCGCTCACTGGGGTAGACTGATCTAGTTCCACGTGCCATGTTTAATGGATGTCAGTTATCAGTTATCTCTTGTTAATTCCGCTCTCTAAGTTCTCCACTACCTTAACCGGGTATTGAACTCACACTTTGGGCTCTGTCACTATATCTAACCAACGCCTTTATCCACATGTGTCCTTGCGCGAAATAAAGGGTTCATTTCGATATTCCAATCACCTGAAGAAGGCCGGAGCGTACAACGGCTGAAACGTTGCAATAAATATGGCGACAAAGATGTGGACAATAGTTCGAATCATGTAAATAGTGTTTTCTGTTAAGTTTTGCATATCTCTCTGTGTAGTAGTAGCAGTAGTACAGTTCTCTGTGTCGTGAATAGCAAGCGGGTTTGCTAGGCATAGCTCCACAGGTTCGCCAGTTGTTCTCTATTTATACTTGTCTATCTAATTTGCATACGATAATACATTTTCAAAATCTAATAACTGTCGGAGCAGAATAAGTAATGAATGGATAGGATTAATCTAAAACAGTTACGGGCAACGTTTTCCGACCAGTGGACCGAATTAGATATGGCTCGTTGTGATCGGGGTGAAATCCTAAAATCTTTCCTAGTAATTTTTCGTTGAAAGAGCTTCAGTTGTTTTCACTACTGAATAACATACACGGAAAAATTTAATTTTTTTGTCTTTGTCGAAATTTTGATGTCTACGTATAATATTATCATTGATTACAATGTGAGTAACACAGGTCACTGCGTGTTATCTATTTCTAATTTATTTATTTGAAAAACAAGAATAAACATTTTATTACTTGTTCTGAGAAAAAAAAAAGATTGTTATGATAGTTTCCGTTTCTAAAGCAAAAGATGTATGCATCTATGATCTTCCTTATTAATAATAATATAAAAAAATTGCCAATGGTTTAAAATGAAGAAAAAGTTATCTTCAAAGAAAGGTTAAAAAAAATTCAAGAAGCATCATTATTATCATTGTTGTGTCAGGTTTTGTATGAAAGAGTGTGTGAGCGAACAAGTGAGAATAAAAGAAAACAGACAAAATTTTAATAAACGTTATTTCCCTCATGAAATAACGGGTGGCATTCAGAAAGCCAAACGTGCCGTCTGCGACACGCGGGCCGCCTGATGCAAGCGGGTAGTTTGCGGCACGCTGACCGTCTGCGACACACTGGTTGTCTGCAGCATGATGGCTTGTCTGCGGCATGTGGGCCGCAGATTTCTGGTTTAGAATTTAATTTATTTGAATGAAAAAAAAAATGGTATGTATCCATGGAGCTAATTATTTAATGTTTCTCAGTATTCATTTTTTTGGGGTGGGGTGGGTAAAAATTATTTTTAAATGAAAGGAGAATGACGACATGTTCCACCACTGAAATATTATTTTGATTTGTGATAATTCCAAAGAATTTTTAGAAATAAATGAATTATAATTTGAATTAAATTTTAGAATCTGTATCAAATCAAATTCACATTTCTAAATGATCATTTTCTGAAAATTGAATTTCTTTTCCAGTAAGTTACCTACAAATAAACAAGCAGTGCGCAGGTCAGAATAAAAACGACAGGGTCGGAATATTATTTTAAATGTAATAACATGGAGGAAGGTACAGTTTTAACAGATAATTACGCTTTTCGTTATTGTATACTGAGTTGAACATATTTCTACGCTGAGGAATCTTCCCATATCCCTCTTAACTGAAAGATTGATATTTTAATTGTTATTACGGTCACAATATTTCCGTTGCTGTTTTCTCTGGATTCCTTCAAATATCTGTCGATCCGGTAACTGCCAAGCAATTTCGAATAGGAACCTTTATTCATTCACCGGCAGTAGATTATGCTCATTCAGCTACCCATGCGTAGAGATATCTCGTTTCGGTTAATTTACTCTTTTAACCCTACTTAGTTATTGCCTTTCTTCTTTCCACAGTGCCTATGTATATTTGCACTGCCCGATCCAGAGATTGAACTCACAATTACTATTCTTCAAGAAAAACTTCAATCTAATCTTCTAGGTCGTTTGCCCTAGGGACTTTTGCTGGATCTTATATTTTCTACAACGGCTACATTATTTTTAAGAAAATATTTAATTGCAAATCATAAATTTTGACTGTAAAAGAATTGAATTTTCGACGACAGAATATAATATTACTAGCAGCATCGCCCGGCGTTGCCCGTGCTTGATTCAAAAATCGTACGACTCATAGATCAATCGCTATCACTTGACTTAAAATATTTTTCTCCTTCCTTGCCTTTAAAGGAGTGCCCTTTGCCGTGCTGATGTTGCTACATGCCTTACTTCTTGCCTATCTCACACTGCGAATTTTTTCTAAGCTCTATACTAAACATTAAATCTGTTACGAAAAAAGAACTAAACAAAATGAACACAAAACGATCAGCTTTGAAAAAGGACTCGTAACTGGAAAAACCGAATGAAAAAAGAATGTTAACAACAAATACTTTTTCACACCTAACCCAGTTCTGCAGAATAAGCAAGCGAATGAGTCAATTAGAGTAAAGTGCCATGCAGATTTAAATTTTTCCCACTTCTGACGAATGCAGCTATCGATTTTTTTGCATGCTAGTTAACATTCGTGTCAGTCAGCTGTTGGCTCTTACGCTAGCCAATAGAATCTTCCTGCCTATTCGTGGCAGCCAGCTATAGGCTCTCACTCTGGTCAGTACAAAATGGCCGCAGACTACAAGAAAACTGCCGTAGAAGCATGAAAATATCGATTATTTCCACTATCGATGGGAAATGCAAAGTCGGTCTTGGCCTTCCCGCTAACTTGGAGCATGTGCATGTAAATTTTGGTGCTAATTCGCCGAACATTTCGGCCGTGCATTCGTCACACACACACACATACATCTTACCTTTTATAGATAGAGATGCAAAATCAATGATTCTTTTTCTTCCGCTTACATTTATTAATGAATTTTATGCTATTTTTGCAATTACAAACGAAATAAAAAAAAACTTCAAAGACGTTATCTAAACTATGGAAAACTATTTGTGGTCATTACTATAGTTTGTAATGATTTTGATACCGAATTGGGTGAAAAAAAAAAGAAATGCATAGATTATTTTAGGCATAGATATTTTAATGTGAAATAATATCTGGTCAACAATCTCAAATTTGAACAAAAGGCGTCATAGTTTTGTTTTGTTTTTATATTATAAATCAACTAACTTAGATACCGGGTGATGAAGCTCATATCTCAGTTTCTACTCACAGGTTATAGACCTAACAGTTTCTTCGGCACAAGAGCTGTTCCAAGCAGCGTTGCTACCTGCACAGCACCAATAATGTCAGGTATCCCCCAAACTACCGTGTGAGACAGAAGGACTCCTGTAAGTAATCTCAATTGCGCCAAATAAGTTGAGCTGCTGCCTGGAATATGTGTTCTGTCAGGTCTTGGTACATCTACATTTCCACCTGCTCCGCTATTAAGATAATCTTATTTACATGTATCGCAATGTCTATCAGGATCCATTCATTGCTGCTCTTGTTCACAAACGTCATATCGGGTCAATTGCTCTCCAAGCGCTTCTCAATGAAGATGGTACAATTGCAGATGAGCTTCACTCGCTCAATCTAGGCTACTGGCGATTATTATTATTATTATTATTATTATTATTATTATTGGTGGTGGTGGTGTTATTTTAGTTGCTTTTGTGGTTGTTGTTATTTTTTGAAAAACCTCCTCAATAGCCAGCTATTCCTCATTACTATTCCCGGTCATGACGAGAGATGGATAATGTATAGGTCGTTAGGAGACATAACCAACCGGTTATGAGTATACAAATAACAAGTAAATCCCTACTACTAAATCAATTGTAGCCAGATTACATGTCTGTTGTTAATTATTATTATTATTATTATTATTATTATTATCTTTGATTTCTTTTATATACACATTTCCTTCCGGGTCCCAACCAGAGACCTAAGGTTAGAAATGGGTTTATGACAAATCCACTGAAATAAAATACAATCACACGCATTTTACATAGATACAGCTCTTCGTAATTTGAGAGATGTACTTGTGAGTATAATTCTTTGTATTGCTTTAAGGCATTGGCTACCAGGAATTCTATCGGTACCTTTTCCAATCAATCCGAGAGTTCCAATTGTAATTATTGATGTTACCATGTGTCACATGTTTTTGAGTTTTCCACTTCAAGATGCTTGTATTTTCACAGTTTTTTGAAGATCTTCAAAGATGCATTACAATCTGCAGAGATTGTCATGTCAATAAGAAAGCATATTCTGTTTTTGACTAAGATGACTGGTCGAGTAGCTTTGATTGTTTTGTTTGTGTGTATTGTAAAGTCCCATAAAATTGTTACAGGTCCTATTTTTATAACCGGGTATGGGTGATGTTCTTTCCCGTAAAAGTTGCAGATTTTCCAGTGCACATATTGGCCCCCTTCTATCATGCCGAGTTTTAAATTCAGTATGTGCTAACATTGTGCAACTTAATACAAGATGATCAATTGTTTCTGGATATTTTTCAAAGAATCTGCATTTCGGGGCAACATTATTCTTCAGTGTGTGGGTGCTTAATCATTTCTAGTTAGCAATCATTGATCCTATGCAGTTTCAGCTTTTAGCTCTGCACTATGTAAGTATTGTTGGATACGGGGTTTGTCTACATCATCTTGTTTTGGTACGGGTAGAATATTGACCATTAAGAAGATTATCTTGCTACCGTTTCTGTATTTAGTCCATTGTACTTGCTTCTGCTTTCTTTTTTTACGTTCTTTACCGCTGCAGTTGGCGTATTATGGTTTATTTGCACTTCTTCGCCCCCCCCCCCTTGAAATTCCCTTTTGAATTTGTTGGCTTCCTTTATTACTAAATAAAGTTTCTTATTTCTTTCATGTTCTTTGACGAAGATCATCATCAAGTGTTCTGTAGTTTCCTGGTATCTTTGAAGGCCGATTATTGTTGCTTTGCTAGCCAGCTATTATTGAACTAATCCTCTGCCTCAATCGGATCTATGTGCATACAGCCGATCAACATTAGCCTTAGGATGATGCATGCGCTGGCAAGTGATAAGTTTTTCGTTTTGACAACCATGTCAGCTATGGTCTCATTAAGGATCTTAAAACTGTATCCCGTTAAGAATGTTGAAACTGCATTGCACTACAGGGACAGTCAAAATATTTATATTATTATTGTTATTATTATTAGTATTATTAGTAGTATTATTAGTAGTATTATTATTATCAGTAGTAGTAGTAGTAGTAATAGTAGTAGTAGTAGTGAGACAGGAGTATGCCAAAGGAGATGAGGCCTGGATACAAATATGCAAAGTCTAATCTGCCCATCATGATACCCAGACTGATGAGAGTATACATGGCACATGCATCACAGCCAAATATACGCTAGATAGTGACAGGATTTGATAAAAGCAGTGCATAACCTTGTAGTTTGGGCCCAGTTAGAATTACTTGGGAGTTGAGTAATCCAGTCTGCCCAGATGGTCTCCGATTGAGCGTGTTCCCAGTTATCTAGTTGTTACTATTAATTTATATTTATCTGACTTCCCCATAAAGGCAGGAAGGAACACAAGGTTGATTTGTCTTATCTGAGGAGCCCATACACGTATGTATGCATATGGACAAACGACAAAAATTGCCTATTCCCTGCAATCACTATCGATATTACCCCGACCTCCATTTATCTTAATGCAACGAGGAAGGTGCTGCAGCAGAGCTGGAATCCCTGAAAATATATGCCTCCCCCAATCTAAAATGAGTAGAACAGAACTTCTGGCTAAAAGTGCCGGAAAAGTTATCACCCCCCCCCCCCATTCACGTTGGCTGTCTTATCATTCACACTTATAAAAAAGGTCAATTTCCCACCGCAGTATTGTAGCTTCAGTGGGACTTTTCTGTAAATATTTTCATGGTAATTGTTCTGATGAGCCTTCTTCTTTTGTACCCAGCCTTTATGAATTTAATATACTAGATTAGTGACAAGGAGTAAATGGCTAGATGTAACCATAAGTTCTAAGCTAACAGTTTTTTTGTTTGTTTTTTTTTTATTTCGTTCTTCTCGCATGTGGATGTGGAACTCTCTTCCGATTACTTAGTTTCACTTTAAACGGATCTACAAATATTTAAATGCCTATATTATCTTTTGTCATCTTAATTCCACTTCTTTTATTCTTCTCTCTCATTAATAATATATTTTTATCATATTCTCTCACACTCAGTAACTCCTAACTCTTAGTGACTTTATTGCCTTCCTTAGAGTGAAATCATTAAGGACTGTGGTAAACAAAACGGAGGTTGGAAATGAAATGGCAATCTTTATAACATCAACAAAATACAATAATTCGCCAGCGGTGTGAAGTAGGTAAACCACTGCTAGTAGTGGACTACTTAGACAACATTTTACCCTCCACTTATAATAGTGTCCAACGTATTTATGAGGATTGGGACATACCCATTAGTATTCATAGGTACGGTATGTAGCAAGAAAAAAACAAAAAATTACAAGCCTCTTGCTACACAACCATTCTCACAAGCTACACTACTCCCGCTCATGAACAGAAAGACCCACTGCTTCAGTTCCTTACGGGATATCTGTGATACTAAACGGAATATATACGGTAGATCAATATAAATCCTTAATTACATGTTACTACCACTGAAAATTTAATATCAGAAGTCATGAAATCCATATCCGGTGTGTTGTCATTATTATATAATTAATATATAATATATATGATAGAAATTAAATTAAAGATAGCTGTTAACAATAGAATATAAAGATCAGTGTCTTCTTTTTTCTTCTTCTTCTTATAAGAGGAGGAAGACAGGATTGTGATAGAAAAGTTTGTGGGTGTTTTGATCGATAAGAGTAGTAATTGTTGTACACTTGGTGATACTAACATCATTTTTCTAGTCTACCGTTAATAGCTATCGTTTTTAGAATTTTTATTTTCTAGTTAAACATTTTTTTTTCTTGACATTTTGTGTTTTCACATTTCCCCATCTATAGCAGTGGCAATAATAATAATAATAATAATAATAATAATAATAATAAAAATAATACACTTATAAAACTTTGGCGTTCTTAAGGCCTTTTGTTAACTTCCACTAACCATTTTGCCTCCTTTCATTCAGGCGTTTATTTATTTCCCTTTTACTGTGAATGACGACTTGAAAAGAAATCATGAGTAATTGTTTGTTGTCTTGCATTTGCCGACCTTATATTTTATTTGTTAACATTTGCCGACCTTATATTTTTTTTTATATTTCTTTTGTATTGGTCGCCATTAAATAATAAAAAAAGAAGTAATCGCGTTGGTTTCTTTTTTCTCCTTCTTTCCTCTTCTACGTATACCACTTTGATGCTTAATTATTTCGTTCTTTCTTATTTTCTAATCTATTTCGCTCTCTTTTAAATCTGTTTATGTTTGTGTTTTGTTGTTTTTAATCCTGTTTCCAATAATTATTCTCTGGATTTTACTCTATTAGTGAATAAACTCTTTTCTCAGCTTCTTTTCTTTTCATATATCTTTCTTCTTTTAAATCATAACTCATATTTATCTCTTTATATCGTTATATTCTTTTTACCGGAATTTCTTCCTTTCTGTTTTGGTTCTCATTTTCATTATTCATTTATTTCATTCTTAAATTCTTTTCATAGCTGTTTTTTTTCCATAGCCATTCTTTTTTCATAGCCATTTTTTCATAGCCGTTTTTTTTTCATAGTCATATTTTTCATAGTCGTTTTTTCATAGCCATTTTTTTCATAGCCATTTTTTTCATAGAGATTTTTTTTTATAAACGTTTATTCATAGCCATTTTTTGATTTTCCTTTTTCATAGACTTTTTCTTTTCAATGCCATTTTTTTCATAGACTTTTAGTCATTTTTTCAGAGCTATGTTTTTATAACAGTTTTTTTTTATAATCACTTTATTTCATAATCATTTTTTCAGAACGTTTTTTCTTGGAATAATAATTTATCAGTTTCCTTGTTTTAGTTCATAGTTTAAACATTTTCTTCTTTTTTAACACTGTTTATGCACCAAATTGCTTTCTTTTATTTTTTAGTCACTCTTCTTTTTCATTTATTTGTTCTTTTTTTTCCTTTCTTTTTTCTACGCCATTTCAGACTTTTCTTTTCTTTCTTCTCCCGCTTATTTCTTTTCATTTTTTCATTTCCTGTCATCCATATTTGTATTTCTTCACCTTTTTCGTTGTCATTGATTCCTTTCCTTTTTTTTTTCAGATTTCTTAAATCGCTTTGTTCTTTTTTTTTCTCTCTCTCTCTCTCTCCTGGTCCTTCTACGTTTCTTTTATTTTTCTCTACAATTTTCATTTCCTGTTTTTTCGAATAACATTCTTTCTCCGCCGTCTTTCGTTTTTTTTCTTTTTGTTTTTCTGCTTTCTGTTTCTTTCTTTCTTTCTTTCTTTTTTTCTTTCTTTCTTTCTTTCTTTCTTTATTTTATTTTTTTTGTTTTCTTTCTCATGATTCTTTTTATTTTCTTTTATCCAAATCACACGTTCCTGTCTTATCTTTCTTTTTTCTTATGATTTGCCTCATTCCATTCTTTCTTTCTTTCTTTGTCTCATCTCTCCTCTATTTCTACTACATTATCTCTTTCTTTCTTTCTTTCTTTCTCGTGTATGATTTTAATTTCCTTTTTTTTTTATTCTATCGCCGTTGTCTTTCTTTTCTTTTGTTTTTCTTTTGTTTTCTTTCTCTTTCTTTCTTTATTTTTTCCTCCACGCTTTATCTCTTCACTTTCTTTTCTTTCTTTTGTTTTCTTTCTCATGATTCTTTTTATTTTCTTTTATCCAAATCACACGTTCTTTTTCCTTATGATTTGCCTCCTTCCATTCTTTTTTTCTTTCTTTCTTTCTTTTTTCTTTCGTTCTTTCTTTCTTTCTCGTACATGACTTTTTAATTTCCTTTTACTTTCATCACTATCTTATATTTGATTTATCGGTTTTTTTTTTTCGTTTATATTCTCTCTTAAGCCTTTATTTATTTATTTTTTGCTTTTCATCGAATCCACTACCATAGAAATACGCTGATAACCACTGTTCCACAGCGAGTGCTATTCAGATATATACGTGTGTATTACATGAATATATCAAAATATTTTCTATAGAAAATACTATATGCATATTGGTCTTTTTATCTCAAGGAAAACTCTATCGCCCGCCTTTTGATTATGTCAAACTCCCTTACTCACTCACTCACTCACTCCCTCCCTCACTCACTCACTCACTCACTCACTCACTCACTCACTAACTCCCTCCCTCACTCCCTCACTCCCTCCCTCCCTCACTCCCTCCCTCCCTCCCTCACTCACTCACTCCCTCCCTCCCTCACTCACTCACTCCCTCCCTCCCTCCCTCCCTCACTCACTCCCTCCCTCACTCACTAACTCACTCACTCCCTCCCTCTCTCACTCACTCACTCCCTCCCTCCCTCACTCACTCACTCACTCACTCACTCTCTCCCTCACTCACTCCCTCACTCACTCACTCACTCACTCACTCACTCATTCACTCACTCACTCACTCCCTCCCTCCCTCCCTCCCTCCCTCCCTCCCTCACTCACTCACTCACTCACTCACTCACTCCCTCCCTCCCTCACTCACTCACTCACTCACTCCCTCCCTCCCTCCCTCACTCACTCACTCACTCACTCACTCACTCCCTCACTCACTCACTCACTCACTCACTCACTCCCTCCCTCCCTCCCTCCCTCACTCACTCACTCACTCACTCACTCACTCACTCCCTCACTCACTCACTCACTCCCTCAGTGGCTCTATCTACCTATATTGAAAGTGGAATAAATAGTTGACAGGCGAAACCAGTACATGTATGCAAATAACGTGACTATATGTTTCGATTTGTATTTTAACTATTTTGAACTTTTCTTCTTTTTTTTTTTTACATATCTCATATATTTTTTATATATTTTTTACTTATTTTACATATTTTATCTAATTTTATATACCTTATATATTTTTCTATGTTCGTTGATATGTATACAAAAATTGTGACTATATACGCTTTCATTTGTATTTTAATTGTTTCGAACTTTCTTTTCTTCCTTTTTTAAGCCCCAGGCAAGGTGATAATGTTACTAAGACGCAAGGGTGCTACTAAGAGTGAAAGAGAATAAGAAGACTTTAAGAGAGGGAAAAGGGAACAGAATTGGTATTCAGTTTCCTGTTCATTCTCTGAAAGCCTTTATATACTCAGGAACTCGGGGTGAAATAAAAATATAAATCTCTACTTCTGTTCACAAAACGGGGAAGGAATGCGAACAAAGCAAATATTTTTTTGCACATGAACCGCATATTATTTCAGTAATAAAAATGTCCGGTTAAAATTAATTCCATTAATACATTAGAAAATTACTCTGTTTGCCTTTCAGATACAAAACAGGGCAGATATGGACCGTCTGAGGCAAACAGAGCTTCGCTTAAGTCGACGGTCTTCGTAGCCGAGCGGTAAAGTACGTCGAATCAACCGGTAGTTTCACTTACAGAGACCGACACAGGATCGATCCCTCTCGGTGAACACATTTTCTGTACAAGTATTTCTCGAATGTGCAGGCCAATAGACCTAATAATAAATCTGGAGAAAAGTGTAAAACAGTTTTCTCACATTAAGTCCTAGAGGAGGAGGAAACGCGTCACAAGAAAACCTTTTCAATATATATATATATATATATATATATATATATATATATATATATATATATATATATATATATATGGCCTGATGATTGCATGAAACAGACTGTCGTGTTTACTTTTATATTTACACACGCTCTATCTCTGATATTGAGCACTTTATCCCATAAATATAGCAAATCTTAAGACTATATTTCTTCATATATATATATATATATATATATATATATATATATATATCCATATCCAAGAGGATAAAATCCAGGTAGAGCTCTATGTAATAGACAGTGCAAGATTATAATTTAAAAGGCTGAAACACTAATATCTCATAGTAAACATGAAATATTAGCGTTGATAATATATATATATATAATAAACCAGAACCCGTATGTGTAGCCATATCAACGTACCCATCACTTTTCTCCATTGATGACCTAAAGAATGAAACGGGTCAAACAAAATATGTTTTACCGTTAGTCATTGATTTTGCTTATATATATATATATATATATATATATATATATATATATATATATATATATATATATATATATATGCATACAAGCACACAAGCACTCAATTGTTTTTTTTTCTTTGGGCTACAAACTACCGAACTGAATGATTTTTACGGCCTAATCCGATGTTTTTAGTCTTTCTTTTTTTTTCCTCATTTTTCCCCAGACACCTATTTGTTTTAATATATTTTTATTTCCAAATAGTGTTACCTTTTTTTCACCAAGCGAATATACTTATTAACATGTATATATATATATATATATATATATATATATATATATATATATATATATATAGTAAATTGTTTTTGTATATTTTTATTTAGTTGACCCTTAGGAGCACCAATATTTCTGTGAAAAAATAAATAAATTTCCTGTTGCTTTGTGTATATATATATATATATATATATATATATATATATATATATATAATGTGTGTGTAAATATAAATAATAGATTTGATAAAAAAATTACAGTAATATATATGCTTTGATTTGTTTTTGTTTATTTCCTTCTCTCTCTCTCTTTTCAACTTTTTCTTTCCCTTTCTCTCTTCCCTATTCCATATACTTCCACCACCTTTCCGTCTCCCCTCGTCTCCTGTTCCGACGCCATCGTCGTAAGAGAAAAAGTAATCTAATAACACTAACTACGACCCTACCCATTTCCTACTACCATGATCATCATCATCACCCCTTTCTCTCCCCCTCCCCATTTTCCGCCTCCCCTCCGCTACCTCTCATTCGATTATCGTTCTCGCCAGGGTCAGGCACCGACGATCAACACGATAGGGCATTAATTTTCTGAATGTATTCACTCTTTCACGCTATGTCTATTGACATTAAAAGCGTGTCAAGAGACACTATTCAGCCTGACCAAATGTTTCAACAGTCCGTACCAGAGCGAACAAATTCTTTTGTAGGCAAACAAAAGACGAAAAGAATGGATGCCCAGCCTATTGGGCTCGACGTTTTATTCAGAACTGACGTCTGATGTGTTATACAGGCCGCTTTTAGCTTTTTCCTACCCGCCAGCTGAAAAGCATGTATGGCCTGTTTGACTCGTGTTTCTCACTCATTTTAACGGCCCTTATCGCTCCCGTCAGCACAGCCGACTTCGGCACACCTGCTGAGTGGTTAAATCGTAGCGCCAGTACTTACTGTCTGTGGTGGCGAATAGGTTTGTCTCGGATCATTTCTCTCATTTTCTTAGTCTTGGTCAAAGCCACCACTTGTTTTGTTTACTATTAGTTCGCACAATAAAGGGCCTAAGAGCCTATCAAAGTACAGGGTTACTGTGCGAGATTGTTTTAAAGGAAGCGGGGAGGATGAAGCAAGTAATGCATATTATGAGGAGGTGTACCATAGATATCGCTTGATCCAGGACGTAAAATGAGTAAGAGTGCCGTTGTCAGGGAAACACCTTCTCAGGACCTTGTTCTACAAAGTAACAATTCTGGAGAAGAAGCTGTTTGAGTGGAACTTACACTTTGTCAAAGGAGCTCGAAGGGAATGTGGATGTTTTGCCATCGTGAACACGGGAAGATGGGTCCCAGCTGTGAAGGTTCGAGCTGGTGGCACTAAGGAATGTAACTCGTCCGAACATCTGCAATAGTAACAGCGATATATTAGTGAAAGTTTGGCGGCGCTTTGTCTGTGGGATAAAGCCTGCAGGGTGAAGAATAATTCATCACCGACAAGGCCGCGTAGATTCTCTGTCGGAAATAATTTTTTCGTTTTCAGTTGAGAAATACTTTATTCGTTTATTGTTTCAAAATTAGCTCGATACGAATCTTTTTTTTTTTTTTATAGTATTTACTGGTAATTCACCCAATACAAAACATGAGGGCCGCTCAAGGTAAATGGTTACTGAGGAAGATTGTAAGGGTGGAGGAGGAAGAAAATAAAGTATCAGGAAGCATAGGATATATATATCGATTAACACTGAACTTAGAAACACCAAGATTGTAGTGGTCAAGGAAGCATTGCCTCGGGAGTTTGTTCCATGAAATAACAGTTCTGGGGAAAAAGCTGTCTGAGTGAAACTTGTTTTTGCAAGAAGGCAATGGGGATGATTTATCACCCTCAACGCGGCACGATGGGTTTCCCTAATGTGAAGGTCCGAGTTGGTGGTACTATGTTATTCGTCCGAATATCTGCAATAGTAACAGCGATATAGTAGTGAAAGTCTGGAGACGCTTCGTCTGTGAGATAAAGGCTGCAATGTGAAGAATCATTCATCACCCATAAGGCGGCGTAAGCGCTTTTGAACTCTGTCGAAGCCGTAGGGTGAAGATTGGACAGCCACAAAACAGACCGTGCTTGGTCGGATCTGACTTTTATATAAACAGAACATGGCAACAGAATATTCAAATATTTTTTGAGTGATACAACGAACTGGCCAGCATCCTTTTGGGATGGCCCGTATATACGCGTTCCATTTGAGGTCGGAGGTGAGCTGTAGGCCCAGTAGGCGTTTAGAGTCAATGAGTCTCTTTGTCATTGATTTGAACGTGACAATTCTTTATTCTGGAAGAGACTTTGAACTTCCCATTGGTATTTAAACCATATTGGCATTGTGTAAAAGGGTTCTTTTGATTTTTTCATATTAATCCAGCTTCAAACATTTTGTACATTGAAAGTGGGAAGCTTGGAACGTTGTAACAACTTTCCTCACTGATTACACCAACTTATTTCTGCAAAAAAAGAGAGATATAATAGCAATAGCGTACGAACATAATAAGCCTAAGTAAAAAATACATATCGTGGATTAGTATGTTCTAACCTTTCTTATTTTTACTGCTAGTTCACTGAATACAATGCCGATAGGTACTCAAGGTAGAGGGTTACTCAGTATGATTTTAAGGGATTGGGAGATAAGAGAATTAGGAGGGCGAGTAGGATAGATATCGATTAAATCTGGACTTAAATCAAGATTATAGTTACCAAAGAAGCATTCTCTCGGGAGTTTTCCTCCAAAATACCAGATCAGAAAGAAGCTGTCTGAGTGGAACTTTATATGAAGGGTTAACGAAAGGAATGGGAATTGTTTGCCATCATGAACAAGGCATGGTGGGTCACAGCTGTGAAGGTGGTGGCAATAAGGAATGTAACTCGTTCGAATATCTGCCATAGTAACAGCGATATAGAAGTGAAAGGCTGTCTACATTTCGTCTATGGGGTAAAGGCTGCACGGTGGGGAATAATTAATCACACACAAGGTCGCGCAATGTCTTTTGAACTCTGTCCGACCTGGATACTGAGGATTGCACAACACCAAACCAGATATGTTAGCAATATTCAATTTTTTTTTACGAATAACCGGTTATATAATCCCATTTTTTCTCTATTTTTGATCCTGCTGTTTTAAGGCCGACACTCGTACCTGATAATCCCTTTTTTCTCTACTCATATTATCCCCATAGCAAGAGGTACATGATGTAGTTACTAGGAGTATTTTTGTCAGGCACAATAAGAAATTTATAAAAATATTAAGCCGATAATTTGAGATCTGCTTAAATAGCTACGTTGAATCTTGCTCTCATATAGGTATCATGTATGTTCAACTCGTTTCTTAATCTTCATGTGTGGTTCCCCTGAGGACGTAAGTGCTCATGGGCCTCCACAACTTCCTATCCCTTGTAGCGCTTAATAAATTTTGTTTTTCTGTTATTTATTCTAAGCCCTGTTCCGCCACCCATTTACTCAAGCCCACTAAGTATATCATGCCTAACTTTCTGTCTCACTTACCTTCTATCTGTCCCGGGAGTATCGGATTTTCCTAGCCCTCCTTCTTCATTATATGCCCAAAAAACCTGAAGTGTCTCTTTCTGATTTTAAGAATAAGTTTCTTTTTTCTTTCCATTTTCTCTAAAACGTCGTCGTTGCTCACATATATGATTCATGTTATCCTCAGCATCCTTCTGTAGAACCACATTTCTTGTTGCTTCTAGTCTCCTCTTCATTTTTGAGACGATTGCCCAGCCCTCTCTGGCATACAGGTTGACAGATATCATGTAACAGTTTTGTACTCTTTTTCTTGTTTCTAGCGAAGTGTTTCTATGTTTTAATACCCTGCTTAACTTTTGGAAAGCATCTTTGGCTCTCCCAATGCGTCTCCAGATCACATTGTCACACTTTCTATCATGTGTTTAAACACTTCCCAGATACTTTAATTTGCCTCACTTGTTTGATTTTGGTATCTCCGATTTGAAATTCGCACTTTTGATTGTCCCTTTTGCTAACAAACATGGATTCTGTCTTTCGCAATTGATGTTTAATACTTTCTTTTTGCTTCCCTTCACTAACTTCTGTAGGGGGTTTTTGTAGCTTTCTTTCTGTGTCTGCTATTAACACTGTGCCATTTGTATATCACATCTTGTTAAAATTGTGGCACCACTAATTAATACTGATAGGTGTCCTTGTTCATCACTATATAGGTTGAATAAGTCTGGTAAGACGACCCATCCTTGTTGTACGCATCTTTCTCATTTTGAATATCTGCTGAACTCATTTTCTATACATATGCAGGCGATTTGCTGCCCGTAAAGGTTCTTGATTATTCGAATATCCTTCTCAAATATGTCATGGTTGCTGAGCAGTTCTTATAGTTTTATATGGCGTATCATTTATCAAAACGACTCTACGCAGTCTGTAAAACATAGGTATTCTATCTAATAAAGTCGTTTGGGAATGTGTCAAATATCGTGTCATTTTTTTTTTCAGACCAATCATTAAAAATAGCTTACGCCTGAAAGTAAAGAATTCCTTCATCACATAATGTAGACGAAGCGCAACAAGAAAGACTTTACCAAATAATAAAAAATTAAACCATTTGAAGACTGCCAACAACATCTGCAGCTTAAATGGATATCATTTGAACACTGGAGTGAAAAAATAGCGATGGACCATGCTATGAGCCATCATAAAACTTCTGAATGTGGAATTAATAATAGCTAAATATTTCAATTATCTCAGTTCGGGGATCTCTAACTGATACATTCAACGAATGTTGAATTATTCCTGTATGCAAATTGTAATTCTAGTATTGTTATTACCATTCAAACTATTAAACACTACTTATTGATTTTGTTATGTAGGTTTATATATATATATATATATATATATATATATATATATATATATATATATATATATATATACACCTTATTTTCTGTTTAGAATTTGGTTTCCGGTGTCTGCTCATTATTTTCACACCCTGTAGCTCCTTGCGTCTTCATGACAATATCGCCTTACTTGGGGTGAATTAATTAAACACACACACTGACACGTGTGTGTGTATGCGTATATATATATATATATATATATATATATATATATATATATATATATATATATATATATATATGTATGTATAGTAAGGTAATGAAGGGTTTGGTAATCCGTGTGGATAATTCCAAAGAGAGTGTAATCCAGACAGCTCATTGTAACACCAGAGCAAATATTATAAAAAAGATGTGTCCTGATGAACCAGGAAAAATATATTTTCTGGGAAAATGAATTATAGTCATGGAACCTTAAGTTTGTCTCTTTCTTAATTATTTAATTACTATATATATATATATATATATATATATATATATATATATATATATATATATATATATATATATATATATCGTTCGGTCCACTCGTCAGGAGATTTCAGAAATTTACCGCCGATCTTCTTATTTTCGTTATTATTTATAATTTCTGTTCTATTTATTGGTGTTAAGTTGGGTTTTTTCTTTTGTGTGAGTCAGTTTGTGTGTACCTGTGTGTGTTTATGCGTATGTGAGTATTTGTATACGTTTATGTGTAGAATGTCATAAGAGATAGATAGATAGATAGATAGATAGAATGAGATACCGTGTAGTGTCTAACAAGATTAGTTCTCATGATTACTGGAGTCTCTGTAATAGTCTGTTAAATAAGAGTAAGTATTCTATTCTATCTTTCTTTACTCAATTGGAAGTGTAAACATCTGCTGATAAAGGGGAATATTTGCCTTGCAAATTACATTCAAATTCTACTCTTTTCGAATTTTCCCGTAAGAAGTGACTCTCTATTGAATGATATGCATATCACTCCGTCCATGGTTTTTGCTATCATATCTAAACTAGATTCCCACGAAACATGTTGACTTTGACTTATCTGGGGTATATTTACGCGACTTTCCCCTAAGAAGTGACTCTATATTGAATGATATGCATATAACGCCATGGTTTCTGCTATCATATCTAAACTGGATTCCCACGAAGCATGTGGACTTAATGTTATGCCTTGCAACAGTCTTTAAGAAATGTCCTTCTAAACTGGCTCCTGTTCTCACTAAAGTCTACAATAAATGCCTTACTGCTTCTTGTTTACTGCTTCTGTTGTTTCAGTCGTTAAGATCTCAGTTGAAAATATCTGTTCCTTCTATCTATCGGCCTATTCGCCTTCATTAATTTCATGGCAAAATACTAGATTCTCTAATGAACTTTGAACAGGTTAAGCTACATTTTTTCAAATTCTCATCCACGACATTCCTTATATCATCAGTTCTCAACTTGAGATTTATTCTGATGAAACAACTATTTACTCATATTTTAATATTAAGTCTGAGAGGTCTTATGAGATCAAATTGGGAGCTGATCTCAAAAATGACCTATAATCTTTTGTTAACTGGAGCAAGAAAAGGGTTTGTTAATTTAACGCCTTCAAAACAAAACTGCTTATTGTAATCGTCTGTGAAAACCCGTTCTGCCTTCCGTCAGCATGGCTGGTGCTAATCTCCAGACAAGTGACACATTGCTCTTTCTTGGCCTAACGTTTGGTGCTCTTACTATATATTATTGATGACATTCAAAGAAAACTGATATCTTATTAGTCCTGACCTGGCATCTCGGCTTCAGTCCTTTCCCACCGCCGTAACGTAAGTTCCCTGTGTCTTTTCGCTAAATACTTTCATGGTAATTGTTCTGACGAATTTTCCTCTCTCGTACATAGACATTATTATTGTAAGCGCAGTACTTGATTGGCGGAAAAGTTCCAACATTTTTCATTTTACATGGCTAGATATAACCGTAAGTTCTATGCTGATAGTTTCTTCTCTTCAATTATTCGCTTGTTGAATTCTATTCCGGATTCTTGCTTCCCGGTCAAATTTGATCCTCAAAAATTTTAATGCAGTGTCAATCGTCATCTTCTGTCTTCTTAATTCCTATTATTTTATGTTTCTCTCTCGTTAATGATTTTAAATTTTTCTCATTCTCTCCTACATCAAGCACTACATAGTAGACATGACTGAACCAACACCACTCAGCTAAGTGATAAAATTCTCAAAATTATATATATATATATATATATATATATGTCTATAACCTTGTGCAAATTAATTAAACCCAAACGAATAATTCCGTTATTATTTACTTTTTTCGTATTTTCCCAATGAAACATGACCCAGTACCCATGTTAGTATTTCGTATGTCCACTCCATGAAGACGTTCCTTGCAGACTGACTAAAGATTCTCGATTGGATTTAAATCAGAAGAGTTTGCGGGCCACTCTATAGTATTTTAATTTGCTCACAGGTAAGGCTTGCCATTGTGTTCGTGAAGCGTTACAAATTTTCGTATGCTCCCTTGGAGTAACGTCCATCGCAGACAATGACCGTAGGACAACTAATCGACAGTTGGGACAATAGTGCCTGGGTGTGATAAAAATCTGATTCAATAACGGGTGACGCAATATTTTTCAAGGCAGAACATCATACATCCCGAAAATAGATTCATATTACTGCACACCACAGCACCTAATCTGGGGAACAAATAGAAATCGATTACACTGTGTCATTTCAGTGGGCGTAAAACTGACTATATGGCGAATGAAAGGAAACTAAAGTGGTTGTTTCAATTAATTTGCACAAGGATTTATATAAAGTTATAACAAACTCTATAAAGAAAAAAGAAAATGAAGACAGGATTAACCTGAAAACAAATCTAGTGATCTTAAATAGCTTCGTCACACCGAATCTTTCATATGGATGCCATGCATGGTGTCCAAATTCTTCGGAAATGTCTGAAGAGCATTATCTATAAGAGCGTTTTATTTATATCCATGAATATAAATAACTCCATGCGAAGGAATCGTTTAAGTTTTCAAGAAATCAATGCTCCGCCAAATCCTATAAACCAGCGCTACAAAATCACAAAGCGCTTCATCAAATAAAAGAAAAAAAAGCGCATCACATGAAGACTTCCAATAGCAGCAACAACCGAAACGGATAGCGCGTGAAACTAGAAGGGAAAACAATGATATGATCAAGATGTTGAATTTACACATTATCTCAAACAAAAAGCTAGGGAGAAACACCCGTCGCTACCAGAAAGAACGATAGCAGTTTCTAAACTGAACAATTTTCACTTCATGTAGAACAAGAAATTTCAATCTACCATTGCGCTAAGTGAATGAAGACAGAAAGTTTCCTGTATGAAAACGGTTGATTTCAGCATTCTTAGTACCAAATCAGACATAGATATATACACTAGAGTTCAAAAGTTTAAACTCAACCCCAAAATTAGCATGAGATAAAACTTGATAGAAGAATGAAAAGCAATGAAAAAGAGCTCTTAGACTCATTGAAAAAAGAATGGAATCAATTATCGAACTTATACTTTGAGAAACTTTTGCAATGAATGTCAATATATGACTCTATATTTGAATGATAATTCTAACATCTTTAGGCATTTAAAACAACATGCCTGGCTGCATACACAATTCCGGAAAAACCTCGTTGAAAACACAACTATACTTAGAGATGAAAAAAATGAAACAAAACTAAAAATTCTTGAAGCTAAAACACCCGAACAAAATAAACTTTGAAATCTCCACAAATATTCTTAAACGCCTATAATTTATAACAGAAGGCATTGGTTTATAAAAACGACGTCCCATACTTCATACTTCTCGTCTTGACTCTCGCGTGGTCAACTGTAACGTCATGAGCTGCGGTATGATTTTCACTTCCAGCGTCTCGGATATACGAGTTTGTCGTTCCTTGGAAATCTTCAATGCAAACAAAAACTATCATTATTGTTTTGTCCCTGTATTGTTTAATATGTTTTAATGTAATTGACGTCTTTGATAATGGCTTATGTAAGCCGAAAGCTTAGATAGGATTAAAAAATATCAATATTGAAACATCCATCAATATATATATATATATATATATATATATATATATATATATATATATATATATATACATAGGTGTGTGTGCGTGTCCGTGCGTGTGTGTGACTGTTTCTCTTTGTCTCTGTTTGTGTCTGTATATGTATAAGAAATGTAAAAACCTGGACGGAAATTTAGTCTGGAGGATCCAAAGATGAATAGGATATTATCAGATCTATTATCACAGTGCGGTATATTTAATGAAAAATGTGTTGGAAAGATAAAATGAAATCTGCTAGATTATATACCCAAAACACACATACACACACACACGCATATATATGTATGTATATTTTTAAAATTTATATATATATATATATATATATATATATATATATATATATATATATATTTAAATTTTATATATATATATATATATATATATATATATATATATATATATATATATATATATACTACAGTTCAAAGTTTGAAACCACTCTCAAAATTAGTGAGGCAGAAGATTGAAAAATAACGAAAAAAGAGCTCTTAGAGATATATAACCACGTATAATAAATTTCTCTTTTTTAAAGTACAAAACAAAAACTTTGGGGGACATATTTAAGTAATTGCCAGGTGTGACTTCAAATTTTTGGACTGTAGTGTCCCCATGCGTTTATATGTGAGTATTTATGGGTGTTGGAACGAACGAAAGTAATTATATCACACATTTTAAACTGAAAATAAATGTCCAAGTGCTTTATTTTATCTAAAATTTTTATACAGTATGTTAGTACCATGCTAATATTTTGCCAAAACAAAATCAAATTCCAAACGGAGTAGTCTAATGACTATAATCCGCAATTATTCGCCATCTATTCCTTAATAACCTTCGTAGCTTGTTGCCCTTCCTTGACAGTGAAATTATAAATAACGTCAATTTTTAATCATTAATCTACAAGATATATATCAAGAATATCTGTCAAACGAGATTCCTTTTGTATTTAAGCTATTTTCCAGCGAAAAGAAAAGGGTCATTGTGGCGATTAACATCACTTTAATGTATCACCACCGAAAAGAAAAAAAAAAGTGACATCACGTGTCCCTAACGAAGGCTTAGAATCGAGTGAAAGGTCTATAGATTCATTTAAATGACTTGTCACGAAGCTTTTGAAAGAGGGAAGCTGAATGAATGCGTTTTTAGACAACGAAGCTACAATGTTCAAAATATATTTCCTCTTTCCTTTATTTTCCTTATTTAAAGGAAAAATCGGCTTAAGGCCATGTTGTTCTGCCCTTTTAAATTAAGACGACCGATGTGCTTTACAATTATTTGAATTGAATTATATCGAAGTTGAAAAAAGAACGTGGATGTGCTTGGGATTTTGAATTATTCGAGTTTAATTTAAAAGTACAGTTTTTATCATTCTATTTATCCTTCGTATATATGATCCCTGGCTTCGAATTAATGCTTATGATCATAAACAAAACTGAGACATATATATATATATATATATATATATATATATATATATATATTATTACACAACAGAATCCAAAATTACTTAATATTGGGAGGGGGCTGATAAATCTATTTCAACCGTCGAAAACTACGCCAGTCTTATTCAAGCTCGGTGTACAGACTAGGTTCATGTCAGAATTAGAATTCTTACTTTGACAGCCGTCGAAAAATTGATACAGAATTTATCCATTTCGATGTTTCAATCAAACGAAATGCCCGAGACGGTGTTTAGGGGAGGGTGGAAGATATTAGCCTTGAAGGGAAGACGTTTTATAAAATTAAAACCGGATATTAAGCTTATGGCATTAAATTGGGGTTATATGAAGAATGAAGTGTTAATTTGAATAATTTGAAACTAAAAGAGGACCGAAAGTGGTTAATACCCGTACCCAGAATTTTTTAAAAAATTTAAGCGCAGCACTAGAATGGCACGGAGATCTCATCAATTTACAGTTAAGCTTGGTAGATGTAGCAGTAAATTCTATGCTAACAATTTTTTCTCACATTTCTAGCATGTGAAACTTTCTTACGGCTCTACCCTTTCTCGGCAAATTTAATCAGCAAAAATGTAAATGCAATGTCAATCGCTATCTCATGTCTTCCTGATTACTCTCTTCTCTTTCTGCTCATCATTATTCTTTTTATTCCCAATTTTTTCACACCTTGTGTCCCTTGTGTCTTTGTGTCATTACTTTGGTGATCTTTCTTGGAGTGATAGCAATTAATGTATAAATATATATATATATATATATGTGTGTGTGTGTGTGTGTGTGTGTGTGTGTGTGTGTGAATAAAAGGAAGAACAGTAAGATATATAATTCGGTGTTCTTACTAATATTTTTCACTAATATTTTTCACTTTTATTTTTATTTTTACAAAAAGAGTGCTCAATGTAAATTTACAGAGCCTAAATATTATAAATTAAGTGATATAAAATATGTTTTTTCGCTACACAGTAATAACCATGTTTCAAAAATGGAAGCTAAAAACTTCAAATTTAATTTCATAATTAAATCAAAAGAATTAGTTCCATTTCATCTTCAAGCAAATATTGGGAAAAACTTATTTTTAAATTTTAAATTCAGTAACTCATAATTGATACAAAAATAGTTAATATAAATGAACACGCTACCGCCCCTTGTCTGAATGATTAGATTTCCCTGTATCCTAGGTAACAGCGAATTATGGATTTATGTGTGCGTTTAAAACTCAGTAAATTTAAAAATAAGTTATTCCCAATATTCACTTGAAGAAATTGAACTAATGCTTTTGATTTATTTATGAAATTAAATTTGAAGTTTTTAGCTTCCATTTTTGAAACATGGTTATTACTGTGTTTACAGAAGGAGGGCTGCCTGGACCTGACATAGATAGTTTGCAATACCTTTAAATGTAACACAGAATGAACATGACTAAGGATGGAAAATGAGTCAGTGCTGAAATTGGTGGCCCAACATGGATCGTTTATAAGGTGCTCAGCAATGGCCAGACCTTATGTGTTTCTTACCTTGTCACCATTCCTAATTTTCCCGGGTACGTACTGATTTATCCATGCATCTAACCGCAAGATAGTTTTACCTATGTAGTCGGCTCCGCAACTAGATCCAAGTCGGTATATCACATTATTAATATGGTGTGGAGGCACAACGTCTTTTTGTGAAGATACCCAAGTAGACCTAGTAGGGAAAACAACACACCCATTGGTGGAAAAATAGCAATTTTAACTGTTGAGATGATTTGTTTACAATTTACAACTTATTGAACGAAACCAAGGCAAACGCAAATACAGTGTAACCCGGATATAAGAGAGTTGTCGGGACCGGAGAAGAAGTCTCTTATATCTGGGTTTCTCTTATATACGGGTTTGGTCTATTTTGTTTAGGTAAGTATGGCTCTAATTTGGGACCAGAGAAAATCTCTCTTATATCCGAGTTTCTCTTATATCCGGGTTACACTGTAAAAAGGTCTTTCAGAAGCCGTACTCGGTCTAGGTTTAGAAAAATTTGAGATTTTCTTATTCATGACGGACTTAATAATATCCACAGGGTACCCATTATTAGCTAGAGCCTTGGTAATTGTTTTCAGCTCTTCATCTAATTTAGACTCTATGCAGATCATCAAAGCTCTATGTGTCAGGGTACTAATTAGATTGTCTTTGTGTTTGTTAGTGCAGAATGCATCGCATCGAATGTATAGTCCGGTAAAGGTTGGTTTACGATAGATTGATGTAATGTAACCTGATGGTGTTTTAGTTACCGAAACACCGAAAAAAGATAGAGTAGAATTAGTCTCAATTTCCATAGTATAACTTAATGCCGGATGCATACAATTAAGCAATGAAAAGAAAATTTTTGCTTCCGTTATATTTTCAAAGAGGCAAAAGGTGTCATCAACATACCGATGGTACATTAGGGGTTTGACAGTTTCATAAAATAAACGATTTTCATAGAAACCAACAAAAATATTCGCCAAAGTAGGCCACAGGATTGAACCCATAGATACGCCGTCGATCTGTCTGTTCATTGTGTTATTGAAACTGAATTCAACAGACGTCACAGCAAATTTTAGTAACTCATCAAAAATGTTTTCTGGAATGGCAGGTGGAAATATCCGGCTACTATATAGAAAATCTGTGCAGATATTTATTGTTTCTAAAATAGGGATACAGGTAAATAAGTTGTTGATATCGAACGGACACTTAAATTTATTAGTCGAATTACAGTTTTGAATATCTTTTGCAAAAGAAAACGTTTTTTTTTAATGCAATAATTACTGTAATATTCTAATACGGGTTGTAATTGTGTTTCAATCCATTTGGCAATCTTCTGTTGAGCTGACCCCAATATATATATATATATATATATATATATATATATATATATATATATATATATATATATATATATATTGTGTGTGTGTGTGTGTGTGTGCTAGCATAAAAATCGCCCTATCGGGTGGCAATTAAGCTAGCTCCTGCGGTGGGATCTTAACTGGACCTTCCACTTGTTCAGACGTTTGACAGTCACTAAGTTTGCATATTCTCAAAATTTGAAGCTCTCCTGGCTGCCTTTTGATCTGGGTTCTTATTGGCACACGACATATTTTTTTCATCACTGAAGCTTTGGCTCTTTTGATTGCAATCTGGTCCTCTGTTGGCAGAGATTACTTTTTGAGAGACATACTGCTGCCGTATGCGATAGGCAACAATAAACTATAAAAGAACCCAAAATTGTTCGCTGCATTTAAGAACTGAATTGATATTTAAGCATACATTTTAAAAGTTCAACGATTAATTTAAAGACATTTTTATGTGTGTAGATTCTTAATTTCCGTACAAACAATTAATTTTATTTCACGTGTTCCTTTCTCCGGATTCCGCAATTAATTTCGATTATTTCCAAATTTATTTCCAAGTTATTAAAATAGTTATCGTCCCCAAAAATTCAGAAAACACTCGCAGTAATGAAAATTTCAGAATGCAACATTTCTATAACATGTGCTATTGAAAGATAGAGTATTGTGTCCCTTTCATTAAAAAAGTGTGACACACTGACATTGTCATTAATTATATGGAAGAAGATGAGATAATAAGAGTTGTGTCTCTTTAATTGAAAACTGTGACACACTGACATTAGCATTTATTATGTAGAAGAAGGAGATGATCTGAGAGTTGTGTCTCATTAACTGAAAAAGTGTGACACACTGACACTGGCATTTATTGTTAAACCGATTTGGGATTAAGTTGTGTCCTCTCCTAGACTGGTTGTCAACCAATGCAAAACAAGATTTTCTTTTGGAGGATTTTATTTATTTATTTTTTTATTTATTTTTTGGCACCGTGATCACAACGAATATTTTCATTTATTTTTTGTAGTACATGATTTGTTTTTGTCATTAGTTTATCTTAATTGTCTTACAACTGATTTCTTCTGTAAAATAGATTTTCTTTGTATTTGTATTGTTAAATGTATTGTTACTCGTTTCTATATTTCTAAGGTAGGCTTAAATTGTTTGTCTTACATATATATATATATATATATATATATATATATATATTAAAAAGAAGAGAGAAACCGCAAAGGTTTTGCCTTGTAATGTAGATTTTTTAAAAAAATATTATACTTTGTTTTCCATAATTTTGCTACACGTGTTTCCGGTCCCGCGTGTAGATTTCCATATATTATTAAAAATAATTAATTTTTTTCTTATGTTTTTCAATGTTAAGTATTCTCGATATGGGACATTCTCTTTTTTGCTTGTTAGTAACCAAAATGTCTTTCTTGAACTGGCAGTGAAATGTTCTGTCTGAAGTGTTATAAAACAATTAAGATTGGTCCGAGAAATGATGAAGGATTTGTCGGGATTCTTATCTTTTAATGGCCCCTGTGCGTTCTTAGATCTATTTTCATTTTTTTGTGTTTTTATCAGCATGCGTGTATATACGTATATTCCCTCTCCATACATACATACTGTCTTATTACAAGGAATTAGTAAACACTTAAGTACAATGTAAATCAATTTACGCAAACGTTAGAAATATGTCAACAAGTCAGTCTTGTCTAATAATTCACTTGCCAAATTCGAGAATGTTATCTTAATAATTAAAACAACTCAATATATTGTTTATACAACCACTACATTCTCCCGCCGATTAAGCTAGCATTTATTCGATAATATGTCAAAACTTTCCTTTAACTCCTAATAATAGATGATATACTGAAAGTATTTAGCCGATTAGTGCCATTATGCCGCTTTCAATTCATGCCTGACTAGACAGAAGTTTCTCTTTAGTAGGTTGCCACAACTTATTGCAGAGCCAGCAATGAGGATTTGGGTAACATTTTAAGAAAGGTTTAAGCAGTAATGGGTTAAATTCGTTATTATCATTACCGAATATTTCATAAAACATTCGAAGAAGATAAAGTACTTTTGGCCCGAAAAGAGAAAGTAAATTCGCTTTGAAAAAAAAAGAAAACATAAAAAAAACGCCCGATCTTCAATTTTTAGTCGATTACTCTAAATCCAGATCGTGTCATCAAGCGCTTGGCCTATACGTTTCAGTCAATGGGAATCGTGTTCAAAGCCGGCAATGGCTAGATCCGGTACAAACACCTACCCACTGAGTCAAAAGGGTGGCGATAGTTAAATTGATTGAACAAGAATATACCGTGACCAGTGAAGCCGCATTAACACCTGACAGTCTCCACTGTCATATATATATATATATATATATATATATATATATATATATATATATATATATATATATCACATGTTTGACATTATGCTACATCTTAAAAAATATTTTATGTGAAAAATATTTGTGATAATACTAAAATTAATTTCTTGAACGAAACAACTAAATTTCAAAAGTAATCTTTCA
>OZ010585.1:52183590-52241090 GCA_963932145.1 Acanthosepion lycidas
GTGGAGGGAAAACATCCTTACCCATAGACGGAAAGACAGGCTTAGCGGCAAAGTAACAATGTCGAACTGCCACAGAAACCTGCTTAGCATATCTATCACTGATATTACTTAGCCAAGGAAGGCGTCGGTATACAAGACATCTTTTTACTATAGCAGTTATAACTTTCTTGAATTAAGCAATTTTATTTTTAATAATTGCTTGAAAAAAATTTCTAATTAAGATTGTAGTGATCGAGGAATCATCCTATTGCGATTCGGGTCCACAAAGCAGTGGTTGGCGGGAAGAAGTTGTTCGAGGAACTTTCAGCTAAGGAATATGGAGGGTTGCCACTTTCGGTCTTTAAGAACAGGGGTAGGAAGGTGGAAAATCATTTCTCACCCAGAAGGAATACACACACACACACACATACACACACACACACACACACACACACATATATATATATATATATATATATATATATATATATATATATATATATATATATTAATAAATATGCAAAATACCATACGCTGACAGTACAACTCCGGGTTTCATGCTCAATGCAATCTTCAGGTACTGAGTTGAATTTACACCGTTTGGATAACGCCGTTTATTTAATATTTCTGTCTTACCAATATACGATTCACTCATGAATGGTAGACATATAAATGTCTAAGACAGATTGGACGTAGTGAACCGACCTTCCTCACAGCAAACTTAACAATTGATTCAGTATATAAACGTCCTAGTCGTGTTAGTGAAAACAGTTAGTCCGAGAGGATGCAAGGAATAGCTCTGATGGTGGTTAGCATCAGCCATACTGATGACAGGCAAATGGTGCTCTTGAAGATTAACAGAAAGCCGTTTCGATTTAGAGAAATTAGAGAAAGAACAAAGTGGCAATGGGGAGAGATGAAGTGGGAAAGAGCGTAACCTATTTCACTTCCTATCTTTCTGCATATTCACTGACCAAAAATAACATTTTCACGCCCTGAGTTGTTTTTCTTCTATGTGCTATGTTTCTCCAGGATGTAAGCAAATAATAGATCTACACAATTTCCTATTGTTTGTCGCTCTTAGCATTACGAGTCATTTTACTATCCTTCCCACTCCTTTTTCTGACATCCATTTACACAAGAGTATTAGGTAGCTTACTTGCTGTTTACTTATGTGGCACTTGACTTCCTTAGGTCTATTGGGGGTTAAATTTTCTAATCCCTCTTTCTACATTACTCGTCTCCAAAATTTTACTTTTCTCTTTCAAAGTCTAAATCTAAAAAATGTCATAGTGTCAATGTGGATTTACAAAGACTCTTTCCTTAGCTGCATGCTATGTTCTTCCCCAGGTTTATATCGAGTTTTGAATTCAGAGTCACCCTTTTCCTAGACTGGTTGCTGACCAAGGCAAAAGAACCCAAACTGCCTACTATTTAACCCATAGCTAGAGAGATACGAAGAGATAGATTTATACATTTCCAAAGGTTATTTTCGTATAAGTGAAAATAACGAGCTCTACTATAATTCGAACTCGTTTCAACCAGTTCTCATTACCACCCACACATTCAGTAATATTATAAATTCATATGCCCTTTTCATTTCCTTCTTCCAACTTTCCCGCCGCTTACATTAGCATCTCGCCATAGAATCGCATCTCTGATGCTGCAAGTTTCCTCTTCGTCTGTGAGCAAATTGTCCAATACTAACAACCATTTTTGTTTTTGTTTCTAACGTGATTTTCCTCTTTCTTAATCCTTCGCTTAACTTCTGGAAGGCATCTTCAGCTATTCCAAAACAGTTTTAATTTATCAAGCCGAAGTTTTACTGGCTAGAGTAAATTAAAACAGTTTCCGGGGGAGTCTGTCAGTGGCTTTATTGCATGCTTGGGGCGAAATTATTTTTAAAAAAATCAACAGATCTTGAAATAATCCCACCCACGAATAACTTTGCAACGTATATAGTTACTTGAATTCGCATTTCTTAGCAAAACTAAGAAAGTAAATGAAAAACAGCAGGTCGACATATTTAAATATTTAATATCATAACGATACATCAATGTAATCCTAGGTAGAAGGCAGTCGAAATTATAGTGTTATTGTGAACTCCATTTTTTTCTCGATGGCTGCATAGAATGTGCCACGCCAAGGCTATAAACGGTTTTTAAATTCACAGTTAGCCTCCTCCCAGATCACAGTTTGAAAGCGTTGCCTAGCCTGTTATTTAACCAACAGCTGGCGGAGGAAAGGAGTCACTAACACACAAAAAAGAGAATATCTCATATTGAGAATATTTAACATCGAAAAGAATAAGAAAAAAATTAAGTATTTTTAATAATATGTGGAAATCTCCTCGCTTTGCCTGATGAAGGTCGCGAGACCGGAAACACGTGTAGCAAAATTATGGCAAATAAAGCATAATATAAAAAAAATCCGCATTAAAACCAAAAACTTTTGCGGTTTCTCTCTTGGTTTTATTATACACACTTTTCTCTCGTTAGAACTACTATAACCTCTTCCTTTATATATATATATATATATATATATATATATATATATATATATATATATAATGAGAGAGAATGCTACAGTCAGAGAGTTTGTGGTGGTTTGGAAGATATAATAAATACAAGAATTTGATTAAGAAAATAAATCCTATTCAAGAGTCATAACTATCGTAGATAATCACGTATTTTCCAAAGCATGAATATGTATTTATAAAAGACGTAGAGACTGCATAAATGAAGACACTTATTGTTCTTGAGCTTTTTTCTTCTTGTCATTTTTATTTTGATAACTAAAAGCGAAATAATCCCCCGAACCAAGATTACAATGTTATTTGTGTATCAATTTTAATCTTTCTTTTTTATTCTTTCTTCTTTTTTTATTTCGCTTTTAAAAGGAAATCCAGTAAGTCATTTGCTTTTATACAAAACTGCCGAGGTGAGCAATTCTTTTTGGTTTCAACCCATTTATCCTGAACAACTCGTTTATTTTCCATCCTCTCTGTAATACGCATCGCTGTACATGTTTACTGCTTTCAATTTAGTATGAAAAGGAATCGTTCAACTGGAACTTATTGAGACTTACCTTTTAGCTTTTCTTTCAAATTACAATGTGAACAGTGGCGTCTTTAACAGAGTCAAAGATGATTCATTTGCCACAAGAGTGAGAAATACTATTTCTTAAATACACCCACATATACATATATACTGGGTAATACAAAAAAAAAGAAACACACTAATTTTAAACAGCAGACTATTATCCTTTTGCGAGCAATAAGCTTTCTGTGTTCTCCCTGCACTAGAGCATATTGGACGCGCCAGCCGGAGTTGGCAACCAGTCTAATGGAAATTCAACTCTGAATTCTAAACACTATGTGGCCCTAGCGGGAATGTACTGGAACTAATTAAAGTCCGCTCAGCGTAGCTGCAGTATAAACAACGGGTTGGCTCTGTCGGTGTTGAAGAAGCACAAATGGGCCTAAGCAGACGGTCAAATTCTTTAATACTACTTGTCACCAGATACAAGGCCCAAGAGACACTCAAAGTGGAGAGTTAATATACGAAGTTATTGTCTGGTAAGTAAAGCAGCAGAACTTATGCTTGGGGCAGAAATATCATGCTTGAATAGGAAGCCGAGACAAGTTCGCGCGCTTTTGAAGATTAAAGTAACCATTAAGAGACGGGGGATCACTCTTTACGTATGATCAGAAACGAACAGCCATGATGAAAAATTATGATTATTTAAGGTGTGACTTTCCTTTTTTTTCTCTCACCCTCTTTTTTACTTACTAGAACGGTACAGGGATCTGTATTGTATTCCATTCTGCTGTAAAATTGCATGCTTATTTCGAAAATAACGATAAACCTTTACGGAATAAAACTATATAGGAGTTATCGACAATATAAGTTCGGCCTTATTCGCACCGCGGCTACAGCCTGGCCGCCATTTTTTTGCCTCGAGTTGTCATGCGCGAAAGTTTCACTTATCTTGATTACTGCGCAATGGACGAACTTTAAATGCGCGCAGTAATCAAGATCAGAAAGAAAATAAGAAGATCAGTAAACAAGCCGTTAACTAAGTAAATTTCCGCGCATTAGTACTCAAGGCAGATTTAATGGTGAATAAAGCCGAACTTATATTTTCAATACCTCCTTAATTGGTTTTATTCCGCAAACTTTTATTGCTATGTTTAAAATATACATGAAAATTTACACCAGAATGGAATTTTTCATTATAATTGTTTTCCGGGGCTTAATCTGCAATTTTAGCCTAATTACTTGAGCTCTGGGTTGTGTCCCAATACGCCCTCAATGCCCGGAGCCTCCCAGAAAGAACACGCATTCATCGTGATTGGTAAATGGATAGCGGCTTGGATTGAGTAATCAGAGAGCCAAGTTCGAATTCCAGTCGAATCCATGACATTCACTCACGTGCTAATACCCTTGGGAAAGGTGTGAATCATCATCTTCTCCCTCGAGCTTGGATGGCAACTGGTCTAGGAGAAAGAAAACTCTGAATTCAAAACTTGCGGAGGGTCTTTTGGGGACCTTGTGGCACTTAGTGCACCAGGTCTCTGTAATCGGCCCTTAAAAAAGTGTGGATGGTCCTGCACGAAATCTTCACCACTATAATCAAATCTCATGTGCTATACATGCGGGTGGGGACCGCTTGTGAATTCCAAATTCCCATGAAACTCCAATATTGGAGCCAGCTCAACCCACCCGGAGTGAATGCCGTTACAAGAAGAAGAGAGAGAGTAAATGTTCTGGGTCCGCTTGGTGATGATGGAACGTCACTGTTTTGATTTTCGAGGCCCTGACCAGCCAATTTTCTATCCACAGAACTGTTAGCGATTGGTCAGAGGAGAGATCAGCTGTCATGTTCTGGTCATCTAAAGTTTGAAGATCTACCAATATACCGTTTGTAGTACCAGTATAATAAAAGAAATGATTGGATTATACTCTGAGGAAATTTTCTTCGATGTATGGTTAATAATCGGACTGCACCGATTAATCGGTTGACAATCGGTTATTTTCCGTATTCGCATTATCTTTTCTTTTTCTTTTTTTCTGATTCATCCATTTTCATTCTAGGTCATTTTTGTTTATATAATCAAAGAAATTTCATTCCAGTCTTAAGAGTCATCAGTTCTCTTACATATAAAACGAATTTAAAGGCTTTCATTAACTTTTTGCTTGTGCGTAATTAATCAACTGATTAATCGGTGCAACCCTTTTTAATACTAAGTATACGTACACTCCTGGCAAACATTTAAGCATCAGTAAGTACAAAAAAACAAAAAAAACAAACATTTCTTATGCTGGAAAAATGTTTACCAACCACTAGCAACACATTGTTACTGTCAGCAAAATTGCTTCTTATTAAAAAGTGAATTAAGTTTTGAAGCATAAATTGACGCGTATGGGTTAAAATCATATTGTAAATTTCAAATCAAAACATTACATTATACGAGAAAAAAACATTAGGCATTAAAATAAGAAAACTAAACAAAGTTTTAAGAAACAGGAAAATTTCCTTACAAACAATTAAAATAGTACTGGACTGATATGTAATATCGATCTGCCGATATGGCAGTGAAAGCTGAACAGTCACCTCTCAGATGAAGAATAGACTTGAAGCATCAGGAATTGGTATTCTCATCATCTGCTGAGAATGCCATGGACGGAACATGTGAGCAACAACGAAGACTTAGAGAAAATGGGAACAAAATGGACACTTATACTTAACACCAGAAAAAGACAACTGAAATTTCTGGGACACATAATGAGGACTTGGAAATATTGATAAACACACGACAGGTTGAGTGTAAGAGAAAAACAAAGCATAGCCTATTTGTCGAGCTTGAGTAAATGGCTGGCGAAACAGCGTTTAAGAGACGTAACAAAAACACACAATTCATTATTGCAACAAAGGACAGGATATAGTGGAGAGTCATGATCGCCAATGTCCTGAAGGGACACAGCACATAGCAGAAAATGTGCGTGAGTAAATGGATGGTGGAACAGGGTTTAGAAAAAGCAAGAAAAAACACAAGTTATTAAGAGTTACAAAGTTCAGGAAATTGTGGAGAGTCATGATCACCAACTTTCTGAAGAGACACTGAGAAAAAGAATAGATAAATCAATTTCTGAAAAAAAAAATGTTTTGCTATTTTTCTTGGAATTTCGAGGATTTACTTATTTTTAATCTTGTCTGTTGTCATACAATCAATTATGGGCCATACGTGATACACGCTTAGATGATTATCTTTCGATACATGACTGACGAGGCAGATTTTTCCCGCAGTAGGTTGCCATTTATTTCTGCGGTAGACCAGTTGTCATCCAAGGCTATAGAACCCGGTCCATAGCTGGGGGAAGAAGAAGAGGATTCATACCTTTCCCAAGGGTACTAGCATGTAAGTGAATGTAATGGATGTCGGCTGGAATTCGAACTCGGCTCTCCAATTTGAGCCGCTATCCATTATTCAACCTCCTCCAATGCATACAGTTAAATTTCTACATCTTCTTCTTCATACCCTCGATAGGTTATTCACAACTTTGGTTGTCCTCTTTGTTGACAACAATAAATTTTGTCTTCTTATAGTCAATGGTTACGTTTTATTGATTGGTTCTTTTAAAACTACCATAAACACGGTGCTCTCTGAATAGCATATATTGTTAAGGTTATATCCGCCGATAATGATTTTTAAGTTTAATGTGACGTAATCATGTACTTTTTCTGACCTAAAAGAATCGCCAAGGTCTCCCCCATCCCCCAGTCAGATCGTCTATGGGTTCAAAAGAAAATGGCTGATAGCGCACCCTCCTCTGACTTGCTCAGCAGAACCACTTACCTGAACTAAGAATAAGGACGTGCAAGTCAGTTGGCCTAACTCAAATAGATGCTGTTTTTTTTCTCCAAAAAACATATACTTAAAACCCCCATTAATTTCTATAAATATTGGGTGCGTGGTCGAAGGGATAGGGCGTTTGTGTTCCGACCATGAGATTCGGGTGTGAATCTTCTCAGGGTTGATTAGTCAAGTAGGTGACCTTGATGATATCATCCCGGGGAAACGTACCTAGTGTTCGTCAACGTTGGGCAATGCGCAAAAATCATACCACGACCCACCTAACAAAATTCCTTTACTATTGTTTGTTAATTCTTTTTTTACGGCTTATCAACCCTTTGAGGTTATTTAAAGCCAGAAAATATTTTTTTAGATTGCAAGACTGCTTTTTATATAATAATGTTTCAGTTATACAAATCTTGATAATTAACCCGTAACTAGTCCGGAGTCATGGATTGATACCTTACCCAAGGGTATTTCCGCTTAAGTGAATTTAAAGAACCCGACGGGAATTGGAACTCCGCTCAACGATCTTAACCCTTTAAGTCCTGCCTTCCTGAACAATTTTAACCCTTCTGCCTGAGCTCCTGAGTCAAAATTCACAAATAATTGGTATGTAATGTATCACAGTAGATATAAAAATAGTTACAAGTGTTTCTCCACCGTTCAACCGGTGGCTGGGCAGTCAGGCATTTTTCTCTACCACTGTGGCTGAGCATTACGCCATTTTTCTCAACCACCGGTAAAGCAGTGGTCAGGGATCACCTGGTTAAATTCCGACCGGTTATCTATTACACTACCCACACATCTAAGCTTACACCACCTGGTATTCTCAAGAGGTCATCCATTTAATGTCTAGGCTCGACGTTGCTTAACTTCCGTGATCGTATTGGAACCGGGTTTTCTGATGTGGTCGTAAGCCTATTTCGTTACTAAAACTTTTCTGCATCATTATCTAGAAGTTGTAAAATTTTTTTGTTGATTCCACACAACGTGTCTGCAACGTTACATTGTAACGATGAAAATATATTGACTTGTAGCGATACATTAACAGAAAATGGATTCCCAGAAGATATTACAAGGTACATCCTTCATCTAAATTAGTGATTCTCAAGAAAATGCAAAAGTAAATTTGATACCTTCTATCAGTCAATATATGCCATGCGTGATAAACGCTTAGGCGATCATGTATCTTCCGATACATGACTGACTAGGCAGATTTTTCTCGCAGTAGGTTGCCATTTTTCTTTTTTGCGATAAAGGCTATAGATTCCAGTCTGTCCTACTATTTTATCATAGCTGGGTGGGTGAGAAAAAGTGGATTCATACCTTGCACGTATGTGAATTTAATGGATTCGACTGGAATTCGAACTCGGCTCTACCGATTTCTGAATCCGAGCCGCTATCCATTACTCCACCAGATATTGATAAATGAAGAAAAAGTATTCTGATGTCAAAATTGACCATTACGGACATTTTTATCTACAGCAATTCGTAACTCTAATATAACGTTGTGACAATGTTGAAGATGAACGGTTTGTTTGGGTTCGAGAAAAGTTTCAAAGGTACTCTAATGTCGCCTCGTTTCATACCTGCCTATCAAAATAAAACGTGTCTGCAGTGTTGAAGAGTTGACTCAAGATTTGCTAAGGAAATTGTTTAGAAATTGTTTTCTATGCTAACAGTTTCTTCTCTGGCACTTCTCGCTTGTGGAACTCTCTTGCTTCACTGTCAAATTTGATCTTCAAAAATTTAAATGTAATGTCAATCGTTATCTTATGTCTTCTTTATTCTTGTTCTTTTATTTTCTGCTCGCCATAATAGTTTATTTTTATCATATTGCCTAACACTCAGTAACCCCTTGCGTCTCAGTGGCTTTATTTCCTTGCTATGGTGTGAAATGATTAAAAAAAATAAAACGAAACCGTATGAACGATGTCGACAGTTGTGCTAGCACGGTGTTAGATATACTCACTTAAGGGCAGATAACCTTGTTTGGAAATGTATCTGGTGATGACCTATCAATATAAACACCTACCCCAACAGCTTGACCTCGCGTGGGCATCTATCTTATATGGGCGACATTCTTTAAAAAGCTGAAATTAGTTTGCAATCTACGGCAAGATCATGATAACATGTCGAATGGAATGGCCTGAAATAATGTTGTAAAACATGTAACATCGGGACTTGAGAAAAGGTTCTGCGTATAGGCGAGTCCAATTATAAGTTGGCACAAAGTAATGGTTGCATAAGAGATGTGTAAATCGGCTTTATACACTGATTTGTCTAAACACAACTCAAAGGAAGAAGTGGTTCCTTTATAGCGCAAGTAGGTTTCAGCCAAGACAAAACAAAACAAAAAAAAACAGAGCCCTTCTTTGTGGAAGGTTGGTTGAATATACCTCGTTATCGGTATAAGATCGTCTTAAACCGTATCGCACTACACATGGTTGCACACACGCAGGTCACAATCTCATTTTGGTACGGATAACACTCCAATACACAAAGCCTGAATAATTTGAGAGGTTCTGCACCGTCACGGAGTACCGGTTAGGGTTTGTCCAGTAAAATCTCACGGTTTGAATGTTATTAAGTATGTGTCCGATATATTCCGACAAGCATCCAATAACTGACAGCCTTTCTTTTATCTGCCAAGAACACCACTCTCCACTACTTCCTGTTGTTTTTCTGTAAGTAGTTTTTTAACCCTTACCAACAATCTATCTCTTTCCTGCCGTCGTTTACCTCTTCTACTCTTGCCTTCAGTATTTCATGTGAGTGTTCAATTCTCCACACCATCCTTCTTCATAATATCTCCTAGAAATAACAATTACCCCTTTTTGATTGTAAGTGGCAATTACATGTCGGAAATATCACGGATCTTCGTCAGGGTATCAGGGATTAATATAACTATATTTGTTTGTTCCGACTTATAAAAACGTGACTAGAAGCATAGCTGTAAATTTCTCTACGCATAATTTGCTTTCAAAATGTCTGTCGAACTGGTCATATTTAGAAAGCAAAACACTCCCAAAAATGCATGTTTTTGGAAGAAGGAAGTTATACAAATTTTTACAAGAAATTATTCTTGTTCTTGTTCTATGTTTTGTGACCCTTCAGGGCGCGGTTGATCATGGTCCTCTACGTCTTCCTATCCTTTGTAGCTCTTATCAATGTTTGTCTTTATACTATCATTCCCACGCCCTACTCTGATATCTATCACGTTAAGCAGGCTACTCGCTGTTACTCCCTATCCTTCTTGATATCAGTGTATCTAGTGAGTGTCAAATTTCCTGGCATTCTTTCCTCATGATGCGACCTCGAATTTTTATCTATCGCTTTCTAACTAAGTAAAACTTTTCTTTTTGTTTTGATTTTCCATAAAACCGTCCTTTTGCTTACCTACTCTGTCTTTGGTCGTCTCAGAATCACATCTCTGATAACGCAAATCTTCTCTTCTTCTGCGATGAAACTGTCCAGGATTCGTTGCCATATTTAGAGGATTGAAATTACACAGCAATTCAGCACTCTTTGTTTTGAGGGAAAATGGGTTTCTTAATACTTTGCTGAGAGTTTGGAAGGCATGTTTTGCTATTCCAACGCGCTTTCGGTTGATTTTGTTATCTTAAAATTCACAGCTCATATAGTGTTTATTTTTTCTATTTCTGTCTTCTTACAAGTGATGGTTAGTCCTTTCTTTTCGCATTCCTTTTGTTGTAACCAAAGGAAAGTTAATGAATATAATAATCAAACGAAGGTTGGTAATGAACGATAATACTTAGGACAAGAACAACACGTATAAGATTCACCAGCGGCGCGTAGAAGTAGTCAGCCGCTAGAAGTGAATCGAGTTAATTCCACAACAATCTACAACTTTATCTATCTACTAACCGCCCCATGTGGTCAGATGTGGCACAAGGCCTAATTTAATGTGGGGTATCCGAGCCCGTAAGTTCTTTCAAAAATCCCCCGTATAAAACTACCAACCGCCCCACGCCCCACGCGGAATTAAAAGTGGGGTATCTGAGCCCATAAGGCCGGCCAAAATACCCCATAGACCCCGTATAAAACGGGGTCGAGTAGCTGTTTCCCGGGACGAGACTCTGCCTTTCGACAGCCTCGTCTGGGGATCCCTTCTGCGCGGAGGAAGAGAGTTTGACCAGCACATCTGGAGACGAATCTCAAAATCTAGACGAACATAGAGTTATTTACAACTGCATTTATGTGAATAGGGGCATAGCCATTATTCTCCGTAGATATGCTGCAACATCTTCACTATCTTCTCCAGGTGATTCTTTAAGTTTCTTACTGTGGCATCAACGTATCTTATGTTGTTAAGACTGTGCCCACCGAAAATGAATCCTAGCAGGACGTGTAGCCCCATTAAGATAGCCTAGCTGCAAATATTGAATACATCCATTAAGAAGACACAGCATTGGCTTACGCAGTTTCTGTTTCTCTGTACAAAATCAATTAATTTTCAGTCTGTATGCATTTTATCGGCTAGATCATATATATATATATATATATATATATATATATATCAAATGTAAAATTCTCAGCGTCTCTCCTTAGTTAGTGCGCACGTGTAGTCGTAAAGTAAACGTAAGCTTTGTCCGCTGCAGTCCTAAAGAACGAAACGTGTCAGGTGAAAAAATTTCCTACTTTACCATACTTGTTACCACGAAGATATATATATATATATATATATATATATATATATATATATATATATATATATATATATAAAGGTAAGATGAGAACGAATAGAGTACAATGCCAACATTCGTAACATTTAACTTAAATGTACAAAGTAGAGCAATATTCTTTATTTTAGGATATTAAACCGAAAACATGTCAAAATCCATACACAGTTGCAGTCGTGTTTTGATGCGTATTAACGACGATTGTAAACTAATATATATATATATATATATATATATATATATATATATATATATATGAGAGAAAAGTTGTCAACTTTTTAACTTTAAAATTTACACACACACACACACACACACACACACACACACACACATATATATATATATATATATATATATATATATATATATATATATATATATATATATATATATGTATACTACTGTTCAGAATTTTGAAGCCACCCTCAGAATTAACTGGGGAATAATTTGACAGAAGACGGAAAAAATGAAATGTAAAAGAGCTCTCAGAGTCATTGAAAATAGAATGGAATCAATTTTCAAACGCATACTTTAACAAACTTTTGCAACCAAAGCAAAAAAATATTGTGCTGCAGTAATCAATGCTAAACGACGATATTTTGACGATAGCAAAATTTAATCATAAAATGCTTTTTTTCTTTTTGTCATAATAAAATTTCTAATAGAAAATATACTGTCTCGCTTTTTTTAAGACTTGTATAATAATGTTCTCTTATTTAAAGTACAAAGCCTCTTCATTTGGGGACAATTTGAAAAATTACCACAATGGCTTCAAAAGTTTGAACCGTAGTGTATGTGTTTATATATATATATATATATATATATATAATCTGTTAAAAATGTAGAAAGAGAAAGAAAGAAAAGGAAGGGTAGGAGAAGACGATAAAGATACGAAGGTAGATTTTTTTTTTATTATTTCTTTCTTTGTCGTAAATTCGTATGTTGTTATTGACACAAAGAATAAATCGGTATCTTTTCTTGTAAATGAAAAGAACCAGTTGTTCCCAAAGTGTTGTTAAGCGGTTAATGATATTTCAAGGAGTGTAGAATTGTATTAAAGCCTTCTTTCTTTCGGCTCTGCTTGAATGCTATTCTGATTTTTCGTGCGAGCGTCAAAAATTCGTCAGTGGGTGTGGAGAATTTCACGATCGCTGGGACTGACGGTTCGGCTTTTTAATACTTCTCGAATTTGTGTGATTCCCCCGGAACAAAAAAAGCAAATCTAAATCATCCCCGAATCGACTCTGGGAATAATGCCAATAAATAAATTTGAAAATCTTTGTAGAAAAAAAATAAATTAAAAAAATTGAAATCTCGTCGAATATCGCGAGAAATTCATTTTGTATAGCGACTCACCTTTTTTTCTTTTTTTTCTTTTTTTTTTTTTTGTAGTTTCAGTTACACGTATACATCCTTATAAATATTTCTCCCATATTTCATTTTGTAATAGCCAGAAATTTGGTTTTAAAGAAGATTGATGAGAATACCTAGAACAGAAGACGGATATGCAATATGATTGGCCATGATCTGGCATCTCGTCTGCTGTCGCATTCTCACAGACGCGCCGTCGTCTTCCTGTCGTTTCTACAAATTATTTCACAGTAACTGCTCCGACGAGCTACTTTCATTAGTTCCCAGACTGCATGAATTTAAACGTACAACTAGACTGTCCCCTCGGCCCCACCCTTTCTTTGTCAAAACAGTTAAATGTAGCCGTCTCTTCTACTCCAAATAGCTTCATGTACTCGCAACTCCCGTCTGTGGAATACCTTTCCTATTATTTGTTTCCTTAAGCTATAATCTCCAATTATTCAAATATAATGTCAATCGTCATCTCCCGGTGCCTTGATCGATTCCCTCGCTTTCTTTTCATCCTTTCCTCTATCACGCCTCTTTACTACTCTCGCTCCCACCCTCTGTAACCCCTTGCGTGCTAGTGACATCCCGCTTTGCTTGGGGGAAATGCTTAAAAAGAAAGAACCTGTAAGCAACGACGAAGTTTTACAGAAAGTAGAAACAAAGAGGACACTTTTTAACATTAGAAGGAGGAAGTTTAAATTTCTAGTACACATGATGAGGAAAGAAGGCTTGGAAAATTTGACGCTCATAGTACATGTTGAAGACACGAAGGACAGAGAAAACCGCATAAACTACCTTATGAGCTTGTATAAGTGGATTTTAGAACAGAGCTTAGAAGAGATAACAAAAGACAAAATTTTCTAAGAGGTACAAATAACAGAATAAAAGAAATAAAAAGACATAATCATCATCAGAAAAACACAGTTTAAATTCCGAAGACACATAATGAGGAAAGAGGGCTAAGAAAACTTGACACTCACACTATATACTGAAGACAAGAGTGACATAGGTAAACAGTGCAAAACCTGCCTAACGAGCTTGTGCAAATGGATACTAGAACAGAGAGATTACAAACAGAAATATTTACTAAGCGCCACAAAGTAGACGAAATTATTAAGAACACGGTCGCCAACGTCCTGAAGGGACACGGCACATAGAAGAAGAAACATGGCAGTAAGCGCACAGATAGCTTTAACACATCAATTAACACTTAAATTGATTTTTCATATTCTGAAAAATGTGACTTAGCGATTTTCTTCTTCTAAATGGTGTTTCATTAAGACGGATCAAAATCAACAGTTAATAAATCAGTCTTATTGGTGAAAATTTATTTATTTCTCTATTGGATCATGTTATTCAAGTCATGTCAATTATGTGTGAAAAATAATATCACCCAAATGTCCGCCAAGGCTTCGGCGACACACCTCCACTCGATGGTAAAAATATTTGATGACGTCTCTGCATAGTTGCTCCTCGATCTCACCAATATGCCTTATTATCTCATCCCTCAGCTGTTGAATTGTTGTTGACTTGTTGGCATAGACCTTACTTTTGAGATGACCCCAAAAGAAGAAATTTAAAGGCGCCAAATTGCACGATCGTGGTGGTCAATTGACTTCGCTGTTTCAAGAGATGATGCAACCTGGGAACTTCAACACAGCCGTTGAACATCCATTTTCGTAATAGGTTTCGATAACTTTAACACGTTGTTTGATTGTTAATCTTTTCTTGGTTAAAATTGCCAAAGACATAAGTTGTTATATCTGAAAGAAAAAGAAAGGTCATTTTATTTTGATTTTGCTAGTTTCTTTAAGGTCTTCAAAGATACAATACTGTTTGCAGGAAATACCATGTCAATAAGAAAGCACATTCTGTTTTTGTGGTCTTTGATTGTTCTGTCTAGTATAGTAAAATCTCACTTTGACGCAGGTTCTGTGTCTGTAACCTGATCTGGGTGTTGTTATTATTATTATTATTATTATTATTATTATTATTATTATTATTTATGTATATTATGTTTCCTGCTTTGTATACTGTAGAGACGGGTCCAAACTATGGCCCTTAGGCCATATAGGAGAAATGCCATTTAACTGATAGCACTTTTCTTACTGTATGGATGTTCCTAATAGGGCGATCCTCTGGGCAACTTGTATGTTGATGTTACCTGGGACACTATTAGTAAATTTTCCATTCCTTTTCTCACGGGGCCCAGTACTCCGATTACTATTGGTACAGTCTCAGTCTTCATTCCCCACATCCTGTTAATCTTGATCTCCAGGTCCTTGTATTTGGACAATTTCTCGATAATTTTCATGGAGGTTTATGGAGTTTATTATTATTATTATTATTATTATTATTATTATTATTATTATTATAGGGAGAGAGAGCCGGGTGCTAACAAACAAGTATCTAAATCTGATTATCGTAGAGCTTCGTCTGCTTCAATTAGAATAAACAAACCTCTGGAAATCTGGTAATAATGCATCCCAATTACTCTATATCAAGATACTTTCCAGTTACTCCCGCTCATGAACAGAGATGCACTGCTTATCAGCCCTTGAGGCACATGCACAAATGGTTAAGGGGCAAGCAAATCAGGGGTACTGAACTGGATATTTATTCTAACCCATCATAATCCACTAAGACGAATTATATCGATGAATCAGTTAAGTGATTAAGCCATGAGAGTCATGCCTGGTATTATATCTGGGCATTGTCAGCATATCCAGTCATTTAAGACAGTGTTTCCAAACCTTTTAATGCAAGGGTAAACCAAGTAGCAAATGAAATATCAGCACACTTAAAAATTTTAAAGGGTATACATCTAAATATTATGAAATAAAACCACAGATTTTTTTTAAATGCACACAGAAATATGAACTTAATTTCAATGTTTCTATTCAAGTATTTGTACGGTTTAATAGAATAAAACTTGTGTGCCGCAGCGCGGCGGTTGAGAATCACTGACTTATGATTAGAAACTATTAGAGCCATGCTTAGTCTGACATAAGGGTATTTTTATTATTATCATCATCATCATCATTATTGCTATCATTATTATTAGTAGTAATAGTAGTACTGGTTGTAGCAGTAGTATTTTTGTTACCCTTTCAACGCATGATAACTTAGGTTGAATTGCCGGAACGAGCAGTATCGATTACTTGTTGACCAATTGGTAGTTACTTTCAGCTGCGTTTACAAAACAGTTTTACTTGTTGGGTGACGAGGACGTCATTAGGCTTCCTTCTAACTCTCGTTCCGATCAGATAACCTTACCTGGAATAGATCGTAATAAAAGAGGCATTGAAACAGGAAACATACACTTATAACTCTCGTCCAATCAAACGAGTAAAGTACCTTTTCCTACTTCTACCACGTTTCATCATACATGGACACGGATACGTAAATTGTAAATTACTAAATATAGATACACGCCCCAAAATGTTTTCATTAATGGTTTCGTAAAAGCATGAATGCATTACACCTTGTACTCTAGCATTTACAGATAATCATATAAACTTGATAGAATAACACATAGCTTGGTCAAGCGTTTTACGACTGCGGTCGGCAAACACATTTGTCACTACACCGGCTCGACCGAAAATTCATTTATAACGTTTGCGGTGCCAACGAATACTCGTTTTCACTTTCGTAATTCTCGTTGTCACTTTCGTAATTCTCGTTTTCACTTTCGTAATTCTCGTTGTCACTTTCCTAATTCTCGTTGTCACTTTCGTAATTCTCGCTGTAGTAGAGGCTTTATAATCGCAGATACAACTATAGTAACACCGTTGAACAATATTGGTGTCTGACGCCTTCGAATATCACTCGCCCTTGCTCGATAATACTTGATCGAATAGTAAGCACCGAATAGTAATCCGAATAGAGAAATAGTATAGTGAATAGAGTAGAGAATAGATAGAGGATAGAATAGAAATGGTGATCCGAATAGTAATAGAGGACAGAATAGAAATAACGATCCGTATAGTATAAAGGATAGACTAGAAATGCAGCTTTTAATAGTAATAAAGGATAGACTAGAAATGGCGATTGTTAGTCGTCAACTACTTCCTACATATATGCGTTTCCTCTATGGTGATGTGGTCCACTTAATCCAATAATGGGATCGCATGTGTTTTCTCACTGGTGATCTATGTTCAAACTCAAGTGTCGGCAGTGACACTATATTCCTTTATAACAATAACATTAGACCATAGAAATATCATATAACATTAGAATGTAGAAGACATATAATAATCACATAGCAATCGTAGAACAATAATAGAATAATTATATAAAATTATATGAAAGAGTTTGTAATATAAATAAGGGTGTTCCAATAACTTGGACCGATTTTAAATGTGAATTAAGTTTAAGCGTCTAATGATTTTTTTCTTTTTCTTTCAGATTTAACAACTTAAGTTTTTGGCAATTTATACCATGGAAAGATTAACAATCAATCAACGTTTTAAAGTTATCGCAGCCTATTACGTTCAAACATGGACGTTCAAACATGGACGTTCAAACAGAAATGCATTTCGCGCACTTCGCGATTTTTTGGCTCAGCATAATCGACCAACCGGGTGTGCAATTGGAAACGATGTAACGTTGTTTTAGAGAGGTTCAATTCCTACGCGCGATGACAAATACAGGTGTCTGGATTTTCGGCCACATTCTCGTGCATTGCACCAATGTTTACTGCTGAACGGCGTAAAAGAGCACGCAGTGGTGTTTTCACATCTGCCACCGATCCAGTTTGTTTGAATTTACAAACAAATATTCCAACTGCATTCTTGAAACTTTAACACGTTGTTTGATTATTAATCTTTCCATAATTGAAATTGCTAAAGACTTAAGTTGTTAAATCTAAAAGAAAAAGAAAAAAAGATCATCAGACGCGTAAACTTTATTCACATTTAAAATCGGTCCAAGTTATTGAAACACCCTTTAGCTTTTGAAAATAGAAAACAGAAACGTAGAGATCCGAATCGTATTACGATTTTCTACAGAACAATTTTGAGTACGGGACACTAAGTATAAAAAAAAAATCACATAAAACAACAAATATGAAAATAATGACGTGTTAGACTCAAAAATATGCACATCAGCTGATTTGGCCGTGTGTCTCTTTGTCCTCTCAAAAAAAAATATATATTTAAAAAATACCTTCGGGACAATCACACATTTTAGACTCCATTTATTCAGGCAAAATCTGGTTAGCATTTCATTAAGCCTAGAATTCTAATTAAACCCTATTTACCGGTTATTGATCAACCATGAAATTGATCTTCTATACATCACTTAATTTTTATCTCATTATATTATTTGTTTACGGTATTATTATTATTATTATTATAATTATTATTATTATTATTATTATTATTATTATTATTATTATTATTATTATCACAGGTGTTGTTACTATTATTATTATTATTATTATTATTATTATTATTATTATTACAGGTGGTGTTATTATTATTATTACAGGTGTTGTTACTATTATTATTTTTATTTTCTTTGCTTTCTGGCGTTTACACATTTCTTTCCGGGTCCCACCCAGGGACCTAAGGTTAGAAATGGCATCATGACACTTTTCACTGATAAAAAAAAAAAAAAAAATTATATAGAGCCCTTCGTAAAGTGTGGGCTGTACTTGTCAGAACAATTTTTTGTATCTCCTTGAGGCATGGGCTTCCAGGAATCCCTGCAATTAGTCTACTGCAATCTTTTCCAACCAGTCCTAGGGCTCCAACTACAACAGGGATTGTTGATGTTCCCATATGCCACATTTTCGAGACCTCTATTTCAAGGTCCTTGTATTTTGACAGCTTTTTGAATATCTTCAAAGATACATTGCAGTCAGCAGGGACTGCCATATCAATAAGGAGGCACCGTTTTTGTTTGTGGTCTTTAATAACAATATCTGGTCGGTTGGCCTTGATTGTTCTGTCAGTGTGAATTGTGTAGTCCCATAGAATTGTAACAGGTCCTATCTCCGTAACTGGGTCTGGGTGGTGTTGGTACCAGTTTCTTTCAGTTTCCTTCCCGTAGAAGTTGCAGATTTTCCAGTGCAGATATTGGCCCACTCTGTCATGTCGGGTTTTATATTCAGTGGGTGCCAACATCGTGCAACCTGATACAAGATGATCAATCGTTTCTGGATATTTATCACAGAATCTGCATTTTGGGCTGACACAATATTTTAGTATATGTGCTTGATAATTCCTAGTTAGCAAGCATTGGTCCTGCGCAGCAAGGATAAAACCTTCAGTTTCCGCTTTCAACCCTGCACTGCGTAGCCACTGATGGGTACGGGTTTTGTCTACATCAGCTTGGTTGATACAGGCAGAGTATTGGCCATGAAGCGGTTTATCTTGCCATCGCTTCTGTATCTGGTCGGTTGCATTCGTCTTTGCTGTCTTTTTCAAGTATTTTGCAGTTTCAGCCGGTGTATTGTGCTGTAGTTGCATCTCTACGCCCATTTGAAGCTCCAGTTTGAATTTGTTGGCTTCTTTCATTACGGAGTAAAGACGCTTACTACTTTCATGTTCCTTGACGCATACCATCATCCAGTCTTCTGTAGTTTCCAAGTATTTTTGGAGGCCAATTGTTGTAGTTTTGTAGGACAGTTCTAGTTGAACTAATCCTCTGCCTCCTTCGGATATGGGCACATACAGACGATCAACATCAGCTTTGGGATGATGCATGCGATAGCAAGTGAGAAGCTTTCTCGTTTTGGCGTCCATTCGCTTAATTTCAGCTATGGTCCAGTTAAGGACATTAAAGCTGTAATGCACCACTGGGACAGCCAATGTGTTTATAGCTGATATTCTATTTTTTGAGTTTAGTTCAGTATTTAGTATCAGACGTACACGCCTGTAGTACTCTTTTCTTATTTTTTCTTTCATTTGGGGGTGTTGTATGCCATCTCCTTCGCTAATTCCTAGGTACTTATAAGCTTCTTCATGCTCCAATTCCCTAATCTTTGTGACAAAATCTAAATCTATTGAGGGTGTTTCTGTAATTCTACCTTTCTTGAATGTTACTTTTGCACATTTATCTAATCCGAAGTCCATACCTATGTCGTCACTAAAGTATTTTACAATTATTATTATTACTATTATTATTACAGGTGGTATTATTATTATTACAGGTGTTGTTATTATTATTATTATTATTATTATTATTACAGGTGTTGTTACTATTATTATTATTAAAGGTGTTGTTACTATTATTATTATAATTATTACAGGTGTTGTTACAATTATTATTATTAAAGGTGTTGTTACTATTATCATTATTATTATTATTACAGGTGTTATTACTATTATTATTATTATTGCAGGTGTTACTATTATTATTATTACAGGTGTTGTTACTATTATTATTACAGGGTTGTTACTATTATTATTATTATTATATTACAGGTGTTGTTATTATTATTATTATTACAGGTGTTGTTACTATTCTTCTTATTATTATTACAGGTGTTGTTATTATTATTATTATTATTATTATTATTGAGAACAATCCTTTGACATTACTTCTTTAGTACATTAATTTGCTGACTGCCAACCAAACACTTGATGCAAGAAGTGGGAAACGGTTTCGTTGGTCAGTCACGCGTTCAACAACGACAACAAAAAAAAAACATGCACAATATTATCAGCCATAAATTGGCGGAGCGCAACAGAATGCAGGGGTGAGGCAAAAAGAAACGACAATTTTTTTTTTTTATTAACTTTTACTGAACGAAAATAAATTACAGTAGCCTAAGGAAATTAGTATCATGTATTGTCACATCAAAACAACATGATTCAACAAACTATTTAACATGTTAAAAAATACCCCCTTCATGTTCAATACGACGCCGAATCATACCAGCAGCACCTCTACAAATCATTTGAAAAAAAATTCTTCATTAATTTAAGAAAATTTATCAGAATTTTTTGTTTTAATTCAAGTAGTGTTTTGAGTCTGTAAACAAGAACTTTCAGTACACCGCACAGGAAAAAAGTCTGGTGGTGTTAGGTCTGGTGGTGTTAGGTCTGGTGACCGAGGTGGCCACTCAATTGTTCCATGTCGTCCTATCCACCTCAGTTCGAAATTAAGATATAACCACTCCCGAACGCTTAAGGCATAGTTAATCTTAAACCAAGTTAAACTACCATTGCCACGACCTGTACATGACAGTGACAGTCAATACTAGTTTTGGTAATATATAAACTGACAGCTGAAAACAATCGTTGTTTCACATTGATAGTTAAAGGTGACACCAAGCGAATGAAGCCTGAAGATCTTAACGAAGACTATTCTTTTTTGAACCTATTGTATTGGCCCTACAGAAGTACAAAGAACTAGCAAAACGTCAACACAGCTACTGTCGGGTTAAAAACACAACTACTGTCCGGTTAGAAATATGCATTTTTGCGATATTTTAAACTAAAAGTAAAAATAATATTTGTTTCAAATTAGATTAATTATACTATAAATCAACTAATATTTCTTAAATAAAGTTTCAGGAAAGTATATTTTATTATCGGAGAGTTTTTAATAAAGATGTAAGAAGATTAAAAAAGAGCGCTAGTCAGCTATTTTAACAAAAAAAAAAAACAAAAAAAACAAACAAACAAAAAACACCTTTAAGTTATTTTAAATTAGCTTTTGAAATATAGCAAAGTAATTTACTTATTGGAAATATTAAATTTAATCTATTAACTTGAAATTAAAAGTAAAATTAAAGCTTGAGGAAAGATTTTTCACTTTTTTAAAAAATTCGTTTTAAACCTTAGGTTTATAACAGTGGACCTGAGAAAAAAATATTTTTTCGACGAATCTTTCATGATAAATATTTTATAAATTTCAGCTAGTAATGCAGGCTACATCTTCAATGAATGCTTAAGGTTTCCTTATAAGAAAAAGGGTAATATTTCCATTACCATAGGAAGAGATAGTATATGTAAGTTACGGTAAAATTTAAGGATTCAAAAATCCTCTGAGAATTCTTGGTATATATCTCCATGATATCTCCATAGATGAGGAGAATTTGATGCATAAGAAAAAATATTTAAAAAAAAAAACAGACATCCCAAATTTTATAAGGATATGTGCTCTTCATGTAGTTAAAATACAGTTTAATCTACTTAATTTTTTTTCATTAATTCCGTAAGAATAGAGCAAAAGGTGTTATTTCTTCAAAAGAAATAAAATAAAATGATAGTTAATATATCAAGTAATTCAGTCAATTTCTACAACGCGGGATACGCGGGTAAAATCATTTCAATTCCCCACTTCCTTATACGAAAATCCTTCCAACAGAATTCCGTCAGTCAAAGAAAACCAAACTCTAGCCAAATCATTTGATGAGCACTGAAGTACAAATAGACTGTGGTTATTGAAATGAAATGTATTTAACATCACCACAGAAAATTTTAAATTGAATCGGAGTAAATGATACCTCCTGGTAAGGTTACAAAATAACTAACACATAACTGAGAGTACTATCACGTTCTCTTTTCAAACAAAAGCCTTTATTCAGTACAATAACAAACTAGTTTTATTTCTCTCTGTTTATATAACTGACGATATCAATGGCCTCATACCATGACACGCCACAGATTAATTTTCTTAATAGGTGTGAATTAATATAGAATCTTGGGTAAGATTGTGAAGTGGATTTTTCGTTTCCATTTCTAAGGATTTGAATTAAGAATTTTTCTTCACTGAGACGAGTTGCTTCCCGAAACTACAGAACCTTTTTTCCCTTTTTATGTAACCAATAGCCGGGTGAAAATCAGCTGATTCATTGAATACGATAAGGCATTAGTAAGTAAATGAACTCAAAAATGTTAAGCCGTTTTTTTTTCCGATTAACAGTTATTGGTTACACCTCCCCCCACAGACACAGCAAATCCACATATCAATCATAGGATTTATTAAGCAAATATCTCAAAACTGACATTCACTCAATTGATTGAACACAATGGAAGTATTTGCTACGAGTATGTGTCTGACGGAATTTGGTAGGCACGTTTAAATATAAAAAAAAATACGACTATAATAGGCTTATCTACATGTAAGAAAAAGTAATGGATACCGGCTCGGATTGAGGAATCGGAGATCCGTGTTCGAAATGTTAGATTAAAAAAATCCAAATTTAAAAAGATAGACGCCTCTGTTTAAGCCTTTTTTTCTGGTTGATGTAAACAAAATGTAACAAAAATATTTCGAATTCATTTTTGCCTTGAAAAAGTCGAAAGACGAAACGCGTCGGCAAAATCTAAGATTTTTTTTCCAATTGTCATTTTATACCAATCTGTCTTGTCCACAGAATTGATCTGGGAATTTAACTATATATATATATATATATATATATATATATATATATATATATATATATATATATATATATATATATATCTTCTCGTAACTTATCTGGACACTGAGTTTCATAGCAATATCTTTTTTTGTTGTTTTGCTTTGTTTTTTAGAGAAAAAATATGAAAACGTAATGTAATAATCTTATAAATTACGTAATATTAACAAACTTTGAATTTGTTTACATATGCTGAATTCGTGTATAATATAGTGACAAAAGATGAATACGGTGTTTTTTTTCCTTTTAAAATTTGATTCAAATTTAATATTAAATTCAGAAAAAAATGATTCAATTGTCAACCAATTCATGTGTATTAAAACACTGCTGTTCTAACCATGGGCATGAATAAATAGTTAATTTAGTGAAAGATTTCCAATTATAAATAACTCACATATCATATCATATATATATAAATATATATATATAGATAGATAGATATATATATTTACACGTAAATAGATAGGTAGACACACCTGTGTTTCATATGAGAATTGTGTTTGCATGAGTGAGCAAACACTAGGTCGAAATGGCCGTACACGTAAGAAAGAGTCAGTGCGAATGAATTGAATTTAGAGACGAATTTTGAAACCTGAGAAGGTCTAAATAAATAACTTTTTCTTTCTTAAACAACGTCATTCAAGTAGACAACAGCGAACCACAATAGGAAAATGAATCGGACGTAGTTATTTTTTTTATTTTTTTTTTTTTTGTGAAAATAAGTCAATAGTGAAATGAACATAATGGCGTATATAAAAAAGACGGACGTCATTTTTAGCATCTCCATAGCCTGACCTTAACTCCACCTTCTTTTGTGAATCAGCCACGAGGAAACAATTTGAATGTTTCGGGATACGCATGTTTGGGCCTGGGCAAATCTAAACAGTACTCCCTTTTTCTCTTTCACACACATACACATACTGACACATATGCGCACACGCATATATCATATTTTCTTTTGGATAATACGAGACGTTTTAAAAGAAAATTAAAAGCAAAAGAGAGAGTTGTATTATAAACAAGTAGACATTTTCAGAAACTTTTACTCATCTTAAAAAAAACGTCTTATTTGAAACAGCAAGATTGCAAATACAATCAGTTTGTTCACAAAATTAAAATTTTACTCAGCTTTAAAAAATCGTCTTATTTGAAACAGCAAGATTGCAAATGCACTCAAATTATTCACAAAAAATTTTACTCGGTCCATAAGAACGTACTATTTTAAACAGTAAGTTGGCAAATACAATTAATGTGTTCACAAAATAAAAAAATTATTCAGCTTAAAAGAACGTGCAATTTTGAACTGCAAGATTGCAAATACACTCAATTTATTCACAAAATAATTTTACTCAGCTTAAAACACATCTTATTTGAAACAGCTAAATTTCAAATAAACTCAATTTGTTCATAAAACATTACTCAGATTAAAAGAACGTCTTATTTGAAACAGGGAGAATGCAAATACAACCAGTTTCTTTACAAAATAAAATTATTTACTGAGCTTAAAAGAACGTCTTATTTGAAACAGTATTATAGTATATATACTCAGTTTGTTCACAAAACTAAAATTTTACTCCGCTTTAAAAAAAAACGTCTTATTTGAAGCAGTAAGTTTGCAAATGCACTCAAATTATTCACAAAAAAGTTTTACTCAGCTTCAAAGAAAGTGTTATTTGAAACACTAGGTTTGCAAATACAATTAATTTGTTCACAAAATAAAAAATTTATTCAGCTTAAAACAACGTGTTATTTGAAACAGCAAGATTGCAAATACACTCAATTTATTCACAAAAAGTTACTCAGTTTACAAGAACGTGTTATTTGAAAAATTAAGTTAGCAAATACAATCACAAAATAAAAGTTTTACTCAGATTAAAAGAATGTGTTATTTGTTCACAAAATAAAGGTTGTTTATACTTTGATTATCTTGTTTGTTTGTTTTTTTTTTAATTTTCTCTCTTCATTTTTAATGAAAGACATCTTTTTAATTTTCATTTTCCATTAATATATAGAATTATAATAGTCCTATCAAACAGAAAAGTAAAATGTATTTCTGGGCATTACATATAGCCCAAAATTAGAAAATATGTTTTGAAACGGTAATGAGGAGAAGAAACACAGAAACACACTACTGCTAAATATCCGGTCACTTTCTATTTTTTCATCTCATGAAAAATTAAATATTCTAGTGAAATATATGAGCAAAATTCGGATTATAATGGACAATAGGGTAGAACTTAAAAATTATACATAGGGATGATTATTTTAAGACATTTTTATGTTTATACATTCTTTTTATGGATACAAATATTTAAGTAAATGCTCCGTTTATAATAAACAGTATTAAACAACATTTACCGTCCTGAAAATTTCTCGGACATTCGGGGCGGTAAATGTTATTTAATACTGTTTATTATAAACAGAGCATTTACTTAAATATTTGTATCTATAAGAAGAATATATAGACAAAAATGTCTTAAAATAATTGTCGGATTTTGTCCATCTCATAATGTGTGACGTCATAGGGATGATTGTAATACAAGTTCGTATTATTCTCAAAGATGTATTTTATACCCTGCTTTTAGCTTCAGAAATCGGGGTTCGTGTTATACTCAAGTCGTATCCTACAGAAGAAAATACTATATATATATATATATATATATATATATATATATATATATATATATATATATATACGTATGCGTGTGAGTGTGTGTGTAAAACATTTTGATACAGTACATCTGTAAAAGACAATACAAATATAGACAAAAAACCCCAAAGATTATCTTAAACGGAGTGTTTTATCCTCTTAGGGACTTTGCATAATAAAGTCCCTCAGAAGACGAAACGCGTCGGCTAAGGTAAATTTTACTTTAGTAGTTATATATATATATATATATATATATATGTGTGTGTGTGTGTGTGCGTGTGTGTGTGTGTGTGTTATTTTGGGTACTCATATTTGAGTAGACGCTCCGTTTAATTTCTATATATTATATTTATTTATTTATATGAGCTCTCCCGCAGGATACAAACTTGCTTCTCACAGGACAGAGGCAAATCGTTTTTAGATCTGACGTGCACTAACCGACTCGGCCACGAAGAAGGCTGTCGCTTAAAGGCTCTGTTCTAAAAATGCTTGATCGGTAAAGCTACTTCGTGGCCGAGTCTGTTAAGGGACATCCAATCTAACGATGTTTCCACTCTATATGTTAAGTAAAATAGTTTGGGCAGATTATTTTATATCAGAGCGGGATGGAATTGAATTAGACAGTGGTGCGCCCAACTTTTTCCTCTTTTATGTGCCGTGTCCCTTCAAGATGTCGACGATCATGGCTCTCCATAACATCCTACAGGTTGTAGCTCTTAGTAATTATTTTTTCTTACTATGATTCCCATTTCATGCTCCATTCATAAGGCTTGTTGTGTAGTTTAGTCGTTGTTCCCCTCTGCCTCTCATGGCTTCAGTAAGGCAATATCATGTTGAAACACCGATTACCGAAGTTGAGCATGGTCGAACGTGGTCACTAACTAGATGGGTGACCGCTTGGGAATGCCATGTGCTGTACAATTTGAGGTTATATAACAGGGCTTGTATCAGTAGATCATTATTATCCCCAAAATTTCTTACAATCCAAAAATACATATCTTGTTTAAAATAACCCGGAAATGGATGATATGCCTTAAAAATCAAATCGGCAATATGGTCTGAGAATAAAAAAAATCTCCAAACATTAACTCTGTTCGCACTCGTTGTTTTATAATCAAAGTTTACAATTAATCTAACACAATACAGATTTATCTACCTTCACTATATCTGACTAGAAAACTGGACTCACTATTAAGTCATTCGTTATTGTAACATGCTGGGATGTTCACACGACATAAATTAATGCTAGAAAGTATCATAACAGCATAATGTCTGAGTAATGAGACCAGCTTTTGCGTCCTAAGCACACACACACACAGATAAATATCGTGTGTAACAGCAAAACTGTCCAAATCGTGTTACAGCATAATTGAGAATGGTGAATTTTCAAAAAAGAGGGAACAGTATAGAGGAAATCTGGATCAGGAGGTCACAACAGGAAGACGGTTCATCATTTCAACTTAGAGCTAAAGAGATCAACTAGAAAATATCCAAATTATTTCATAAGACGTCTGAGACGCTGACAGAGGAGTTTCAACTATGACAGTGCAAAGAGCAGTGAAAAAAAAGACTTGAAAATGAAATTGTACTTGAAACGTGTGAGGCAACTTGCTACTCTAGGACAGAAAGATTGAAGGTTAGAGAGGATGAAGATCATCTTGAGTAAGGTTAGAAAATGATCCTGGAATAATACATACATACACACACACACACACACATATATATATATATATATATATATATATATATATATATATATATGAACTTTATTCTGATCTCCAGATACTTAGCTATGATTAATTAATGATGAACATGTCATTTTCGTTTATGATCGATTTTATCAGCTTAAAGAGTAATTATACATTCTTTTTGCTAAAAGTAGGATACAAAATTACTAGAAAAACCTCGGAAAATTCAAGTAAGATATCTTTAATCATTTCTAAGATACAACAGTTCAAAGCTTAATCTAACAAATGTTCTTTATTTCAGTTTAGCTCTCTGGGAAGGAAGTATGGGTTTGTAAACAGTGACTATTACAGCGAATAATGCAAGACTCTTCGGCAAAACAAATCGAGTTCTCTCAGTTACTGTGTGTTTATCTAAAAGTAAAAGCGAATTCAAAGACCTGGTGTACTAAGTGCCAAATTTTCCCCAAACAACACTCCACAGGTTTTGAATTCTGAGTTGTCCTTCTAAACGAGTTGCCATCCAGGGCTATAGAAACCATTTTGCCTTGCTCCATAGCTGGAGGGAGAAGAATGAATTTGACTGGAATTCAAATATATATATATATATATATATATATATATATATATATATATATATATATATATGTGTGTGTGTGTGTGTGTGTGTGTGTGTGTGTGCGTGTATTCTCAGCATCTGACCAAAGCATTTTTTGAGAAGATTTCGCCGTCGGTCGATAGTGCTTCAGCATTTCCTCATCTTCAACATATATATACATACATACATACATACATATATATATATATATATATATATATATATATATATATATATATATATATGATAAGTTGTTACATACGAACAAACAAGTAATCACAAAATATATACATATTTGTTTCGATGCTTAAACCTAAGCATCTCATCAGGTGGCGAAAAAAGATGGTTATAAACGATTTTATTTCAATGAAAGATGATTATATTTTTAACATTTTTTATTTAAATAAATTAAAATATGCAACTTTTTTGTGAATACTAGTTTGCTCGTATGTAACAATTTATAATAAATAACTAATGCTCTATTTTGGTATTGAGCTCTCTCTTAAATTAATGTTATGCACGTTTGAATTTATATTCTTTTCGTCCTCATTACATATATACACACACACACACACACACACACATATATATATATATATATATATATATATATATATATATATATATAGTGCTGTTCGATAAAAGTGACACACCTGGGTTTTTTTACAAAATGTTCTATCCGATGAATGAAAAGTTGAGGTAAATACAAAGGATAAGCGATTTAAAATCCGAAGAAGAAGCTTTGAAAGCTCTTTAGATTTAACATTAAGTACTGTAAAGCATCCTTTCAGTATAATGTTCAGATTCAGGTGAGTCACTTTTATCGAACAGCATATACATATATATATATATATATATATATATATATATATATATATATATATATATATATATGATAAAAATATATTTTTAAGTTATGCTATATTTATAGGTAAAAATACTCAATATAAGAGATGGAGGATATGTAAATATAAAAATATATACTGAGGTCAACACCAAGGCGGGTAATTGGCTTCATTTTGAAGAAAAACTCAGGTCTTGTATTCGTTTGAAGACATCCTTCCTCGTAACGAAACGCATTTATTTTTTCCTTTTGCCTTTTTCTAATTTATTTGCATTATTTACTTATTTACTTTAAAATATAGGGTCCGATAATTGTCCTTGAAAGAGACAGTTGAAATTTCTAATGCCCATGGTGAGGAAACATAGATTGGAAAATTTTGAGATTCACAGGACAGATAGAAGGCAAAAGAAATTGAATAACAATGTTAATGTGATTAATGGCAAAATTACTTCTCTAACAGAACTTAATGAGACATTAACTTACTATCAGTTCCTTTAATAAAAAGATCCGTATATTCGAGTTGTCAGATGGAAGACACATGCCAAGAACTTTCGACAATTTCAAATTGTCATCTGCAAGGCACAATTTTCTTGTATAGGCAAATGCTATGACAAACGATTTGAAGACCAAAAGATGTTTTATTTAAATTACGCTATTCATTGACACCGTCATGGGTAAGACGATAAACTACATCCGCGTCCTGGGTATGACGATAAACTACATTCGTGTCCTGGATATGACGATAAACTACATCTGCGTCTTGGGTATGACGATAAACTACATCCGTGTCCTGGGTATGACGACAAACTACATCCGCATCTTGGGTAAGACGATAAACTACATTCGCGTTCTGGCTAAGACGATAAACTACATCCGCGTCCTGGGTATGTCAATAAACCTCGTTCGCATCCTGGGTAAGACGTTAAACAACGTCTAACAGGAATACCTCTGATCAGGAGGTCTTAAGGAGCGTGAAACCACCTCCTAATTGCTGGTGTTCCCAGGTCCACCCTGATCCGGTGTGGTAACACCTGTTAGAGTTCCCGCTATGGGCAAATAGTTAACACTCATACTTATGTAAAAATAGGTTTTAATACGAGAAATACGTTGTAATAAAAAAAAAATGGTTGAAATATATATGTATACATAAAAAACCTTCTGTACCAAGCTATCGCTATGCATCTATTTCAAAATTTTGGTGGCATTAAATGACCCGCTGAAGTTGATATGCCATAAAACAAAACAACCAACCAAATTATTTATTGACAGCTGAATATATCTTTTGATTCTTCCGACGTTCAATTGAATCCATTATGGTGAAAGTACTAATTAGCATATTAACTAGACTGTCACCATTATTTGAATGTCAGCTCCTCACAATCAACTTTTGTTTTCGTTCTGACAAGGAGAGTAATAATAGCGTATACGATGTTGTCTGAAATGTAATAGGTTTGGATGTCCTGCATGAGATATGGGCGAAAACGTATAAGATGACCGTGTTATCATCTTACATGATATCCTGAGAATATAAAACTGTAATCTTAGCATTTTCTTCGCTTACAGAGACAGAAGAGATGAATATTGTAGCAGGACAAATCGTGACTGCTTCACGCCGACTATGCACCTGTTCACAATGCCCTAAGCATCCGGCAGTTGTGGGTCGAACTGAGCATCGCCGTACTGGGTTATCTTATCTATTCAACTGATATTACTTTGTGTATCTTTTCGTTTTCTTTTCCCCAAGCTCAATGCGATAATCAAGGAGAACCATTTTGAAGGAGTGGAGGCCATCAAGCGGGCCGTAACGACAGAGATGAGAGCCATGAAAGAAGAATCTTTTCAACTGTGCATAGAGGAGAGGCAGAGAAGTTTCGAAAAGCCTGTTAGAGTCGATGGGGAGAACTTTGAATGGGAAACCATGTAGTCTGTTGGTTGGAAATTGAAATACATGGTGGCACCAGTCCCTTTTCAGGCAGATCTCGTATATCATCTAACAACACCAGGAAATTGAATACCACTCCAATAGAAAATTGTATACATTCTATGTCAATCTCACAGCAGCATATGACCACATAAATATTGATACATGTCTCTCATCCATTAGAAACTATCCTCCAAGCACTGATTTAACCGAAATTCTGGATCTGACAGAGGAAATATATCGGTCCCCAGAATCGTACATATTTGGCAAGAACCCCAATACGAAAAAAATATCAAACCTAGTCAGGAGTAAAACAAGCAATAAATGAATGCCTTAGTCTATTAAATATTTACTTAGATTATTCGTTTCCTATATACAGTGTAACCCGGATTTAAGAGACCCTGATATAAGAGAAACCTGGATATAAGAGAGATTTTATCTGCTCCCAAATTAGAGCCATACTTACCTAAATAAAATAGACCAAACCCGAATATAAGAGAAACCCGGATATAAGATACTTTTTCGTCGATCCCGACAACTCTCTTACATCCGGGTTACACTGTACAAGCACAGATGTGAAGAGATAGTCACTGATCATTTAAGAATTCTATGGCACCATCCAAAATGAATCTACTAATAGAGAACAGCATTTCAGCTTTGCACAACGTGGCCAGTGTACTGATGATATAGAGGCTATTCTGATTACATAGATATTCATAGTTGGGATAAGAATTAGGACGCAGTAGAAGTCAGTCAGTTATGTGCCATGCGTGATACACGCTTAGGCGATCATGTACCTTTCGATACATGACTGAAGAGACAGATTTTTTTCCCGCGGTAGGTTACCATTTCTTTCTACGGTAGACCAGTTCCGGTTTTTCCTGCAATTTACCCATAGCTGGCGGGAGAAGAAGAGTATTCATACTTTTCCCAAGGGTATTAGCACGAAAGCGAATACAATGGATTTGACTGGAATTCGATCTCGGCTCCCCGATTACTCAATCCGTGTGGCTATCCATTGCTCCACGCAATAGAAACCTTTCCAAACAGAAACTTTGATCTAGAATTGGAACGAAATCAGCGAGAGCACGTACTCTCATTCTATCATAAAATGTCAGCATGTAGAATTTATTTACATTATTCGGACTATTGTCCTCATCTTTGTCGCCATATTTATGACAACGTTTCGGCCGTTGTACGCTCCGGCCTTCTTCAGGTGGTTGGAATGTTGAATTGAACCCTTATTTATCGCTCACTGGGGTAGACTGTTCTAGTTCTACGTGTCATGTATAATGGATGTCAGTTATCAGTTATCTCCTGTTAATTTCCCTCTGAAAGTTCTCCACTGCCTTAACCGGGTATTGAACTCATACTCTTTGGGTCCTGTCACTGGATCTAACCAACGCCTTTATAAACTGTGCCATGTATCCCCATGGGTTGCTTCTTGTACCAAACCTTCTTTATACTTTATATAAATGATCTAAGGCTAAGAATATACTCCAATCATTTGTGAATATCTATACTGATGATAGAACAGTATATGAGCGCACCTCCCAAACTCGTGATGACCAGAGATTAGCAACTGATCTCTCCTTTGATCTAAAATATACGCTGCTCTGTACAGTGCGATCTTGGTCTGACAAGTGTGATTTTTGGTCAGGAAGAGAATTCTACAATTTTTCTGCATCATTCGTACGCTTTTCTCGATCTGTTCTCCTGAACTGAAATCTCACCCAGGTATATTACAGATACGGTAGCGAATATTCTGAAGAAATTTTCAGTCATCAGATATTCACTGGAAGAAATCCTCTCAATAACAAAATCTTTTCTTACTGGTAGGTCCTTGACGGTTAATGGTCAGTTATCAAGGCCCTTAGCAATCAATGCAAACGTCAACAGTGGTCGCATCTCGTACCAACCCTCTTTTTCTTTATATAAATGATCTGCCTAAGAATATACTCCAGTCATTTGTGAATATCTATGCTGATGATACAACGGTATATGGATGAACTTCCAAAACTCTCTCCTCTGACGTCTCAGTGGGGGAAAACAGGCTGGTTACATTCGATGCCTCGAATATCAAATTTGTTACATTCTACCATTGCCGATGATACTAACGCCTGTTACGGTGAATGGATGGTCCTTAAACTCAATCGAGATCTCATGTGGGGCTCGTACATATGTTTCATCCCTAAATGAACCGCATCTAAGATGCTGGAATATTCGGTTCTCTGTACTGTTCTATTAACTATCTGACTCCTCTTACTATCTTCTACCGTTGCAAATGTAGATCAGGTATAAAATGGGGGTATTGCTGCCATATATGGGAAGGAGCTGCCCAGTTTCTCACTTTCCAGTCTTGATAGAGTTCAAAAGCGTCTTTTTGTCCTTATGGCTGAGGAGTTATTTTTTACCGTACAACTCCTTTCTCAGTGACAAAACGTCGCAAGCCTCTCGCTGATCTATCGCTATCACCATCGAAAGTATTCAGGCATAGTTTAATTCCTTAGTTCCGCCAGTTTTAACCTTCACGGCTGAGACCTACCATGCTACACACGTTGTATCGAACCAACGTCATCCTCTTCGTATTCCCTTGGTGAGATATAAGTTCCACTCGAGCAGCTTCTTCCCGCGAACCACTGCTCTGTGGAACCGACTCTCAAGTGGGTGTTTTAGCGCTCACTACAATCTTAACCCGTTCTCGTCTAGCATCAACCGTTATCCTCGCCACATATCCGTATGAAATATGCCCATGTTTATTTAAACCTCTACCTCGAGTAGAAATAAAAACGGTCCTTGTACAGGGTGAATAAAATATATATTCAAGTACGGATCTGTTATAACAATTTTATAAGAGGAGATATTGAATAGAGAATATCCTTTGCTAGTGGTAGTTTCTTCCAAAATCTTAAATTACCACGAAACCTAAATATTATTCCCAAAATTCAAATAATGTTTTTACATAGTCAGATCGAGCGCTTGGCTCTCAATCTGGGGACAGTGCAGACAATTAGGAATGCTCTCTGTATATATATATATATATATATATATATATATATATATATATATATATATATATATATGAAAGTGGATATTGAAATGAGAATTATTTTAAAGAAGGTAAACCTAATTTGCAACCAGGATAATTTGATACATCGTAACAACCGAACATCTTCCGGTTACCAGATTTTCTCCTGGTAAACGTCGCAGAAAAAATTTCTTTTGTCCAAAATCTTTTAACAGACTGAAAAAAATTCCTACAAAAACAAAATGAAAACCTAAAACATTAAACTCTACGAACACGCGTGTGCACACTCAGATATATATATATATATATATATATATATATATATATATATATATATATAAATATATATATATTAAGCATTTCACCCCAAGCAAGGCGGGAGTCACTAGGACGCAAGGAGTTACAGAAAATTTAGAGCAAGATCAGATAGGAGTGATAGAAGAAAAGATGAGGTTAGTGGATAGATCAAGGCAACTGGAGATGTCGATTGACATTACACTTGAATGGCTGGAGATTATAGCTCACAGGGAAACAGGAATAGAGAAGGGAGTTCCACAGGCGAGAGGTGCGAGACATGAAGCTATTGGAGTAGAAGAGACGGCTACATTTAGGAGTTTCAACAGTGAAGGGGTGAGAGCGGGATGCCAGCCTCGTATGGCGCTTGAAATCATGACGTCTGGGAACCAGCAAATGCAGCTCCTGGGAGCAATTTCCATGGAAGTATTTGTAGAACAGACAGAGAGAGGCGACGTCGCGTCTGTGAGAAAGTGACTGTGGACGAGACGACAGAGCAGGGCCAACTACATTGCATATCCGCCTCTGGATTTTATCAAGAACCCCGAGGCAAACAGAAGGGGCACCAGACCATATATGGCAGCAATACTCCATGCAAGGGCGAATTGTTGATTTGTAGATCTGGAGGATCGACTCCGGGAAGAAAAACTTCCTGGTGCGGCTCAGGGAGCCAACTTTCCTTGCGGTGGACGAAGCAATTGACTTAATGTATTTATTCCATCTCAGGTCAGCAGTCAACGTGAGACCGAGAAGCCACAGAGAGTTGCTCTCGAGAAGTTGAGCGTCAGACATTCTAATGGAGGGAAGGGAAGGATCTCTGTGGTGATTAATAGAGAGCAGTTTTGTCTTAGAAGCGTTATATATATATATATATATATATATATATATATATATATATATATATATATATATATATATATATAAAAGACAGGATGTGTGTGTGTGTGTGTGTGTAACGAACGCACGGCCGCAATTTTCGAGGGATTTACATGCACATGCTCCAAGTGATCAGCAAGGCCAAGACTGACTTTGCATTTCCCAACTCCCATCGACAGTGGAAATAATCGATTTTTCATGATTCTACGGCAGTTTTCATGTAGTTTGCGACCATTTTCTACTAGCCAGAGTGAGAGCCAATAGCTGGCTGCCACGAATAGGCAGGAAGATTCTATTGGCCAGCGTGAGAGCCAACAGCTGACGGACACGAATGTTAATTAGCATTAAAATTTCGAAAGCTACATTTGTAAGAAGTGGGAAAAATTTAAATCTGCATGCCACTTTACTCTAATTGACTCATTCGCTAGCTTAAACTCAACGTTGATTCTGATTTCGCCGAAGTGGGTTGGGTGTGAAAAAGTATTTGTTGTTAACATTCTTTTTTCATTCGATTTTACCAGTTACGAGACATTTTTTAAAGTTGATCGTTTTGTGTTTATCTTGTTTAATTCTTTTTTCGTAACAGATTTAATGTTTAGTATAGAGCTTAGAAAAAAATTTGCAGTGTGAGATAGGCAAGAAGTAAGGCATGTAGCAACATCAGCACGGCAAAGGGCAAGGAAGGGCAAAAATATTTTAAGTCAAGTGATAGCCATTGCTGTTTGAGTCGTACGATTTTGAATCAAGCAAGGGCAACGCCGTGCCATGCTGCTACTATATATATATATATATATATATATATATATATATATATATATATATATATATATATATATATAGGGGACTCTCCCGCCGTATTCGACGTATAAAGGCCAAACATCTCAGCAGGAACTGACAGCCCAGACACCATAACTTATGATTTGATTATAGTGGTGAAGGTTTTGCAGACCAACCACACTTTTTGAAGGGCCAAGTAGAGAGACCTGGTACACTTCATGCTACAAGATTCCCAAACCACTCTCCGCAGGATTTAAATTCACAGTTGTCCTGTCCTTCTCCTAGACCAGCTGCCATCCATTATATATATATATATATATATATATATATATATATATATATATATATATATATATATATATTGGATGTGTGTGTGTATGTGTGTGTGTGTGCGCGCGCATGTGTATGAGTGTGTGTGTATGTCCATAAAGACTGTAAATAAACTGAAACCCGAGTGCACATTAAAATAGCAAGATATATACATACATACGCACACACATATACACACAAACACATATATATGTGTGTGTGTGTGTGTGTAAAATTGATATGTTACTTTCTTGTGGACTTAAGAGTGTTATTATATGAACATAGTTAAAAAGATATATTTTTACAAAAAAAATAACATAAAATTACTTGCACATTTTGTAAATCACTAAGCCTGAAACTGCGTTGTAAATAAAACACATACACACACGAATTTAAATGTCCATTAAGGAATTGTATTCCTGATCAATCAAAATTCGTAAATAATTATATAGGCCACACTACATGTTTGAAACGAAGAATCACACTACACCTTTCTGTACTAAAAAAACACTTTAACTGAAACTGAATATAATAAATCACAAAACGATATCACCATAAGTATTAAAAAATTAAATCAAAGCATCTTGTCTCCCGTATGAAATGTGCATATATATATATATATATATATATATATATGAAATAAATATATATATATATATATATATATATATATATATATGAAATATATATATATATATATATTTGGTGGGATAGATGTGAGTTTATTGTCTGACGATCGCAAAAGCGTGAAACCCAGGGTCACAAACTCACATCTATCCAACCAAATGTGTTAGTTCTATCTCTGATATTGAGCGCTTTCTAATAAGTACCGCGCATATAATATATAAATAATTATATATATATATATTTATTTATTTATATATACACACACTTTTCACACACACACACACACACACATATATATATATATATATATATATATATATATATATATATATATATATATATATATATATATATATACATATATATATATATATAAATAAACATAAAAATCTCTTTATATATATATATTAAAAAGAGAGACAAACTGCTAAGGTTTTTTTGATATAATGTGGATTTCTTTTAGTGTATATATTGTATTTTATTCTTCACATAAACATACACACAGACACACACAAACACACATATATGCGCGTGAGTGTGTGTTTGTCTGTGTGTTTCACACACATACACAAATGTATGTAAATGGTGGTACTCCCTTGGAAAAACCTAGGAAATTTCGACTATATATACATATATATATATATATATATATATATATATATATATATGTGTGTGTGTGTGTGTGTATGTGTGTTTTTTAAATTTCAACATACAAATGCGTATGTATAGACACAACACCACCCGTATACATACATATGTCATATCCGAAACTGCCCATATATGTATGAGTCCCGACGGACGACCAAGTATGTATATGTGTCTGCATACATCGATGTTTGCGTTAGTACGATGAGAAAACAACGAAGTTTCCCCCACTACTTCCACAATAACACCAATACACGCAATCTACATAAACCCAAATTTTAAAAAAATAATCTGTTTGTCTGACGATCGCTAAAGCGTGAAACTCAGGGTCACAAACTCCCATCTATCTTACCAAATATAAATATATATATATATATATATATATATATATATATATATATATATATATATATATATATATATATATGGTTATTTAAATTACTTATATTGGATCATTTCTTTGTTTTCCAAAAATCTCACACATATTTCCATATTATCAAACCTGAAAGTTTCATTTCAATTTACAGAAACCTGTACACTTCGTGAAGTCTAAATGATCCACCTTCTAGGCATAGATCTTTGAGTTTTATTTATCTCATTCTATTTTGCCATAATTGGAAATAAGCCCCGCATGAATAGAGAAGTAATGTCTCGTTTGAATAGACGACTCAGAAAAAAATAGCTGAAAAGAGAAAATAATTTTTAATGAGAGATGAAAGGAGAAAGAATGAATGAGTCATTGACCGTTCTGTACCGAACAACAAGATGAATTATTTAGCTTTTGATATTCAACCCAGAACAAGACAAGCAAGAACAAACCCATGTCAGATTGTGCTTCATTGTAACAAATGACAAAAGCCTCGCCCGTCAAATTCTCGGTACGAGGAGTGGTGATACTGTTGTTTGTAGAAAATGATAATAACAATAAAAATGATCTTTCATTGACTTCAATATAGGCTTTCTTTCAATCAGACCCGGACACTCAAACACACTGACCCATACACTCCGCTTTTTTAATCCGTCACCTGCCATAGAATTATTGTTAACAGGTATGTCTTTTTGCCCATTGAAAGTAAAATCAGCCCCTGCCCTGTTACCCACTAATATAGTCTGATGCCAGATTAATCTAAGTATTTTCCTATAATCATATAGGTACCTGGCTATTGGTTGAAGGAGTTGGGTATTTACTAATCTCGTCGGTGGTTTGAGTTTCTGCCGAGGTAAAACGTCGACCTGGCCAGCTAACTCTATATATGTAGGGTGCTTGCCATTATCTGACTCTCTGTGAACGATCGTCCGTTCCGCTCATTGAGATTGACAGTCCATATTTAACTCGGTTTGACACTTCTCGATCGTAGTCGAGATCAGTTTGAATCATCCTTTCCTTACCTGTATAGCATGTACTTCGCCAGGGATACGTACGGAGTCTTCCTTCTACTAAACCAGTTGTCACCCAAGGATATAGAACCCAATCTGTCCTGCTGTTTATCATATTTGCTTCTTCTAATTTTGACTATGGTGCTAGCTTGCAGCATGTTCCTGGAAACATTTTTGGATCTTGCAACGTATTCATCCCATTTCAACTTTCACTACTTGACGATGGATATGAGGTCTTCTTGCTAGCTTCTTTCTTGTCTTATGGCGTGTCGCACAGTCATTTGTGATGTGGTCTACAGTGAAAATACCTATTTCTAATGTTTGGATTCTGCGTTGAAGACGATTTATAAACCGATTATATTAGAAAAAATCAGTACAGAAATAATAACCCATTTTGCGCTTCATTAGTGCAATCTTCTGTTGTTTTTTTTATATAAGTCGTTTCTTTTTATGCATAGACCTATTTATCATTTTAAAGTTCAGTGTTTCCCCTTTTTTAGACATTTGATTTTAATTATTTCACGTCAAGCAAGGTGTTAATGGCACTAAGTCGCAAGAGCAGTTACTGGGATTTAAAAGATTTGAGAAGATTTTAGTGAAGAGAATGTATAAAAGAACAGGTTCAGGAAACAGAAAACGTTTCGTTTTTTGTTTTTCTTTCTTGTTTCCTTTTTACTTTCCAGCTTTCTTTTTTCAAGCTTTCTCGATTTGTGTAATTTCCTTGTTAAGCTTTTCTTTCTTCGTCTTTTCCTATTTTTCTTTCTTATACATTGACTCTGTCTCTTTCTAATTTCTCAACGTTTTTCGCATTCTTTCCTTCTTTGTCTTTTCCTTTATTGTCTTATACATTTACTTTACCTCTTTCTATTTCCACAAAATTTTACCCTTTCTTTCTTTCTTTTCCTTGATACGCTGTTTTTATTTCATCTTTCTTCATTAACTTTATTCTTTTTTCTTACCTTGTCTTCTTTCTCTTTCTTTATTTTCCTTATTGCGCCATTTTTGTCTTATCTTCGTTATCTTTATTCAGTTTTCTTTCCATCTTTTCTTTCTTTACTTGATTTTTCTTCCTTTTTCTTTCCATGTCTTCTTTCCATATCTTCTTCCTTACCTCCTTTCTTTCTTTCTTCCTTTTATTTTTTAGTTGACATACAGTTCGTCCTAATCTGTTGTTCTATTTGTCGACTCATGTTTCTCTGCAAATACTACTTATTCATATTACCGTCGAGTAAAAGCTGTTTTAGCAAATAGCAGCCCGAATCACATTTTCGTCAAGAAATTTAAAAGAAAATTCGAAGTAAAAAAAAAAAAAAAACTATCGTTATACACCAATGGGAAGCTATAAAGCAGGAAGGGAAAACATGTTGAACATATTTGAAATAACGTATTTACAGAAAATAATATTTTTTCAACTCCGAAAATATGTCTTTCTCGTGTGTGTGTGTGTGAGAGTGTCCTTATTAAGTATTAGGTTGGTGCAAAAATAATGACGTAATAATGTCGTTTTTTGACGTTAAAAATACGTCAAAAAACGACATTATTACGTCATTATTTTTGCACCAACCTAATAAATAGGTAAGTGTATAGCTTTATATCAAATACATTTTCCATATAATAGTCATGAATATACGAACATACCCTGGGTTTATATTGGTCTAGGAAGAGTATAAACCTATTCAAATTGTTAAAATTAACACAATTATATAAAAGAATACTGATTATATATGTGTGATGTCTTTTGATCCAGCAAATCAATAAAAAAAAACTTTGGGATCGGGTTAATTGCTACTGAAAAGAAAAACACCTTTCAAACAAATTATTATTTTTACGATAGTATTTATTGCAAAATAAGTTATCATCATCTACAACAGTAATACTGGAGTTGTCTGCCCCTTGAATTGAGCAACCATAGCATTTTTAATATTTGGGAAGTTTTTCAACAGATAACGGAATATGTGACAATTAAAGAGCGATTAAATTCTTCCAAAATCTAAACAATTAATATATATATATATATATATATATATATATATATATATATATATATATATATAAACAGATTGGTGAACTATTATATAATATCTATCCTCTTATTTACAATATTTATATTCGGAGGAGCGCATATTATACGCTGTGAGGACCTCCTTAGTAAGTATAGAAATAAATGCAATCGAATCCATTACATTCACTTAGGTGCTAATACCCTTGGGAAAGGTATGAATCCTCTTCTTCCCCACCCCCAGCTATGGGTAGTTAGCAGGACAGACCAGGTTCTGTAGCCTTGGATGGCAACTGATCTCCCGCAGAAAAAAAACTAGTACGGGAAAAAAAAATCTGCCTTGTCAGTCATGTATCGAAAGATACATGATTGATTAAGCGTGTATCACGCACGGGGCATAATTGTATGACAAGCCGCTAAGAAAGAAAGAAAGAAAGAAAGAAAGAAAGAAAGAAAGAAAAAAGAAAGAAAGAAAAAAGAAAGAAAGAAAAAAGAAAGAAAGAAAGAAAAAAGAAAGAAAGAAAGAAAGAAAAACAGCAAGTCTTCAAACGCAACTATAGCAAGAATCAAAACATGAGCAGCAGCAGCCGAAACAAAACTGTCAGCAGCAGCACTTGCAACCTAATCAGCAGAGCCAGAGTTAGGTTTAAGGCTTAAAGTTTAATACAGAAAATTGTCCCATGGGCAATGGCCGAGTGAGTAAAAACTTTGTTTTGGAGACATAATGGTTGTGTGTAGTTGCACTGAGTGGAAATGGGTGAACAGTACTAAATAGAAATAAGAACAAGATGATATCCCTAGATATGAGCACTGTAACGAGAATAGTCTGCCCCAAAAGACAAAATAAAGGGTTCCATTTAGAATTCCCTGCAGGTTATCCAGATCGATATACATTTGAGGAAGTCCGGGTGGCACAATGGCTGAAACATTGTGATAAAAAAAACAAAGATGAGGAAAATAGTCCGAATATAAATAATGATAACACCTCATCGTAGAAATTCAGACAAGTATGCTGGACAATTTTCTCTCTGACAAAGAGGGCTTACGGCCATATCTCGTTGAAATGTCGGTTCTCGTAAGGTCACCAAAGTAAGGCAACGTCGAACCTGACCAGTAAGTACCTAAATGGATGCTGTAAGATTGGATATGCGGGTAGTGTGATGGATAGCGTGTCGGAATAGCAAATAGGGGAGTCGATTTCCAGTTCCAGTCGGATTCATTATATTCACGTACACGCAAATACCCTTGAGAAAGGTATAAATCCACCTCTTCTTTCCCCAGCTATGGGTTAATTAGTAACACTTGTATCAGTAAATTGTTATTTTTTCCAAATTTCTTACAATCTAAAAGATGTTTTCTGGCTTAAAAAAAACAAAAACAGTAAAGTTGATAAAACTTTTGCATGTTTACGAAAAAGTCAATCATTAAATCAATCACAGATTTCGGGAGATGTGATTCTACAGAAGGATGCTGAGAATATAATGTACGGGACATGTGAGCAAAGATGAAGTTTTTTCGGGATCCATAATTGTTGTAACCTAGGGAAGGTTAATGAATATAATAATCAAATGTAGGTTGATAATGAACGATAATAATTAAGACAGGAACAGCACATATAAGATACGCCAGCAGTAGAAGAAGTAGTCAACTGCTAGAAGTGAATCAAGTGAATTTCACAATGAATCGCCAACTGCAGGATATCTATCAACCGCCCCACGCGGAATTTAATGTGGGGTATCCAAACCTGTAGGCCAAAATTCCCCGTAGACCCCGTAAAGAACGGGTTCAGGTAGCTGTTTCCCTAGACGAGACTCTGCCCTTCGACATAACCCCCTGTGGGGATCCTCTCTGACCGTAGGCAGAGAGCCCAAGAAGCACAGCTGGAGACGAATCTCCAACTGCAGGATATCTGCCAACCACCTCACATGGTCAGATGTGGCACAAACCCGAATTTAATGTGGGGTATCGGATCCCACAGGCTCGGCCAAAAATTCCCCGTAGACTCTGTTTACGGGGTCTACGGAGAATATAATAGAAGAAATAAATATAAAACGGGGTCAGGTAGCTGTTTCCAAAGACGAGACTCTGCCCTTCGACATCATCTCGTCTGGGGATCCTTTCTCCCCGGAGGCAAAGAGTTTCACCAATACAGCTGCACACGAAACTGCAGACCAACATACAGTATTTACTACTTCATTTATGTGAATGGGGACATACCCATTATCATCCGTAGGTGTGTTACAACAATCATGAAGAAAATAGGCTTGGAGAATATGACATTCACAGGATATAGGGAAGTCAATACACAAACGGGAAGACACTGAGTAACCTATCTAATGAGGTTGTGTAAATACATAGCAAAATCAGCAGTAGTAAGGATTATAAGTAGACATAACTTGTTCAAAGCTACAAAGGATAGAAAGTTGGGAGGGCCATGATCGCCCACATCCCAAAGGGACTCGGCGCATAGATAAAGATGACTGCTTTCATTTGTGTTATTTAAACGATATTTTTAAATTTTCTGTTGAAAATTTTTTTAAATTCTGTATGCAGAAATTCCCTATCCGATCTACTCAGTCATGTGCTATGCGTGATACATGCTTAGGTGATAATGTATCTTTCGATGCATGACTGAAGAGGCAGATATTTTCATGCAGTAGGTTGACGTTTCTTACTGCGATAGACCAGTTTCCAACCAAGGTTATAGAACACGGTCTGCCCTGCTGTTTACCCAAGGGTATTAGCACATAAGTGGATGTAATGGATTCGTCTGGAATTCGAACTCGGTTCTCCGATTACGCAATTCCGAGCCGCCATCCATTACTCTACCGTCTCAGTTTAATGTTCTTCCATGTACCGCTTCCCTTCAGGGTGTGGACGATCATGTCTCTCCACAACTTTCTAACCCTTGTGGGCGTTATCAGTTTTTTTTTTCATTTGCTAAGGCTCCCGCTACACCGTTCAAACAAGCTCGTCGAGTACGTGGCGCGCTGTCTTCCCCTGTCTCTCTTGCCTTCACTATGCCCTGTGAAGCTCAAATTCTCCAAGCTCTCTTTCCTCCTTAAGTGTCCAAGAAATACCTCTTACTTATTCGGAGGGTAAGCGTTAGTTTTGTTGCCATTTCTTTTCTGACTTCCGGGTTGCTTTCTCACTCCGTCCATGGAATTCTCAGTATCCTTCTGTAGAACCATTTTTTTTTTTTGCGTTCAGTTTCTGCTTCGTCTGCGGGCCCAGGTATTCAATGCCAGATAAGTGGATATCACATAGAAATCCAGCCCTCTTTTCTTTGTTTCTAATGAATTGTTTTTTGTGTATTTGTTTGTTTTTTCTCGGCACCTTTCTTAGCATTTGGAAATAATCTTTCGCAACTTCAGTGCTTGTTCTGATGAGACGCCGAAACCGGAAGAAGCATTGGAGTTGTGAAAGATGCTTTCCAAAAGCTAAACAAGTAACAGAAGAAAAAAATTCGTTAGAGACAAAAGAAACACAAAGACAATCTCCCACAGACAAAGAGAAAACTGAACTCAACACTTCCTAGATATTTAAACTTCTATACATGCTTGATGTTGGCCTCCCAAATTATTAACTCGTATCTTTGTTTTGTCTTTTTTTTTTGTTTTTGTTGGTTTGTTTTTTGCCTTTTTTTTTGTTTTTGTTTGTTTTTTGTTTTTTTTTTTGCTTTTTTTTGTTTTGTTTTTTCTTTCCCTGCTAGTGACGAAACTTTTTGTCTCCATGCAGTTGATTATTTGTCCTTTTTTTCACATTTTCTTTTACCACCCCTTCACGGAGGTCCTGTAGTTTTCATTCCGTGTCGGCCATCAACACGGTGTCATCTACATATCATATATTGTTAAGATTACGCCCACCGATACTACATCCTGATTGGGTCCCCAGTTTCCTTATTCTAACCTCGCTGTAGAAGTTGAATAAATATGGGAAGAAGAGGTGTCCTTTTCTCCTGCCCTTTCAATGCTATGTGATATACATCCTCTTTTGTGACATTGAATACCTCTAAGATCTCCCCACAAAGGTAGCAAAAACTGACGGCAACACTTCGTAGATATTTAAATTTCTATACTGGCTTGATGTTGGCATCCCAAATTATTAACCCATATCTTTGTTTTTCCCCTTGTTGGTGACGGAACTTTTTTGTCTTCATGCTGTTGATCATTTTTCCTTTTTTTTTCTCATTTTCTTTTAGTACCCTGACTCAGAGGTCATGTAGTTTTCATTCCGTGTCAGCCATCAACACAGTGTCATCTGCGGATCTTACATTGTTAAGATTACGCCCACTGATAATAAATTCTGGTATGGTCCCCACTTACCTTAGGATAGCGTCTCTGTAGAAGTTGTATGAATATGGGAAGAAGATACATTCAATTTTCATTTTTGTATAGCTACACAATTCATTCCCAATCCGTATGTAGGCGGTGTGTTCCCCAGTATAAGTTCTGGGTTATTGTAGCGTCTTTTCCAAATAGATCTGGTTTACCCAGCAGTTCAAATAGATCCTTGTTGCGCACCCTGTCAAACGCTTTCGTATAATAACATATATGAATATCTTTTTTTTTTCTGGTGGTCCTAGATTCTGCAAGGACATTGAAAAAAAGGATGCTGGAGATTTGCTGCCATTTCTAATCTCGGACGATAACCACGAGACATCCGCCTCGAAAATGCAAATACAAGAAATATAATAGTAAATGCTGACAGATAAACGATAAAAAATGACTATCCATGGACATAGATCGATACATTTGCTTTCGATCAAAGTGTAGCAGAATGTTTCTTGCCAGAATCTATCTTGTTCCTTTATAAGTCTACCAATCGTCCATACATCAAATATTGCTGCCACATCTGGTCTGGCGCTTCTGTTTTAAATTTTGAGATTCTTGACAAAATAGAAAGAACCGCTAACGTACCCGCTTGACGTTTATATCACCAATTCGTAATTCGTATATTTGTTGTTTTTTTTTTTTGTTTTTTTTTTCTTGCCAATGATGAAAAGTTGATTGTTAATGCTTTTTTTGTTCCCACTTTCATTTACTGTCTCGGAGGTCCTGTAGTTTTATTTCCGTATCTTACAGTGTTATCTACGTATCTTATATTGTTAAGATTACGCCCAGCGTTAATACATCCTGATTGGGTCCCCAGGTCCCTTTGACAGTAGAGGTTGAATAAATATAGGAAGAAGAGATGTCGTTGTCCCATGCCCTTTCAATGTGTCGTAGCTAGTCAATTCCTTTTATAATCGTATACAGGTGGCTTAATCCCAGTAAAGTTCTGGATTATTCTAACATCTTTTCTAAATAGATCTAGTTTCCTTGGCATTTCAAATTGTTACGACACAAGGAACCGAGTAAAAGAGATGTCACAACGTCCAGGACAATAATGGATGGATTTTCTTAATGGATTAGCCGCATACTTGAAGCTCCAGATGTTCGAAAGCCACAAGATGTAAAACAAATAAAATCTACTCATCTACATATTTCAAAATTACCATATATGTACAAAATATTTTCCACAAATGATTGCTTTAACTATATTATGTATATTTAATGTGCAAATGACCTACATGAACAATGAATAAAATATGGGAATTTGCTTATCACTAAGTATCTTATGACTGCTCATCTCTCCCTTAGACAACACGACCGTTACGCCCTGTCAATATCTAGTAAATAATAATTTGATTTTGTTCGTGGGAAAAGACGGAAAAGACATATCAGAGACGCTACTTTTTTCCAAGCAGAAGAGGAAAGAAAGCAAAAGAAAGAAAGAAGGGAAAATAGACATATTTAAAAGTCTCCTGCCAATACCTTATAAATAATGGACTACTCCGTTTTGTTCACGAGGAAAGATAGAAATGACATATCAGAGACGCTACTCAGTTTCAGGGAGAAGGAGAAAAATAAATAAAGAAAGATTGAAAGAAAGAAGAAAAGAAAGAAGGGAAGATAGACGTGTTTAAACGTTTCCTGCTAATACCTCATAAATAATGGGCTACTCTTTGCCTTTTTTTTTGTTTTTTTTTTTTTGTTTTTTTTGCAGGGAAAGACGGAAGAGACATATCAAAGATGCTACTTGATTTCAGTGAGAAAATAAAATAAAGAAAGAAAAAAGTAGAGAAATAAAGAAAGAAATATAGAAGTGTTTAACGTCTCCTGTTATAAATAATGGATTATTATGTTTTGATCGCGAGGAAATACGTAAAAACATATGAGAAACGCTACTTAGTTTCAGTGAGAAGATGAAAGAAAAAATAGAGAGAAGGGGAGATAGAAGTGTTTAACATTTGTTTTAGTGAAATGGGAAAAGTTTTTAATTTCAAATCCTTTCATTTGTACCCCCTTACTCCTTAAAATAATGATCAGCATTCATATTTACTTTTCTAATAGATCGCTTTAGCTCTAAGTTGAAATGATGAACCCCCTTCCTGCTGTGACCTCATGATGCACTTTTCCTCTCGACTGTTCCCTCTTTTTAAAAAAATATTCACCGTCCACTTGATGGTTCTTGAATGGAGTTTGAAGACGGAAGCCAGAGTATGAATAATGGTACCATTACTGAAGGCCTGAATGATCTTTTATCTCTTAACATTGCTCATTTGGGAAGACAGGGTTGCTGACACAAAACAATTTTGACCCGCTCTCTTTTTAACTGAATAACTCAAAGGGTTTTTCAATGATTCTTACGTAAAATGGTGTCAAGATTGATAAATGTCATGGAAACCGGGAAAAAAGAAAGTCAATTAGTTTAGTGGTTTTTAGATATTAAACATTTTTTAGGGCGGATAATTATGCTGTTACACGATTTGGAAAATTTTGCTGTTTACACTCGGTATATATATATATATATATATATATATATATATATATATATATATATATATATATATATATATATATATACAAGTATAGGATTGGTGTATACGGAATAAATTTCAATAACCTATAATTACTATTCTTAAAAGTGTGCTCAATACAGAGTAGAGCAAATATAATTATTTGTTTAAAAATTATAACATAAATATATTATAAAATCACTACAAAAATAGCCATTTTTCTTTCAACACCTCTGGTGTCTAATCAAGAGATTCTGAATGTAGAATAAAGCTGGCTTTATTCTACATTCAACATCATCACTTGTTAAGAGGTATCGAAACAAAATGGCTATTTTTGTAGTGATTTTATAACATATTTATGTTATAATTTTAAAATAAATAATTATACATATATATATATATATATATATATATATATATATATATATATATATATATATATATGTGTGTGTGTGTGTGTGTGTGTGTACGTAATTGCAGAAGTCAACAAATTTGCTTGTGCGAATTTAATCGCAACGGACTCGGTCGAAATTTGAACTTTGCACGCAGGTCTCACAATAACCTCTACGCTACGCGCCCTTCCACATTGAATTTATCAAGTATAATTAATTCGACTCAACTATTCTGAGACTGCCATCTTAAATAACAATTAAAAAAAAAGAAAAGAAGTTTTGTATGACACTAGGAGTTTAACCAAATCACTTGGAAAATTGTTCTTCTTTATACGAGGTGTCACCAGGAGACCTTTTATAAATCAGAATCTGACACATACCAGAAAAGATATATTTAAGCGCTTGCTTGACAATAGCGAACGGCCCAAGCGATCCGCGTGGATGAACAGAAATACTGTGAAATTTCCGGCCAGTAATTTACAAGTAATAATTTTTTAATCGTGGCTTCGCCGTATATTTATTTTATTTGACAGGTAACTGCAGGCATAAATTATGTGTTTGGAAAGGTGAATACAATAGATTATATGAATATAGAATTTCTTGAAGGAGTTGCATGACAGTTTGAATATCCACAATGTTATTTGTCTCGCGACTATTGAGACAAATGGTCAACAAGCTAATATTTCATTTGTTGCGCTATTCAGTTTCATCCGAACTGGTATAAATGTATGGTAGGCTAAGTTCACTGAAAGCGTCTGAAAGCTACACTTGATAAATGCTTAGCAAACACTTTTAAGACGCGAGTTTGCTATTTTAAGGATTTAATTTTTCATTGTATTTTTTTGTTTTTTGTTTTTTTAAAATCTAAACCGTCTAGCAAAATAATCTAAGTTATTATAAACTAGTAGCATGGCCCGGCGTTGCCCGTGCTTAATTAAAAAATCGCACGACTCATACAGCAATCGCTATCACTTGACTTAAAATATTTTTTCCCTTCCTTGCCTTTAAAGGAGTGCCCTTGCCATGCTGATGTTGCTACATGCCTTACTTCTTGCCTATCTCACACTGCGAAATTTTTCTAAGTTCTATACTAAACATTAAATCTGTTACGAAATTACAAATGAAAACTGCTGCAGAAGCATGAAAAAATCGATTATTTCCACTATCGATGGGAGTTTGGAAATGCAAAGTTGGTCTTGGCCTCTTCACTAACTTGGAGCATGTGCATGTAAATTTTGGTGCAAATCCGTCGAAAATTGCGGCTGTGCATTCGTTTCACACACACACACACACATCCTGCCTTTTATAGATAGAGATGCTTACATAGTATCTACTGCGATCGCATTTAGCGAGTTAATCTAAAATAAAATTGAATTTTTCTTTACTATTATCTGCCTAATACAAGGCTCAAGAGACAATCAAGGTGGAGCGTTATTGAATTAATTTGTTGAAAGTAGGCGACGATTGACCCGAAACTTGAAGAGTTTAAGATTCTAGAAATCGGGGGAGCAACGTCTCGGGATTCTGTTCCTCGTAGAAGCCCCTCTTGGGAAGAAGCTGTACGAATGAAACTCCTTTCTTCCCAGTGGGATATGAAGGTGATGGCTTGCCACTCGCATTCGAGGATACCCGTCTACTAGGGCGGCTACCTAATCCCTATTGTAGACACTAGCTCAGATACATTTTGTGTTTGTTCAACACCCACAAAGCCCACCTGCGTTTTTTACTGGGACTATCCCGAGAAAACCGTAGTTATAGTTTCTGGGAGAGAAGCGTGCTTCTCGCGTGATGAACAATCTGAACAAGGCCAGCACGCTCAAGCCCTCGGTCACGATGACTTTTGATTCGTCCTAGCACAGGCATCGACGACTACCCAATTTCACTCACAAAGCTTGGGCATGGTTTCCAGGCACTTTCCGAAGGTACCACACGCTGGGATCGATAACATCAAGAAATCACCTTCCTTACAAATCGACCATGGTGAGATTCGAACCCGAGACTCATGGTTAGAATGCGAAAGATTTAGCAACTCGAGCACGAAGGTAATGCGTAAGATTCGACATGGTATAGCGTTTCTTAGAGGTGTGAACACGTGCAACTAAAGAATGTAGCTCTTCAGAACATTTGCCGTGGAAATATCGATAATATGGTGAGAAGCTTGCAACGTTGCGTCTGTGATGAAAGAGGCTATAGGGTGGAAAGTAGTCGATCAATGAATTGCAGATCGATCTGAATACATACAATGTCGAACAATTATTACTTTGTAACAGACAGCAATGTTAATATTGTACTAGACGACCCATCAACCTGTTCTGTTCAATTTACATGTAGTTCATTATGCAAAATAAGGAGTTAAAAATATTATCAATTTTATTATTAATTACGCATATTTTAATTTGTATTTGCAATACAACTTATTATACTTATTATTAATGGTGTAAAATATATGACAAAGTGGAAAAGTTAAGTTGTATCGATTTTCGCTCTTCAGGACTTCATCGGATTAAATTTGTTATCCCAATTGTTACTACGCAAATTGTACAATATGATGGAGTAATGGATAGTGGCTCGGTTTGAGGAATCGGAGAGCCGAGTTCGAAATCAAGTCAGATCCATTACATTCACTTAAGTGCTATTAACGTTGGGAAAGGTATGAATCCTCTACTTTCCCGCATCACCCAGCTATGGGTAAATAGCAGGACAGCCAGTGTTCTGTAGTTTTAGATGGCAAATGGTCTACCGCAGAAAGAAATGGCAACCTACTGCAGGAAAAAAAATCTGCTTCGTCAGTCATGTATCGAAAGATACATGATCGCCTAAGCATGTATCACGCATGTCAGAAAACTGACTGACTATATATTTAATCAAGCATACTATGGGTAAATAGTAGGACAGACCCGGTTCTATAGCCTTGGATTGCATCTAGTCTACCACAGAAAGAAATGGCAACCTAATACGGCAAAAAATCTGCCTCGTCAGTCATGTATCGAAAGATACATGATCGCCTAAGCGTGTATCACGCATGCACGTAACTGACTGAAATATCAAACACAATATTCTTCTTTTATATGAAGTGTCCCTTCAGAACGTAGGCTATCATGGCCCTCCACATCCTCCTGTCGCTTGTATCTCTTAATAAGTTTTGTATTTTTGTTATTTCTCCCCGACCCTGTTCTGGAATTCATTTTCTCACGCCCATTAAATATGTTACGTGTAGGTATCCCTTATCCCTCTTTGAATTATCCATCCTGTGAGTTCATTTTCGTTTGCGCCTGGTTTCTTAGGTACTTCTATGAAAATAGATCAGGTTAAGTCTTCCGGTATATCACCACTGTTGTCGATTTCATGTAATATTTCTGCGATCTTGCCTATGCTGAAATTGTCTAAGGCTGCCAGCATCTCTATTATAATTCCGTCTGGCCCTGACGCTTTGTTTCTGTCCAATTTGGCCAGTGCAGCTTTCACTTCCATTGTTAATATTTCCACTCCGTCCGTATTTCTGTGTATTGCCGGTTATTCTCTTTCGTTGTGGAAGAGATCTCCAATATATTCGTTCCAGCTCAAAAGAATTTATTTCTTTGTTTTATATGAGCGTCCCGTCCTTGAATTTTATGCAGCCTGTTGATGAACATATCTTTTGTCTTATTCCCTTATTTTTTTTTTGTTATGCATATCTCCTTTATCTGTGATACACATTCTCTCTATTTCTGCAGGTGTTTCGTTGAGCCATTTTTCTTTAGCTTGATTACATTTGTCCTTTATTATATTGTGTATTTTTCTGTATTCTGTTCCATGTCTTGGCATTGTTTTCTGTCTCCTTTGCATCATGTCGAGAATCTCATTTCTGATCCATTTTTTCTTCGTCTATTTACCTTTGGGATGATGTCGTTTGCTGATGTCTCTTAGTGTGTACCATTTCGAGTTTCCATTTCCATCTTGTCTTTCATAGCTCCTTTTAACACTGTCCATATTTTTTCCATCTGTTTCGGGTCATTCAAGACTTTGTTGTATTAAAATTTAGGGTGCTACGATAGGCTTCTCCAATGTCCGTAGTTTCATATTTAGTTTGCAGGACTTGGTCGCTTCCGCAGTCGGCACTTGTATAGGTTTTGCAGTGAACAAATGCATTCCTGAGTCTCTTGTTGATAGATGTGTAGTCGATTTTGGTTTTTAGTTTCTCTTTCTGGGTTTTTCCATGTTCATAATCGTCTTGAATGTTCTTAGAACTAGGTGTTGGCTATTACTTGGTTATTGACCGTGTACCCTTAGGCCAATTTTCTCTGCATTTGCTGCGTGTTCTTAGTCAGAATCTGTCAGTTGTTTCACCTTCCCTCTCCTTGCCTACTTTGGAATTCAGGTCTCCCTTAATAATTATAATTTCTTGTGATTTGCAAAGAGCCCTGTCGTTATCCAGCATGGAATAGAAAGATTCGGTTTCTTTTTTGTACTTTTTTTTTCTGTCGGTGCATACACGATTATAATAGCTATGTTGAAAGACTTTCCTTTCAGTTTAACTACAAGAATTCTTTCAGATAACAGACAATATCCCAGAACGCATTTCTTGAAGTCTTGATCTAGTGTCAATGTAACTCCTTTTTCATTATTCTCTCCGCCTGGATCTATAATCCTGTGCTTGTCACTGACAACATTTCTGTTGCTTTGACACCAGTACACCCAAAATATTGATATCAAAAGCATTATTAAATGCGGCAGCCCCAATCAATTAGCATTTCATTAATAAACACATTATCATTAACACACACACACACACATATATATATATATATATATATATATATATATATGTGTGTGTGTGTGTGTGTGTGTGTGTGTAAACTTTCAAAAAACGTTACGAAGACATGGTAAAGATTAAAAAAATATTGGATGTTGGCGATCATGGCTCTCTACAGTATCCTGTCCATTTAGCTCTTAGTAACTTTCATATTTTGCCATCTCTCGTCAACCCTGCTTCACCATGCGTTCACTCAAGCCTGCAAGGTACGTTGGGCGTTGCTTTATTCAGTCCCTCTTGCCTTCCATATGCCCTGAGTATAAAATTTTTCAAACATTCTTTCCTAATTATGTGCCACAGAAATTCCAACTGTGCTTTCCTGATGTTAGACATAAGTGTCTTTATATTGCCATTGTACCTAGAACTTCGTTATTGCTAACATGTTCAGTCCATGGTATCCTCAGCACCCTTCTGTAGAACCACATTCCTATTGCTTCATGTCTGTTCTTCATCTGTGAGGAGATTGTCCAGCATTCACTGCCATACAGGACTGAAACTACATACAATTTCAGTGCTCTTTTCTAACGATACTTTTTATGTTGCTTAATACTTTGGTCAGCTATTAGAAAGAATCTTTTGCTATCCCAATGAGTCTTCGGATTTCTGTGTCACACTTTCCTGTCCTCTGTTAACACCCTTGCCAGATTTCTAATTTCGGTATCTCCAGTCTGTAATTTGCATGTTAGACTATTCATTTTCCTTATTATTATTTCTTCTTCTTCTTCTTCTTCTTCTTCTTCTTCTTCTTCTTCTTCTTCTTCTTCTTCTTCTTATTATTATTATTATTATTATTATTATTATTATTATTATTATTATTATTATATTCCGATATCTGCTATGGTCACACTACCTAACAAGTCTGCAGGAAGACCTAAGGCAGGTAATGGTGCCATGTTATGCCTACATTTCATGATTTGTTTTTCTAACTCCCATCTCATAGCTTTACATGCACAAAGTTCTTTTTAGTGTGTTGACTTATCAAGGCAATTTGTTTTATTTCTCTTAAGCTGCAATTTCCAGGAATTTTTTTCAATTTGTTTTTGGTTCCTTTTTTTATCATTCCAACTGTACCTTCTATGACTACTATTTTTGTTTTTAATTTCCACATTTTTCTATTTCGATTTCCTTGTCCTAATTATTATTATTATTATTATTATTATTATTTTATTTCCTTTGATTTTTTTCCGGATATTGACCAGAGACCTAAAGTTAGAAATGGCATCATGACATTTTTCCATTAACAAAAAAAACAAAAAAAACAAAACAAAAACACCTATTTTAAATAGATAAACTCCTTCGTAAGGTGTGGGCTATACTAGTGAGAATTTTTTTTTTCGTTAAGGCATTGGCTTCCAGGAATCCCTTCAATTAGGAATCTTTTCCAACCAATCCGAGTGCTCCAACTACAACAGGGATTGTTGATGTTCACATGTGCCACAATTTTTAAATTTAGATTTCCAGGTCCTTGTATTTTGATAGGTTATTATTATTAATATTAATTAATATTAATCAATATTAATTAATATTATTAATATTATTATTATTATTATTATTATTATCATTATTATTATTATTATTATTATTATTATTATTATTATTATTATTATTATTCATCTTATATCATAATAGTATATACAACTATGGATGACTACGTTTGTGAGATTTTTTTTTTTTTTACCTTCTAAAGCAGATGTCTTTAAAAATGTTTAGACTACAGATAAAAACATTAAACTCGAAGTGTAATGAATTTACAAATATTATAGAAACAAATAATAAAAGTCAGACACCCGTAAAATTATGCGGATTCAGGTGATTTAAACTGATAGTGGAGAAATAAAAACCTTTTTTTTAATGTGTGCTTACTAAAATGGTAATAAATAATGGAGGTTTAAAAAAAGTCCATTCAAAAATTGCTGTGTTTAAGTATCGGGTAGAAAAATGAAACCTGCAGATTTAGATTAGAAGAAACCCCAAGAAATGAACATCCCTTAAATAGGAGATCGATTTTTAAGCAATGGCGATGACTTGCCATGACCAAAATGGCTAGAGTTATACTTTCCCCCGATTAAGAAAGAGGGCGAAGGTTCAATTCCTGTCGAGAGGAACATTTTTCTTTAGCAGGACTTCTTAATCTAAGCCGACTGATATTAATTTCACGGTTAAAGGAAATAAAAAAAATGAAAATGAACGTCAGCTTAAGCTTGTGTACCTACTAAAAATAATATTTTTAGTAATAAATAACAACAGATTCAAAAGTAGCCATTAAGAAATTGTAGTGTTTACGTGTCGGCTTCTAAAATGGATCTATACCAAATGATTATTATATTAAATCATTATTATCATTACATTAAATCATTATTATTATATTAAATCATTTTTTTTATATTAGTACATCAAATCTTTATTTTATATTGTCATATTAAAGATTTATTTTTTATATTATTATATTAAATCATTATTTCATATTACAATATTAAATCATTATTTTTATATTAAAATATGAAATCATTATTTTTGTATTGCTATATTAAATCATTATTTTTATATTATTATATTAAATATTTATTTTTATATTACAATATTAAATATTTATTTTTATATTCCTATATTAAATCATTATATTATGTTACATATCTTATATTATTATATTAAGTCATTATTTATATTATTATATTAAATCATTACATTTATATTATTATATTAAATCAATATTTTTATATTACAATATTAAATATTTATATTATGTTACATTATATCTTATATTATTATATTAAATCATTATTTTTTATTATATTAAAAAAAACTGTAAGCTTCAAAGCGCGAATTGCAAATCGGAGATAGCAAAATCAAGCAAAAGCGGAAATTTAAAAATCTGGGAAGTTGTTTTAACAGAGGTCCGTAAGAGTGACATTGAAATCTGAAGGTGCATTGGAATAGGCAAAGTTTCATTCCAAAAGCTAAGCAGAGTATTAAGAAATAGAAAAATTTCGCTAGAAACCAGGAAGAGAGTACTAAACTGTTACGTGGTATCATCGGTCCTCTTGTATGTCCGTGAGTGCTGAATAATCTCCCCAAAGAAGTATACTGAGCATACCATGGGCCGAAAATGTAAGCGACGACGTAATTTTAGAGAAAATGAAAACAAAATGGAAACTTAGGAACTTGAATAAGTTCTCGCAATTTTCTAAGAGATGGCATTCCATAAATAATAAAAGAAAGAATAAAAAAAAAAAGAATGAAAAAGAAAGGATGAAAGAATGAAAGAATGAATGAAAGATAGAATGAAAAAAGAAAGAAAAAGAAAGAATGAAAGAATGAATGAAAGAAAAAATAATGAAAAAAATAAGGAAATTATGAATAAATGAAAGAAAGAAAGAATAAAAAGAAAGAATGGATGAATGAAAGAAAGAAAGAAAGAATGAAGGAATGAATTAAAGACAGAAAGAATGAAAAAAGATGGACGTATGAAAAATGAAAGAAAGAAAGAAAGAGGAATGAATACAAAAGGAAAACGATAGCGGATAGAAGAAATTAGGGACAAAGAAAAAAAGCATAAAAAAAGAAGAAAGAAAAATAAAGAAATAGAAAATTCTAATAAGATGGGAGTTTGGAAAAATTAAGAATTGCTAGGAATATTCTTGAATTTAGGTAATTTCTACATAAATAAACGTTGTGTTTGGAGTAAGAGCAGCGAGTTATTAGGTTGGTGCAAAAATAATGACGTAATAATGTCGTTTTTTACGTTAAAAAATACGTCAAAAAACGACATTATTACGTCATTATTTTTGCACCAACCTAATAGAATTCTTTCAAAAAATTAAGAAGCAAGAGAGGACGGTTATTACAGAACCGAGAAAATTAAGAAAGCAACATTGAGGGTGATAAAGAAAAATGAATTGAAAGAAGACAGAATGAAAAAGGAAAGATAAATGCAAGAATGAAAAAGCAAAAGTACGTAGAAATAATAACAAATGAGAAATATATATAAAAAAGAATTGAAAAAATAATAAAAAGAAAGGAGAAAGAAATTTAAAAAGAAAAAATGAATGAAGAATGCAACCAGAAGAAGAAAGGAAGACAAAAAAATCATCGAAGGGATGAACGGGAAAAACAATATGGGAGAAAAATACAAAAAAGAATAATGACGAAGAGGTCGAAGAAAGAAACTATAAAAAAAAAAAAGAAGAAAATGAAAAGAAACAAAGAAAGAAAGAAAAAAGAAGAATAAGACAATAAGACAAAAGGAATAGAATAAAAATAAAAACGAACGAAAGAAAGGGGGAAAACGAGACGGAAGAAAGAATAAAAAAAGAAGATAAAAAAATCGGAATAAAAAGAAAAGAGAAAGAAAACGAAATAAATGAAACAGGAACAGGGAGAAAGATGTAAGGAAAAAAAAAATTGAAGAAAAAATGAGATAAGCAAAAGGGTGAAAAAAAATAATCATAGAAGAACGGAAACAAAAAAAAAGAAGGTTAAAATGGCGTAAAAGTCGCGAAATGATAAGATAAAACATGAAGAACAAGAATGTAATCAATGAAAAGAAAGAAAGAATTAAAATATAAAA
>OZ010585.1:52246090-52261090 GCA_963932145.1 Acanthosepion lycidas
ATTTTGGCTGACGTCAGGATTTTTCAGCTTTAGAAAATGACATATTGTCTTACTTTAACCTTCCACTACATGTAGTTTATTAATTCAGTACACAAATATTTAAAAATATGTCCAGTATGAATGAATCTATTGCATTGGCGCATTTAGCTTATTTACTTTTCAAACTCTCATTTTTGATGACGTCACTACTTCCAGAGCCAATGGAAATTTAAACTAAAAAGATAAAATTTCCAAACATCGTTAGTCGTTATCTGTAGTTCAACGGCATCTTAAAGCCGGCTAAAAAAATGTGTTTTTTTTTATAATTTCGAACTAACCTATCTGTCATTATATCATTAAATATATACATTGTCTCTGTGTGTTCAATCATTTGTTCAGAAATTTGTTCAAAAATCAACATCATCAGAAAACTGGAAATAATTACCTACAGTACAAAAATAATTACATCTATCCTTATAGACTGAATGATCTATTCATCTGAAAATTACCAGAGATATACGTAAATATGACAGAAATCTGAAGATGCCCCTGCTGTAGAATATCCATGTGCTTTCTCGGACTAACATTTTCCGCTGACATGAATTGGAAAAATTATATTAAATCAGTTGTTTGGCCTTCAGCTTGGAGAGTTGGCTTCTGTAGGTACTTCCTCGAATTTGGTGTACATAATGTTTAAAAAAAAAATTTAAATGAAAAGGCTTTCTTGAAACTTTTATTTTAGCTCTAACTGAAAGCTAACGTAATTAAAATTTACTATTTCCACTAAGCAAAATACTCTCTGGTATATTTCAAACAGAAATTATATTCATCGAAATCGATTTCTCTCAATAAAATCGATAAAAACGGCCATTTTGACATATTTGTAAACAGAAGTTATGTCTCAATTTTAAAATCTTGCAAAAATAAAATATATATTTCTTAAATGTTATTTAAGGAAAATTAGCATATTCAAAGTTAAGTTAATCTGATTTGAAAGAAATATTACTTATGGAATAAAATGTTATATACACGCACTTTTTTAACCATGGGGGCATGTTTTTTTTAAAGTGTTAATCGATTTTTGACAGCCAAATGACCGCTAAACGTGTTAATAGTTAAACATAATGGAGCAGATGATAAAGTTTATATGAGGGTTTTTCCGTAAGTGTTTTCATGTGTTTTAAGGGTTGTTCCAACCCTTAAAACACATGGAATTTTAGCGATAATGTTGGTTTGTACATCCATACTTAGAAATTCTCCATGTATATACACATACAAAAACAAGTCGAAATTCTTTTTAAAATATTCGGGTTCGTCAGATTGTTATAAGCTTTACAATATATGATAAGTAAATATGGTTTTACTTAATAACAATATTTCCTTAGAGCTATCACATTGAAACTGAATTTTAAAAGATTTAAAAACTTCATAAATTATTCAATTTAAAATTGTAAGAAAATGAAAACAAATTTTGTAAGAATTAAGTTTTCATCGTAAATGATTTTTCAGACAGTATTACCGTCAATATATATTATTCATAAAAGCAATTAAAAGCTTCTCTAATTAAATAATGTCTTAGTTTTATTACGTTTTTTTTGTTTTGTTTTTCGATTCACAACAAAATTTCGGTAAGACGGGTTCCGATTTGGCAAAAATATCGGTGATTTACATTCCTCAAACTGTTCTGCTTTTAACTAATATAGTCGCTAAAAATTATCTCTTTGAATTTCTCAAGTTTTCATAAAATTAAATAAGTGGATGAAATATATGTAAAAAAAAATATTTCTACCAAAATTTTCTAATAAAAGATTTCACAAATTATTTCATTCATTTGTCAATGAGCCCTGTAAACTTCATTAAAATCCGACAATTATTTGATTTTTGCAAGAATTTCCAAATTAATGTCTTTCACCGCACATACGCCTAAATTTGCTCTGCTAAAAGTTAGTACAACCGTTGACTCAAGAAAAACAATATTTTGTAATCAAAATTTCGCATGTTCTAAAATGAAGATTTAAAAGATACTTTGATCCTTCTTCTTAATAATAATATGAGTATTTTGTCAATAAAACTGTCTTCAGTCCTTTTGGAGCATGTTTTCGACAAGGTATACTGATTTTTTTAGCGATTTCGACTTTCACTGTGTTGTGCGAGAGAATTATTCTAATCTGAATCTGTTTTACACATTTATAAGTCTACCATTCGACTATGCATTAAATGTTGCTGCCAGGTCTGGACTGGTCTGGTTTTTCTGCTACGTATTTAGAGATTCTTCATAAAATCCAAAGAAGGGACTGCAATGTTATCGGCCATGAGCAGGCATCTCGGCTTCCGTCAATTCCCACCGCCGTAACCTAGCTTCCATATAACCTTTTACTTAATATTTTCATAGTAATTGTTCTGATGTAATTTCCTCTTGGTTGCATCGACTTTACGTATTTAAATGCAATACTAGATTGTTAATTAGGTCCCATCATTTTACAGTTGAAATAGCAAGACTTAACAGTAAAATCTATTTCTCTTCTCGCACTTCGAGCTAGTGGAATTCTCTTCCGCTTTCTTGATTTCCAGTCAACATAGATTTTCAAAAACATAAACCCAATGTAAAACTTGTTTTTTCAATCATTTCCCACCACCCAAGCAATTAATGCCACTAGCAAGCAAAGCGGTACAGAGAGTGAAACAGAATTAGAAGACTTGAGAAAAGGACAGTAAAGGAACAGGATTTAGGAAGACAGGAGATGGCGATTGACGTTGCATTTAAATTTTTGAAGATCGTAATTGTCAGGGAAGCAAGAAATAGGAAGGGATTTCCACATTCGAAAAATGAGAGGAAAGAAACCATTAAAATAGAACGGACAGTTGTATCTATCTAGTAAAACACTAAAACGGTGAAACCTAATTGCCAATCTAGTAACACACTTAAATTCATGTAGTTAAGCCACCAGGGTACAAAAAAGCTCACCAGTACAGTCTCCATGAAAATATTTCTAGAATAGGCAGAAGGAAGCCATTAATTTTGGTGAGAATTTGATTGATCGAAGATGAGATGTCAGGTCGAGAATCGATTACATTACAAATCGGTCTTTCAATTTTTCTTTCTCTTCTTCACGTTTTTACACTATTTACATTGTTCAAACTGTTGTCCACACCTTTGTTGTCATATTAACGAAGTTTCGGTCGTTGTACGCCCCGGCCTTCTTCAGTCGTGAATTTGCAAAGATGAGGACAACAGTCTGAACAATGTAAATAATGTAAATAGTTAAAACTTATTTTTTTTAAGCATTCAACCCCAAGCAAGGCGGGGAGTCACTAGCACGCAAGGGGTTACAGATAGCTGGAACGAGAGCAAAGAGGAGTGATAGAGGAAAGGATGAAGAGAAGGTTAGGGGATAGATCAGGACATATGGAGACGTCGATTCACGTTACATTTGAATAGGTGGAGATTATAGCTATCAGGAAAACAAGAACTGGGGAGGGAGTTCCACAGGCGAGAAGTGCGAGACATGAAGCTATTGGAGTAGAATAGACGGGTACATTTAACAGTTTCGACAGTGAAAGGGTGAGAGCGAGATGCCAGCGTAGTTGAACGCTTAAATTCATGAAGTCTGGGAACCAGCGAAAGAAGGTCATCGGAGCGCTAATCTGAAAAATGTAGGCAGATACTCTTGTTTTATTCATGTTTCTCGTTAATAATTTTGTTTTCGTATTTTTTGACACTTGGGAATTAGTGGCTTTAATGTCTTGATTGTGGCGAGATGATAAGCACATACAATAAATTTTTTCACAGAAAATATTTCTTTATGCGCGCTATTATGCGCGCTATAATAGCGCGCATAATAGCTCGCTTTTGAAAAAAAATTATTTGGAAAAGAATAAAATTAAATTGTTTTTTTTTTTAAGGTTGTACAGTGTAACCCTGATATAAGAGAGTTGTCGGGACCGGTTAAGATTTCTCTTATATCCGGGTTTCTCTTATATCCGGGTTTGGTCTATTTTGTTTAGGTTAGTATGGCTCTAATTTGGGACCAGATAAAATCTCTCTTATATCCGTGTTTCTCTTATATCAGGGTCTCTTATATCCGGGTTACACTGTATTTTAATTCTTTAGCAAAATAAATAAAATCTTGATTAATTTTAAGAAGTGCACCATCGAAGAATTATAAAGCACCCACCCCCGCCCACCCTTGAATCATTCATAACACTGGACGAAATTCTGCCTAATATTTGCTCAGCAGTTATATGAGTTTCGGAATCAGCAAACTCACTGAGAAAACAATCCAAAGAAGTTGGTAATTTTACAAATAAAAACCAACGAAAGCAATGTTTAAAATGTACTTTTTGTCTGACAACTAATAAATTACTAAGAATTTTATTTATTTGAATTCTAAATGTGTTCTTTTAATTAAATAATTTGGTGCGTTTACTGAGGAAGAAGGAAACTGAGGTTGTTCGAAAACTAATGAAGACTATTTTGTTACACGCTGTTACGTCAGTTCGACGTAGTGTCTCAGGAATCGAAACTAAAATAGTTCTTTCATTTCGGGTTTGGTTACGATCAATCTGTCTATTCATTTACGTTTCTATCCGGCGTGTTTACAAATGTTTAACAATCTTTTAGTGTCTGATTTTACCAACAGATGCTGCCTCTGCCTATGAGCTCTGTCAGTTCCTGTTCATATCTATCTATCTATCTATCCATCTATCTATCTATCTATTAGGTTGGTGCAAAAATAATGTAGTTTTTTGAAGTATTTTTAGCGGCCAAAACGACATTATTTTTGCACCAACCTAATATCTATCTATCTATCTATCTATCTATCTATCTATCTATCCCAACCTGTTCTGATCTATCTTTCTATCTATCCCAACCTGTTTTGATCTATCTATCTATCTATCTATCTATCTATCTATCTATCTATCTATCTATCTATCTATCTATCTATCTATTAGGTTGGTGCAAAAATAATGTAGTTTTTTGAAGTAATTTAGCGGCCAAAACGACATTATTTTTGCACCAACCTAATATCTATCTATCTATCTATCTATCTATCTATCTATCTATCTATCTATCTATCTATCCCAACCTGTTCTGATCTATCTTTCTATCTATCACAACCTGTTTTGATCGATCGATCTATCTATCTATCTATCTATCTATCTATCTATCTATCTATCTATCTATCTATCTATCTATCTCAGTCTCTTTATTTCTATCAATCTCATTGAGTATCTATCTATCTATCAATCTCATTGAGTATCTATCTATCTATCTATCTATCTATCTATCTATCTATCTATCTATCCCAACCTGTTCTGATCTATCTTTCTATCTATCACAACCTGTTTTGATCGATCGATCGATCGATCTATCTATCTATCTATCTATCTATCTATCTATCTATCTATCTATCTATCTATCTATCTATCTATCTATGTTCATTAGATCTCTGTGTCTGCTTATATATGCCGAGCTAGTTAGCATGCACTCTACCTAAACTGCGTCTAGAGATGATATGCAAGTCATGAATTGGTATAAAGAGTTGCGTCTTTAATGTTAAAAGTCCTATTATGATGTTGTTTAGATTCTACTCAATATTATTAACTTAGATATATAGTGATAGAGAAAACTATTGTTCTGGTTGGAAAAAATTTTACTAAGTTAATAAAACAGACTAATTTGACTGTCAGTAGTTTATTTGCAACTATTTATTTTGATACTTTTACATTATCATACCTTGTAAAACTAATGTAAATAAAATAATATCAAAAGATTGTAGAAAAATTAGTCAATTTCTTAAAGGAAAAACATTAAAAAAACATTTTATTAACAAAAAATAAAAAGAACCGCCTAAAATTTATTGCACAAATGCTCTTTCTTTTCAATAATTCTTAGCAACCTATTGTCAACATCTGATGTTAGATTTGCAATTTTAGCGGCTGGTAAGTTGTTTGCACAAGTTTAACTGCCTCCCAGAGGTTACATTTGCTACTGAATTGCCTTCCATTAGAATAAATATCTCTGTTGAGGACGCTCCATAGGTTCTCAATGGGATTCAAGTCACAGATATTTGAAGGCCAGTCCATAAGAGAATCTTCAACAAATCCCTTTTCTTTCAACCTGGATTTAGTAAACTTTGATGCATGACTTGGTGCGTTGTCTTGCATAAAGATCACAGATCTACGCTTGGCTAAAGACTGGTTATCAAGCCATTCAAAGAAATATTGCTCTAGAAAATCACAGTAACTTTTGGAATTCCTCGTCTTTCGGTTTAAATGGACCCACGAGCTCATTACCAATAATCCCAGCCCATATTATAATCCCGCCACCGCCTTGTTGTAGTTTTAAAATTTTCTTGAGTCATGTTGCTTGTAAACCCATCCTCGAGCCCATCCATCGGGCACATCGAGGGTGATCCTTGATTCGTCTGTAAAAAGCACTTTACTGAAATCAGTTCTCATGTATTTTTTGCCCACTTCAATCTTCTTTCCTTATGCTTTTTTTGTTAAAATGGGTTTCTTTATTTGATTTTTTCATCAGCAAACCTCCTGAATGCTTTACACCTTGTTTCTCTTGACACCATAGGAGCTCTAGCGGCCTCAAATATGAACGCACTTGACGCATTTGGGTTTCTTATTAATTCTCTTCGGATATGTGATAGATCTCGCTTTGTTAAATTCCTGAATTCAGCCTGAGCCTTTTTTTTCCTTGGTTGAATTCCCATTTGACATATTTTCTTGATTGTTTGATGATCCCTTTTCTAATTCTTAGACATTTGAAGCGAAGACTTTCCTTTGCTAATTTCTTTGATTATATAGTTTTTTTCATTCATTGTTAGTTCTTTTTTACGAGCCCTAAAACTAAATTCTAGGTCTTGCAAATAATCTCTTGACACTGCAAATTGCTATAATTACTGAAAAAATACTAAATACTCGCTATACATAATTGTACAAATTATTTCATTGGATAACACATATCTATGAATTTTACATAAAATATTTGACAATACCTCTTTTGCATATAATCTCTAGATGCAGTTTATATAGGATGAATATGAACAAGTGATGCTAGGTCTGTGAAAACTTGCACACATTAACTTCCTATTAACACCTGCATACACTCGTACCAAATAAAGTAAAACCTCGTTTGAAAGTGCCCCGATTTAAGGAATACCGTATTTAAGGACTAACCCGGGAATCTCATTTATCATAAGGAACTGGCTTGTTTACTTTTACTGAAAAAAATAAACGCTAGAATTATTCAGTCATCAACTTATATTAGATAACATTGTTAGCTATAAATTGTCTGGAAATTAATTTCTTTTGGGTAATGGCCAGATATAAGCGTAAGTTCTATGCTAATATTTTCTTCTACCGCTCTTCCTGTTTGTGGAACTCACTTCCGGCTTCTTCTTTCCCAGTCAACTTTGATCTTCAAGAATTTTAATGGAATACCAATCTTTATCTTCTGTCTTCTTAGCTCTTGTTCTTTTATTTTTCTCTCGCCTTAATAGTGTTTTGTTTCTCATATTCTCTAGCACTCAGAAACCCCTTGTGTCTTTGTGGCTTATTGCCTTGCTTGGGGTCAAATACTTAAAAAGAATTAAGTAATCTTGCCGATTTCAGTAATTTTTGCAAATAAGTTTTCAATATGAATACAAAGTCTCATTAGCGATAGTAGATGAGTGTGTTTGTATGTGTATGCCTGAAAGACTGGGTGAGGCAGAGAGAAAGAGAGAGAGAGAGGAGGGATACCTCCTCAATGGTTCGTGTATCTGTATTCACTTGCTCATTTTAAACTAATTTCAGTGTTCACTGGGTGAGTGCACTAAAAATAATTTTGGAAGGACGATTCTAGTAGGCGCGTGTGTGGTTGCAACTTACTCTTTTTCAAATATGTACTCGTTTAAATCGATACATCATCATCAAATTAACATCATTATCGGTAAATTGGTTACCGTTTAAATTACAAATGTCATTTTAAAATCTTTTTAAATAAGGGTGTGATTTTGTTTCTTTTCATATTTTGCATGTGTCTTCTTGAATTTTCAAATTTTAGCCAACGATCAAGAGAAAATTTGTCTTTGTATGCATATCCCTGATTTTGCATAGCTTTGGTAACAAGTACAGCGTAAATTACAGTCCAGAAAAGACCTAGAACACCCAGTTAAAAAAAATTCCCTCAATATGAACAAGGAAAATAAGTACAATTGTTTTATTTGATATTTTACAGAGTTTTATGTAACAATGGCAATTTGCCTGCTGACTAACATAGATTTAAGAAAATATTTGTTATAATGCGAGAATGTATCTTTATATTTCTGAGATGAGGTATTATGTACATTATTTACATTATTCGGACTATTGTCCTCATCTTCAATTCACATCACTTCGGGTCCTGTCACTGGATCTAACTAACGCCTTTATCCACTGTGCCATGTGTCCCTGTAGATTTGGTTGTGAGTTCAATACCTGGTTAAGGCAGGGGATAACTTGGAGGGGTGAATTAACAGGAGATAAGTGTCATCCTTTAGACATATCACGTGAAACTAGAACATTCTACCCCAGCGAGCGAAATAAAGGGTTCAGTTCGACATTCCAACCACCTGAAGAAGACCGGAGCGTATAACGACCGAAACGTGATAAATATGGGAACAGAGATGAGGACAATAGTCCAAATGATGTAAATAATGCGGAGAATCCACAGAACTCGGATATAAGAAACTATCGTATTGAAGGCCCACCCAATTACCTTACTTAGCTTTTTAGATCAAAGTTTTACTGCATTTATTTAAATTCAGTTTTTCATGTGACCTCCTTTATTTTCTATTGGTCCTTGTACTTTTGACGTCTTTGACTTTATTAGATTTACACAGTCACAGGAATGTTTTCGCCACTCAAACAGAATACATTTTTTCCAAATCTGTTTTCAGCGCGTTTTTTTTCTTTTCTTTCTTCTATGCGCCTTACCCCTTCACGACCTTGGTAGTCATGGCTGTCCACAATTTCCTGCCCTTTGTAGCTCTTAATAGATTTTGTCTTTTTGCTATCTATCCTTAACACTGTTCTGTGATCCATTTACACAAGCTTGTTGTTTAGGTTATACACTGTTCTCTTCTGTACCTCTTGCCTTCGATGAGTGTAGGATTTTCCAAGCCTTTTTCCAAATTATGTGCCATAGGTATTATATCTGGCTCTTTCTGATGTTAATTATGAGTGTCCCTTTTGTTTCCGTGTTCTCTAAAACTTCTTCGATGCTTACAGGTTCAGTCTATGGTATTTGGTGCTAAATTGAATTTAAATCCAGCAGCATACTCGATCTATTGATTAGTTTTACCATTAGATTTTATTTTTTATTTAAACTAGTCTGTTTTAAGTGATTTCCTACGCGGTCATCGGCTACGTAATCTGGTTTGTCAAGTGTACCTTTGATTGTTGTTGATGAACATTTCACTTCACACATTCTTTCTCCGTATTATCAACATCCGCAGTCAGTTCTTTATCAGCCGAATAAACGAAATGCTCTGGAGATTGATTTCTAGGTCATCTTGCTCGTTTCTGTACACGTCTCACAATTTTTACTTCCCTTGAGATTTTACACATCCTTTATGCTCAACTTCAATCTTGCTGTTATTCCATATTCTTTATAACTGCTAAGGAAGAAAATAAGTTTTTTTTTCTTTCATGTAAGAAGAGGACTAACAGCCATGTAACGTTGAAATACAAGATCCCGTACGATCAAAAAAATTAAGGAACATCCAGGGTGGTCAGTATTTAGATGAGTGGCGACTTGGGAATACAGAATCCTATAAGCTTGGATGTGTGGGTGATATAATGGATAAAGGTTCAGAATTGGAAACCTGTTATGGTAATTTACCCACTCCTGCATGGACACCTATAAATAGGAGCAGGTACTGCCTTTTGGACAGGGAAGTTTCCAGAACTCAGCTCTGAAAGTCGGACCGAATATTCATGCTGTAACGCTCTCGTTTGTCTATGTTTGTATTAATTTTTCTGTTAATATAATTGCTTAACTCAACTCCTCACGTGTGTCTTTATTTCAGGGCCTAACAAAACCACAACAAAACCGGAGAGCCAGGTTCCAACTACTGTCTCGTTCACAATGAATACCCTTGGTAAAAGCAAGAATACATTTTTCCATCTCCCAGCTATGGGCTAAATATTTGAACTTGTATCAGGTCATCAGTCTTACAATAAAAATTTTCTCTACAACCATATAATGTTGAAATACCAGATCTCGCACGATCACAAAGTTAAGCAACATCCAGGGTGTCCAGTAATTAACTGGATGACATCTTGGGAATACCGGATACTATAAGCTTGAATGTGTGGGTGGTATAATGGATAAAGGCTCAGAATTGGAAACTGGAGAGCTTAGTTCCAACTCCAGTCTCGTTCACGGGTGAATACCCTTGGTAAAAGAATGAATATATTTTCCTTCCCCTAGCTATGGGTTAAATAGTAGAACTTGTATCAGGTCCTCATTATTATCTCCCAAACATAATTTAGATCAAAAAATATTTTCTACACACAACACTATGCAGATTGAACACATTAAAATTGATATAGAAAAGCCTTCTAATTCTCGTGGTTAACAAAGACGTAAAGTAATTATATTCCGAAAACTGACTCTGAAGAAAATGAATATGCGTGTGTTGTAATGGAAAGCGTTTCAATCTAAAAGAGATAGCAAATCCGAGTTCGAATTCCAGTCGACCTCTTTTTCCCTTAACGCTATGGGTTAATTATTAGGGCTTATAAAACCATAGTTATCTCCAAAAAATCTTACAATCTGGAAATTTTCACTGGCTTTAAGCTTGGTTCCGTTTCTTTGTTTAATAGCATATCGAATCCTTCTGGGTCATTTAATGCTCAAATTATATTTTCTTGTGAGCTTTGGTATTTTTTCTTCCAAAAGTCTATTGCTGGTAATTGTTTTTTTCTAATAATGTATTCCTGATAATCGTTTCTAATATATTTTTATATTTTCATGTTTTGACACACGTTTGGGGGTTCAATATTTCCCATAATTGGGACCATAACAGGTGCTACCATCCTGGGACAGGATGGACCTATGAACAACAGCAATTAAGAGGTGGTTCCACGCTCCTCAATACCTACCGATCAGAAGCCTTACAGCCAGATGTGGTTTATCGTCATACCCGGGACGACTGGCTTTAAATAACCTGCAAGATGTTGATAGACCGTAAAAAGCCAACCGGAAGTGAGCTATTTTGGAGCCATTATTCAACTAAATGTTTGTATTCTCCATTATCCCCATCTAACTTTGTACAGATCTAAGTTAAGATTATCACATAGTAATATGGATAGCCAATGAAGGGAATGATTGGTAATATATTTCTACCAGGTGATAATAGAGATTCTTCGGGTTTAGTACAAAGCCAGGTTTCTAAATGCCTTATATATTTTTTAAGTCGGTTTCGTTTCGTTTGTTTTACGGTATATCAACCTCAATGGGTTATTTAATGCCGACAAGATTTTTATGGCTGGTAATATTTTTTCCAAAAATGTATTACTGGTAATATTTTTTTTCTTACAACATGTATTTGCTGGTAATATTTATTTACAAAAATGTATTGCTGGTAATATTCCTCCCTTCAAAAATGCATATCTGGTAAAAAATTTTCTTCAGAATTGCTCTGCTGGTAATATTTATTTCTTCAAAAATGTATTGTTGGTAATAATGTATTGCTGGTAATAATTTTTCATCAAAAAATTTATTGCTGGTATTAAAGCATATATTTGCACTTACATAATGCCCTGACCCCAGGTTGGGGGTTAATTATTTGCCCATAGTTGGGACCCTAACAGGTGCTACCACCCAGGGTCAGAGTGAACCTGGGAACACCAGCAATTAAAAGGTGTTTCCACCCTCCTCAAAAACTTCTGAACAGAGGCCTTATTTTTCTTTTAAGTCGGTTTGGTTTGGTTTGGTTTGTAGTTCATAGCCGTACCCAGGACGCGGATGTAGTTTACCGTCATAAACAGGACATTTTTTTAAGTCTGTCCTAGTCATTTGAAAACTGGAACAATATAATCTTTCAAGTAGACATTTGCCTCTATTTGTTTTTGTTTATTTTTTCTAAAAATCTAAACTACTTTTCGTCAATATCAGTAATTTCTTTCGATTTGACCAGATGAATCTAAGTTTAATCTAGTCATTTGGAAGACTGGCGCAGTATAATCTTCCAACTGCACATATCCATCTATGTGGTTTTGTACAAGTTTAAGCTAAGCTTCCACTATATCAATATCATCGTTTTCCTTCGAGTTCACGAAATGAATTTTTAATCTCATTTCATTTCGCCTCGAACGCCTTTAAATATGTTCAACTATTTTATCTTCTTTCTCGCTTTCTGTTGTGTAGAAACACGATAAACTATCCAACGGACGAAAATGAATAGTCATTATCTTCACGATGGAAATCAGAGTTCATAATTAAATAATTGTAAAAAAAAAAAATGGAAAATGAACGAATAAGAACTGGAATCTGATATGGAGATTTTCTGCCACAAGACACTTTTGCATTTATAAATTTTCAAATAATTCCAACCGTTTTCTTTTTATCGAATTATTCTTCGTATTCTGTTTTGTATTTTGATTCCTATTCCTTAGCATTAATTTACATTTTAGTGTTGAAGGCCCTTTACTGTTAGGTAAGCACAATTAGAGGAGTTTTTACATTGATTTTATTTTAAAGAACTGCTCTGAAATTCAACAATAATTCAATCTTTTCAACTGCATTTAAAGAGACTTTCTAAATTGAAACCGTTTTCAGTTTCTGACATTGGTTACCCTCTTCTCTTTTTCTCGTCTCTTGGAGAATTTTGGAAGCTATATTCTTCTCTCTCTGTTTCTCGGCTATAGAGCATATTTACAGATATTAACGAATATTGCATTCTGATCCATAGAAGAAATACGACTGAGATTGTGTTTGATACTTGTGTATCTACAAAAAAATCTTACAAAATATAAAACCATTGTTATCTCCAAAAACTCTTTCAATCTGGAAATGTTCACTGGCTTTATGTTTGATTTCCTTTCTTTGTTTAATGGCACATCGACTCCTTATGGGTCATTTAATGCTTAAATTTTATTTTCTTGTGAGCTTTGGTAATTTTACTTCCAAAAGTCTATTGCTGGTAATTGTTTTTTTTTTAATGCTCATGTAAATCTTAATATTAACAGCTGCTCATGTAAATCTTAATATTAACAGATGTTCATGTAAATCGTAATATTAACAGATGCTCATGTAAATCTTAATATTAACAGATGTTCATGTAAATCTTAATATTAACAGCTGCTCATGTAAATCTTAATATTAACAGATGTTCATGTAAATCTTAATATTAACCGTTTTCCTCATAAGGAAACTTTTGACATTGGTTGACCAAACACCCAGTACCAATTTCGGTTGGAATTTATAAAATCTTTCTCTTAATACGTTTTTTATTAGTAAAACAGGTTTCTCAAGTCTCTTAGCTGTTATCGTTCCTTCCATACTGATAGGGGTTTCCGTTCTAATGTGGAATGTTAACTTTTTGATTATGTCGTTATTTTCTCTTCAAGTTATATGTAATATCCATAAATCCGTAAATTATAATAACTCCAGATATCGAAACGTAAGTAACAATCGTTTCACGTTTCAATCATTTTGTTTCGTCATTCATTCACTGAAATTCTGAAGTAAAACTTTCCATGCTATATACACAGGCACCAGTCATCCGTGTTCCCTTCGATGTAATTAAAAGCTTTTTGTTCTTGTATTAGGTGAAAATCGTCCAGGGTATGACGATAAACGACATCCGGCAGCAATGCTTCTGATCAGGAGATTGGAAGTTTTGACGAGCGTGGAACCATTTCTTAATTGCTGTTGTTCCCAGGTTCACCCTTAGCCGAGGTAATAGCACTTGTTAGGGTACCAAGTATGGGTAAATGAAGTACCCCAAACAAGGACAAAACATTATGAAAATTTAAAAAAAACATCTTTGTAGTAAAAATACCAGCAATAAAAATTAACCAACAATACATATTTATATTAAAATTACTAACCATAAATTTTAAAGCAAAATTACCAGCAAAACATTTTATAGTATAATTACCAACAATACATTTTACAGCAAAATGACCAACAATACATTTTATTTGTAGTTGAAGGGATGCAATTGCGTTCAGGATAATTAGCATTGTTCAGTTTAACTCCTTCATCGACTATGAATGGTTCCAATATTGGTTTGGCCGACAATTCCAGCCCATATCATAAAACTACCGCCTAATTGTTGCCTTCTTTTAACTACAGGCACGTCTGAATTGGATAAAATCCATCTTTTGGCCTATTTATCAGGGCCAGTAAATGTCACTCGAGATTTGTCCGTGAAGATTTCTTTAGAGAAGTCTATTGCCTGTCCCAATTTTGACACTTTAAAATATTTGCTTTAGTGGGGTTTGAATTTTTTGGCAGATCCCAACTCCCAAAGAATTCTACACCTTTTTCCATTTTGACTCCCTCCATTCCAGTCTTTTCAAATATCTGAGTTCTGGTCAATCCTGATTGTTTTGCTATAACATGATTTAGCTTACAATCATCTCGAGGAAGCAAGTTCTTAAAGCATTTTCCTTTATTTCGAGTTCTCAACTTATATATATTTTCAACAGCCTTCTTTATCTTTTAATGATCTCTGCAAAACTCCTTCCATATATCTCATATGGACATACCCTCACTTAATAATTTTGAAATTTTCCGATTTTCTGCAGTTGTTAGATGCTTGTCTTTACTCATGTTGCAACGTATATATTTATTGTTTTAATGAAAACAATTGTGGTATAAGGCCATATGGGGAAAGTTAAAAGGCTGGTCGACACTTTCTATCCTAGACCTAGCTAATTAGATTCACGAGCCATTCGTTCATTACAGTTTGCTGATTCATCACAAAAACTCATCCTTCACCATTCAATATATACCACAATACCACAAAAATC
>OZ010585.1:52268590-52328590 GCA_963932145.1 Acanthosepion lycidas
CTCCTGATGTGTAAAACAAACAAAGCAAAAGAACAAATAAGGAAACCAGTTAAAATGACAACAAAGTTAAAATTCGAGAAACAAATTTAGATTTAATACATTGAAGAGCAAACAAAAATTCAACATAAGAGAAGCGCTTTAAAATCCAAATTTAAAATGAGACATCGAATTTCGTAGAAATGCTAAAAAAGAAAAAAAAATTGAAGTAATTTTAATAAAATCGCTAGCACTGATTTTGTCAAGTCATAAATTTTAAATCTATTCACCCGACGGGTAACTAGATTATCATAACCCCAGCATGAATAACAAAAGACTAAATTCTAAGTGACGAAAAGCAGTTGGAAAATATTTCCAAATGAAAATTCAAGCCGAGAACATGAGAAGATGCTGTTCTTTCCTGCTTGTCATTACATTCTATCGGAGAGAAATTATTTTTTTTTTTTTGTTTTCAAGAATGGTATGAAATGGAATAGATTAAAGAACCGAAATAAATTTCATCAAATATTCTATGTGGGTGAACTGAAAAGTTCTCAGCCCGACACGCGTCCCCACAAAATATAGACAAATAACCAAACACCGGACGAATGTTTTAAAAATATTCTTTGGTTGAGCTGGGAACTTCCTTCACACACACACACACACACACACACACACACACACACACATATGAACACAAGCATACTCATATACACATAGGCAGACATATACGCACACGCACATATATACAAAAACGCCCACATATACGCAAACACAGACACGCATATATATATCTATACAAGTATAAGCGGATATATGAGAAGGGAAATATTCCTTAGTGACGCGTTTCGTTCCGAAAAGGAACTTTTACAGATTAATAATATTAATACCGATGGAATCTCAGTGTAATATTGAGAGGGGGAAACGTGGGTTAGAAATGCAACAAAAGCCATTTACAGTTCACATCGTAAATATTAAAGGCACTCCTATGGAATCTTAAATTTTGGCGCGAGGTGTATAGAGAATTTTATAATTTGGTATTCGCTAATGCCCCTATTACTCAGGATATATACATTTGTGTATCATAATGTACCTTATGCGAAAGTTTAAATACGGGCCGTTTGTTATTTCGGCAATGATGTTTTCCGAAAAGGTTTTTAAAGCTACTCTATATTCTGAGAAGTTGGGTTTTTTTTCCCGTGCATATGAGTTTTTAAAGATCTATTTATATCCTTATATTGCTGAAACTTCCTGATGAGTAGAACGGTCAATTACGATATAGTTCGTTTATAAAAATCTGAAGTTGAGGTGCTGAATATTGCATCTATCAGCCTTCAAATTTTCTTTGTATTAATCATAAATATATATATATATTTCTCTCTCTCTCTCTCTCTCTATATATATATATATATATATATATATATGTATGTAATTTTCTTTGTATTAATCATCCATATATATATATATATGTGTATGTGTGTGTGTTTATGTATAATATCTATGGACATATATATATATATATATATATATATATATATATATATGCAATTTCTATATATATTAAATATATATTATATATGTGCGGTACTTATTGAAAAGCGCTCAATATCAGTGATAGAGCTGACAGATACAAACTCACATCAACGCAGCTTAAATATGTTTGTATATATATATATATATATATATATATATATATATATATATATATATATATATATATATATATTCTATATATATATTACATATTTGCGGTACTTATTGGAAAGTGCTCAATATCAATGATAGAGCTATCATATTTATTTGTATGGATATGAGTTTGACTTTGGATATCCACACAACTAAATATATATATATATATATATATATATATATATATATATATATATATATATATATATATATATGATTAATACAAAGAAAATTTGGAGGCTGATAGATGCCATATTCAGCACCTCAAGTCCAGATTTTCGTAGACAACTTATTTCGTAATTGATAGTTCTACTCGTCAGGAAGTTTCTGCAATATAAGTATATAAAAAGATCTGTAAAAACTCATATGGACAGAAAAACATCTCAGAATAAAGTGTAGCTTTAAAAATCTTTTCGAAAAACAATATTTGTCGAAATAATAAAAAGTCAGTATTTAAACTTTGGCATTAAGTACTTCACATTCTACGATTTTCGATATATTTAGGCCGAGGTATGAAATTTTTCCGGGCTGCAAAACTAAGTTCATTGTCTGCAACTATTTTTGCTGGAATGTCTTGAAAATCTCGACCCAAAACCTAAAATTCCCAAAATAACGATCGATAAGATAATATTGTTTCTACATGATATCTAGAATGGAAAGCGAAAGAATAGGGTGTAATATATGCTGTCTGAATTCCTGCGATGAAATTTACCATTATTTACATTATTTATTTTTATTGTTGTTATCACAACGTTTCGACTGTTGGGCCTTTCGCACTTCATCAGTAGTATATCGATGCGAGTAACCTACGGATAATTGCGACTGAACATTTTATTTAATCTATGGGGATAAACCGTTCTCATTCCACTGCCCATAGTCATCTCCTCTAGTTCTTATTTTTAGTAATACTCAGTAGTATATTGTCCGCCACACTGTGTCCAAGTACACACTATCTGATCCAGATATTAAACGCACACTTACTATGTGACCAATTCCTCGAACTAAGGTGCTTAATCCATTAGGTTATTGTCCTGTTTTAAAATTCTCTTTCGAGAACTTGGAGCCTTAAACCTAACCTGACTGCCTCCTGATGAATGTTGCTTTTGCTCCTCCTATTTTTCATGCTTGAGTATTGATGTTTTTCTTTTTTGGTACAGCCCGTTTTGAAGACTTGCAGCCATTTGTCTTTCTTTATTAGCGGCTCCCATATCGTATTTATTTCTATGCTGGGTCTACTAAGGAGATCCTCATAGCCTAGCATATGCGCTAATTCTTTCAGATGTCTAACCTTCCACTGTTCTTCCTTGTCCATTATTTTTACTTTATTCCACAGGGCCTGATGACTGCACTTCCCCGTCACACATAATAAGCCATACCCATTCATTTTGCCGTACACTCTAGAGGAAATATCCATTATGTAGAGCACGGCAAATATAATTTGGACGCTGCAGATGAAATATTCATTGTGGGATACCCGGGAGATATATTTTGTACGCTATAGAGGAAAATTCATTGTGAGGTAGCGGGAAAATATACTTTGTACGCTACAGAGGAAACATTCATTATTGGAATAACTTGCGTATATACTTTCTACGCTAAAGAGAAAACAATCATTTTTCAGTACCCCGGAAAATGTACTTTGTTCGCTACAGTGGTAACTTTCATATTCAGGTACCCAAGAAATATACGTTGTATGCTACAGAGAAAATATTCATTATGCAGTACCCCGGAAATATACTTTGTACGCTACGTTGGAAACCTTCATATTCAGGTACCCCAGAAATATGCATTATACGTTAGAGCGGAAACATTCATTTTGTGATACCCGGATATATACTTTCTACGCTACAGAAAAAAACCCATTCATTTTAGGGTACCTGAGATATATACTTTGCATACTACATAGGAAGCATTCATTTTGTGGAACCCAGGAAATATACTTTGTTCTCTACATTGAAATCATTCATTTTTGGAGTACCCGGAAAATATATTTTGTACGCTACAGAGGAAACATTCATCTTAGGGTACCCGAGAGATATACTTTGTATGCTACAGAGGAAGCATTCATTTTGTGGTGCTCGTGAAATGGACTTTGTATGGTATACAGGAAATATTCTTCCCCAGAAAAGAGAAAAGAAGAAAATAGCTATGAAGTGAATCAAGTCAATCAAGTATCAGTTGAAATGAAAAATAAATTTTCAAACATCAGTAAGTAAAAAAAAAACAAATGTACTGAATTTAACGATATCAGAATAGATATGTAAATGAACGGTACAAAACATTGTGCTGGACTGGGGGACAGTAAATTGGTGCAATTTTGATGCAGAATTTTAAAAGTAAAAAGTGTTTGGTTTTCGACCAAATGTACTTGTGTCTCTATTAATATTCATCACATTCTTGGCATTTATTTTTCATTTTTTTAAGGGTTTTGTCAATAGACACTTTCGATTCTTCAGCAGAAATTCTTCCAATTTTATCCACAATGTCGCTTGTTCATGAAAAATAAAAATGTCTTCTCTTATGTATTCAAAAATATTCATAGCGTGAATTTTGTATTAAACGTAAAGACTTTACCTTATTTTTTCTTCCTCTTTTGGTCGGAGGAATATGAAGCTTGAAGTTTGCAAATACTTTAAAAAGAAGTTTGATTTCTTGGAATTAATGGAAGGTGAAATATTGAATTATTGACAAGCAATATTAAATTCTATGTTTTTTTTAAAAATTCGCCTCAAATCGAGGAAGAAATATTAATGTTGATATATTCGGAATGAGAAATAAGATATCGTTGATGAAAAACCATATCAAAAACATATTTCCTCATTATAATTTCCACTAGCATACTACCCAGCAAAAATGTTGGGATGATCTACTTATGGAACAGCACAGTAAGTCAAGTGTTCCTAGTAATGGAACTCAAGATAAACCTTTTTTCAAAACAGAAATTATATGGGATTGGAATGAAAGCAGTGATGGCACCTACCCTTAATCAAACTTAAAAAATCAGTTGTTGGCTTTAGTAAATAATTCAGGTACATCAGTGTATGGATCAGTTATAACAAAATAAGTTCAGAAGAAAAAGAAATTGAACATAGAATTGGTTATGTCAGAGGTAGCTTCGCCCAATACCACAAATTTTTACGAAACCAAAATATTAAACTGAAAACTTGAGTCATCTTCTTAAATAGCCTTGTCAGATTTAAACTTTCATATAGATGTCATGCATGGCGACAGACCTGTTAATAAATATCTATACTGTCAGCTGAACACAACAACTTCCTACGGTCAAATCAATGGTCAAAAAGTCTTTGAGCGAGTAAAGCCTGAGGTTCTTGGCAATAATCATCCTTCTTTGAACATTGTGGACTGGCGCTACAGAATCACAAAAAAAACTGTATAAAATAACAGAAACCACATCACTTGAGGACTGCCAACAGCAGCAACAACTAAAAATAGATAGCACATGTAATTCAATAGCATCTAGAATAATTTGAAACTTAATCGTCACCGCGTACCCACTAACCTTTAGGATTATGCAGTAGAACTTCTACCCATAATGCACCATCCCTCTCGTGGCCGATGAACTGATGATGAGGCGTGGGGTATGCTGATGACACAGGTATTTGTAGTTGGGATGAGAATAATCTTGAACAGAAAATCATCATTCTCTACGGAGTGTTCCAAGATATGGACTCAAACCTTTCCAAAACAGAAACTACCTGGAATTGGAATAAAAGCAGAAATGGCGCCGACCTTGAATCCATCATAGAAATTCAGGATGTGTAATTGGTAAATACTAAACACTTAAGATACCTCCGCGTATGGATCAATTACAAGAGATTAAATATAGGAGAACAAGAAATTGAATATAGTAAAGGTTTTGTCAGAGGTAGTTTCGCCCAACAGCGCAAGTTGCTACGAAACTAAAACATCAAATAGAAAACTTGAGTAATCTTCTTAAATAGCCTCATCAGATTTAAACTTTCATATGGATGTCATGCATGGCGCCAAACTGTACAGAAATATCTAAACAGTCTGCTGTACACAACAGATTTCTTTTCTTTTTTTTTTCTAAGCATTTCACTCCAAGCAAAACGAGTGTCACTAGCACGCAAGGGGTTACAGAAAGTGGGAGCAAGAGTAAAGAGACATGATTAAGAAAAGGATAAAGATAAGGACGGGAAATTAGATCAAGGCATCAGATTATATCTATTGACATTACATTTAAATATTAAAAGTCTATAACTGTCAGGGAAGCAAGTAAGAGGAAGGGAGTTCCACAGACGGGAAGGGAGACATGAACCTATTGGAGTAGAAGAGACGGCGAAATTTAACCGTTTCGACAGTGAAAGTGTGGGACTGAGATGCCAACCTAGTAACACGCTTAATTTCATACAGTTTGCGAACCAAAGAAAATAGCTAGTTGGAGCAGTTACCGTGAAAGTACCTGTAGAAAAGACGGAGAGAAGCGACGGTACGTCTGTTAAAAAGTGACTGTAGCCAGACCAGGATCAACCAGAGTGCATATCCGTCTCTGGATTTTGTCGATGACCTTGAGACGAACAGCGGGGGCTTCAGACCATATATGGCAGCAGTATTCCATGCAAGGCTGAGTGGTTGATGTATAAATTTGAAGGATGGAAACAAGAAAAAAACATTCTGGCACGACACAGAACCAAATTTCCTTGCGGTAGATGAAGCTATTTATTCATTGTATTTCTTCCATCTTAGGTCAGCTGACAGCGTGAGCCCAAGAAGGCGCACAGAGCCGCTAAGATCAGTGATGAAAAAAAAGGGTTTGTGTGAGGGAAGTCTGAGGGTCATGGCAAAGATCATTATTGTTTGAACCTTTCGGACTGGCGCTACAGTATCACAAACAAACAAACAAAAAAACTGTACCAAATAACATAAACCAAATCATTTAAGTAGCAACAACTAAACAAATATGTAAAAACACGCATCCACACAACTTCAAGCTACAAAGGTATAAATATAGCTTAAATATAAATATACACATCTAAGTAATAATAAAAACGTATACACAAGTATAATGACATATCTACATATGCAAATTATATAGATATGCGTACACATATGGTTATATATTAATAACCACATTTAAAAAAATAATAGATTATGTTTGTATGTATCTATCTTCTTGGAGGAAAAATATAGCTATAATTACTTTTCCAGACCAAAACAAAATTTTTACTGTGTTACTTTAAAATCGAAAACTGAAAACGAATAAGAATAAATGAAAAAAAAAATAAACAAAAACAAGTAAAATAAAGTATTCCAAATAAATTAATAAGGAAATAATCGAAGCAAATAATAAACAAATTAACAACCCCCACCAAAATAACCGTTAGAATAATACAATAGACTACCCACAATGCAATAGAATAAACATACTGCATCTATGTCATTTATATGAAAAAATCGAGCAAAAACAATGCATATAGCCTGACGATTCGTTTAGCATGAAACATACTGTCTCCTCTGGGTGACGACTTCAATGTCCACTTTTATACGCTCTAACCCTAATATTGAACACTTTTTACCCATAAATATAATATACCTTAAAACTATATTTTATCATATATATATATATATATAATATATATATATATATATATATATATATATATATATATATATATATATATATATATATATATATTAAAGTCCTAACCTCTATTGTTATCGAAATTCTCGTAGGGTTTAGGAAATAGAACCCCCTAACCATATATATTCTGGAACTACATTATCCAGGGTACTTGGATAGGTATATTTCATTTTGATCAAAAGGGATCCTCAGGGGTTGGCACAAACCACCTGCTGAACTTTTCCCCCCTTTCAACAAGGTATTGACTCTTATAATAATTGCATAAATATATTTAATTTTGACCAAAGGGGTCTTTCAGAGGAGAAAAGAAAACACGGAATTTTTTTCCTTTGATTTAAATTAAATTTAATTTTGAACAAGGAAATGACTCATATCTAAAATATAGAAGCAGAAAGCAAGAAGACAGAGGTCACATAGGCAAGATTATTGAGTAATATTGAAATGTTAATTTTTCTCCACAAACTGAATGATTGAAAATAAATTATCAATTTCTTATAAAAAAAAAAAAGAGTGACACGCAGCAAAGCGCGGGTAATTCGGCTAGTATACATATATATATATATATATATATATATATATATATATATATATATATATATATAAATAAAAGAGAAGAGAGAAGCCGCAAACTTTTGGGGTTATAATTAGGATATTTTATATATATACTATAGTATATTTTATATATTTTTTTTCTATAAGTGTTTCGGTTCTTGCGGCCTTCATCAAGCAAAGTGTAGTTATTTACACATATTATCAAAAGGAATTCATTTCCTTATTTTTTCGAATGTGTAACTATTATCTTTTGTGTCTAGTAGTAACCCAAACTTTTCTTGGACTTGTAGCGAAAATATTCTTCTGCTTAAGGAGCATTAAAATAATTAGGATTGGCCAGAGAAATGGCAAAGGAAGGAGGTCTTCGTTCTCATCTTTTTCTTGCCCCTTTATGTATGTACGTGTATTTGTGTGTGTTCCTGTGTATATGTATATGCATGTTCTTGTATGTGTGGATGTATGTGCTTGTGAGGGCGCGATAGCGCGTAATTTTAAAATTTCCTTTTTCAGATAAACAAACTGCTATTCTGGCTTAGATGGCTTGATTCTTCCAAATATTAAAAAGAAACGGATTTTCTTTTTTTTTTTTTTCAAGAATATATATATTTTTATATTGTTTACATATCTTTTATATGCCCCACCTAGCCTCTAGTATTTGCTCAATTCCAAATGAATAGCTCTCCCCATACAGTCATTAATTTGTATTCTTTCTGGTTCTGCTCGCTATATTCTCTTAAAAGTGACTCTTACAATTAAAATAAGAAAAGGGACAGTTGAACTATCTGAGACTCTTAATAAATAAATTGTTGTTGGAAAAAGTGAGAGTTACACATGATATTAAAGGCTGGGAACGATCAGGGAACAACAAAGCTGACGAACTTGTGTAAATCGATGCCAGTGCAAGAATAAAAAGGGAGGGAAAAGGAGTCAAAATTTGTTTAGTTTTTTATAGGGTGAAGACTAAAAAAAATGCCTTGAGTTTTATAGGGTAAAGTGTTAAAAGTTGCTTAGAGATTTATAGAGCAAAGAGTAAAAAAAATGCTAAGATCTTTATAGAGTATAGAGTCAAAAATTGCCTTGAGGTTTATATGATAAAATGTCAGTAGTTGCTATGAGGGTAAAGATTCAAAAGTTGCTACGAGCTTTAGGGGATAAAGTGTCAAAAGTTACTTAGAAATTTATAGGTTAAAGAGGGAAAATTTCCTACGAGCTTTATAGGGTAAAGAGGCAAAAATTGCTTAGAGCTTTATAGGGTAAAGACGCAAAAGTTACTTAGAACTTTATAGGGTAAAGAGGCAACAGTTGCTACCAGCTTTATAGGGTAAAGAGGCAAAAGTTACTTCGACCTTTATACAGTAAAGATTCAAAAGTTGTTTAGAGATTTATAGGCTAAATAGTCAAAAGTTCGTTCGTGACAGGATGTTGTGGAGTCTTGATCATCCTCGTCATGGTGCAAAAAATATTATACAATCTACTGTTTTTTAACAAATACAAAACTTTGAGGGGTGTTTTTAAGATGGGTTGCTAATAAATCTTATTCTGTTTTGCTATTCCTCATTCAGAGTTCTGTGCTGTCAGATATTTCTGTAAGCTATTAGTAACGGTATCGATTTGAGCTAAACAGTCTTCACTGTTATTGTCCCAAACAAACATGAGCTGTGAGAAGGCTCTTCTTTTTATCAGATGAGCCACAACCTGAATTATATTCTCGCGATAACTGAATCGTGACTTGAGATGCATTCGGTGAGAAAGCCACGACACTGAAACAGAACTGGCCAGAAAGAAGAAAGAAAAGAGAAAAAGATAGAGTATCATTTATTAAAGAAACATTTAAAACAATGCAATAGAAAGTAGATACTTTTTTTTTAAATACTTGTTCTACAACTCAGCGACACGTTCTTTTTTGCTTTTTTTACTTGTTTTTGTTTATATATATATATATTTCAAAAAAGAAAAAGAATATATATATATATATATATATATATACATATACATATATATACATATATACATACATATACATATATATACACACACACATATATATATATATATATATATATATATATATATATATATATATATATATATATATATATATATATATTCTTTTTCTTTTTTATTTCTTATCTCCTTGGCGGTCAAGAAGCGTGGACTAAAATATGCCTTTGTTCTTATTTCCCGTCATAGATGACGGCCTCTCTGTTGGAAACAATAAAAATAATTCTACTTTCTGTCTATTGAATGAATTAACTGAATAACATGGCTATCAACCTGGTAAACGAATCAATAATCTGAAAAAATGGTCCATTCATCTAACGCATTCCACAACGACTCAACCTGTGTTATTAGTTCTGCTGTCACCACAAGATCTTTGTAAAGGAATGTCTTTTTCTTTTTCCTTTCTTGCTGGCTTGTTTTATTACAATTGATACACGAACCTGGTGGTTATCATAGGTTTTACAGTTATTTAGGACTCTAAAATTGACGTAATGCTAGCGATATATTCTCAAATTTTAAACAGGTATTTCAATATGATAGTCTGACTAACAACCAAATGTTACCTGTTGCTGGATATGGCAGACATATATATATATATATATATATATATATATATATATATATATATATATATATATATATGTGTGTGTGTGTGTGTGTGTGTGTGTATGTGTGCGTATATATATATATATATGTGTGTATATATATATATATATATATATATATATATATATATATATATATATATATGCAATGAATTAAATACGACAAATATTTTAATATATTTTATGATTAAAGCTTATTTTTATGGATACAACTTATTTCAGTAAGAGCCCTGTTTTAATGAAACAGTATTAATTATATTGACCGGCTTGGATGTTCGAGAAATCTGGTAGAAAATATGCGCCCTCTGTCATTTGATCTGATGTATTGTTAACCATTCAACCAAGGAGGACTTCCGTTTTAACTAAGTTCAAATTAAAGTTTATAATCACACATATTCGGCGACCTTTCTCAAAGCATCTACTCAAATAAGTTGTATCATATAGAAATACTGTATAAACAGAACATATATTCAAATATTTTTAGAATTTAATCCATTAGTGATAATATGGTGTCATTATTTACGTCATGTTACATTTCGGAGCAGAACTGAATTATCGAGAAATGTCGTAGAATATGTCTGTTTATAAGCAGTCATTTGAGCTTTTCTGAACCGGAAGTCCCCTGTGGCTGAATGGTTAACAGCACATCAAACCAAATGACGGTTTTCGTATGGGATACAGGTTCGATTCCTGTCGGAAGACGCATTTCTACATGATTTATCGAATACTCAGACCGGTAAATGTAATTAGTGCTGTTTAATTAAAATAGAGCATTTGCTAAAATAAATTGTATCCATAAAAATTACCTATGAACAATATATATATATATATATATATATATATATATATATATATATATATATATATATATATATATATATATATATATATATATATACACACACACACTGGGGTCAATCACAGTGTGTGCGTGTGTGTGCGCACGCGCGTATATATACGTCAGCGATGGAAGGAAGACCATCTAGAAGAAGAGAAAAGTTTATTCTAAATTTTCACTGCCTTGTGCTCATATCCAAACAGGGAAGAAACTATGAAAGTAAATCCAGGCAGAAAATCCAACGTGAAGCTTCGAAGGCGTGAAGCTTCGGAGACAGTTTGCTGTCAAAACTGACAACCTTCCAGCTATTCCTACAGTCAAAAGGCCTCAGATGTAATGGCCTGTATTCCTGTGGATCTTATCCGTTCGGAGAGGCTGGGGTCATGTTTTCCTGGGAAGCGCTCGACCTCCATAAACAATCATCCGGGCCTGCTCCCCGAAGAGGTAACTTCAGTCTCACCTCGAAATGACTGAATTTTGACGAAACAGATCGCTACCTTTCTCTCATCTGTGATAAATGGATGCCCACGATATATACAAGAGAAGAATTTCCTAAAGATTTTCCGTCCCTTTATTAATCACATTACAAAAGGAAAACAAGACATTTGTTTTATTGTTATTTTATTTTTCAACAAAGTTTCCACTCCAGAGACTCGGTTTGTCTCCAAATGATCGACGTAACAGCCAGCATTGCAACGATGAGGATTGTCTCAATCCTCATCGAAGTTATTTTTGTATACGATCACAAAAATCCGACAATGCCATCTGTCCGGGAATCCGAAATTCAATAACTACGTGATACTTCAATTTCTGATTCTAGCTTTCGTCTGTTATATTCAGTTTGTGGTTAGTGTTTTTGATTGCTTCTAAAACGAAAATTGCAAGAGAATATCAACGAAATGTGTGATGAAAATTAATAAATTTGGGGGAGAAAACAAGATATGCAGGCAATATAAGCCGATCAACTAAAACAGTACGTTTCGAATCCCAGTAAAAGATATCAAAATCAGTCGAAAACATTTCAAACAGTCTTCACACATATATCTATTAATATAATTTTATTCCTGATTATATATTGATAGGAGTCCATTCAAGTCAATATATTGATATCACTTCCTGTCAATTTATAACAGTCTATGCATGCCTATCTATTTTTGCGTGTCTATTGATATCAGTCTATTCTTGCCTGTATATTGATATCATTCTATCCCTGCTTATCTGTTGGTATATCTACTCATGCCTATATATTGATATCAATCTATTCATGCGTGTTTATTGATATCAGTCTATTCATGACTATATATTTATACCTGATCCCGTCCATTTGTAAAAGTCTGTTCACACCTATGTGTTGGTGCCTGTCTAAACATGCATTCTATTTTTAACCTGCCTATTGATATCAGTCAATTCATGCCTATATATTGATACAAATCTATTCATGCCTGTATATTGATATCAGTCATTTCTGGCAATTAGTAGCAGTCAATTCATACCTATCTATATGTATATGTCTATATATGTCTTTCAGTTTATATCAGTCTATATATATATATATATATATATATATATATATATATATATATATATATATATATATATATACCTTTTTATATACCGCATGTAACAGCAAAACTGTCCAAATCGCGTAACAGCAAAAAATGTCCAATTGTTAGTTTAAGTTTTAACCGTTGTATCTTAGAAATGATTAAAGATATCATACTGGAATTCTCCGAGTTTCTTATAACGCTACTGGAATATCCTTTGAACAATAAGAATCTGTTTAGCTCTAAGCTGAAATGATTATCCCTTTTCTTGTTGTTGTGATCCAGGTTTCTTTTCTATTCTTTCCTCTTTTTTTTAAAAAAAAAAACTTACTCACCGTTCTCTGGGTGGTTCTTGAATGAACTTTGAAGAGGAAAGCCAGAGTATCTATATTGCTACCATTACTGAAGGTCTAAATGATCTTTTTCCTCTCACTACTGCTCAGTTAAGAAGACATAATGGACTTGATGCAAAACGGTTTTAACCTCTTTTTTTTCTAGCTGAATAACTCAAAGGGTTTTACAGTGATTCTTATAAAAAAATGGTGTCAAGTTGGCTAAACGTCTTATTTGAAAACCTGGGAAAAAGAAACTCATTTAGTTTAGTGTTTTTTTTGTTGTTGTTTTTTAGATATTAAACATTTTGTGGGATGGACAATTATCTCATACAGTTAAACGATTTGGACAATTTTACAGTTACACGCGGTATATGAATCTAGTCATGCCTATATATTGATATCAATCTATTCATGTGTGTGCATTGATGTCGTGCCTTTCAGTAGATATCAAATGACAGGAATGATCTCAGTATACAGGTAAGAATATATAGGCCTATATATTGATATAAATCTGTTCACGTTTCTCTGTTGATCTCAGTCAGTTCACAGTTATACCTTCGACAACACAGAAAGGTCGAAGAAAATTCGGGCCAAAATACTAATTTAAAACAACAGACAGGACAACAAAACTCTGAAAACAGGTGAAATAATGTATAATAGTAGCATCCAGGAAAAATGATTGTAGTTATTTGAATTTTCTGATGAATCATAAGTTTTAATGGTTATGATTTTACATATATTAGGTTGGTGTCAAAATAATGACGTAATAATGTCGTTTTTTGACGTTAAAAATACGTCAAAAAACGACATTATTGCGTCATTATTTTTTGCACCAACCTAATATAAGAGTAAATTTATTCATGACTATAGATTGATATAAATCTATTCATGTATGGATTCTATCAAGTCTATAACAGTCTATTCATGCCTATCTATGAATAGAACCTTGATATCAGTCAAGTCATGCCTATATATTGATATAAATCTATGCCTATATATCACTTCCTGTCAATTTATAACAGTCTATTCATGCCTATCTATTTTTGCGTGTCTATTGATATCAGTCTATTCTTGCCTGTATATTGATATCAGTCTATTCTTGCCTGTATATTGATATCATTCTATCCCTGCTTATCCATTGGTATATCTATTCATGCCTATATATTGATATCAATCTATTATTATGAACAATATTATGAACAGGACCCCTAGACTTCTAAAAAGACAGAAAAATCAATATTTCTCGATTTGCTTGAGGAATGTCTAATGAATTCTAATCCGAAAATAATTATATTCCAAAAGAATTTCTTATTTCTTTTCTGAGTTTAGAGTTTAAGTAATGCCGCCAATCGTTCAGAGTTCCGAGCGGAAGAAAATTTGAATGAATTTCAAAAGTGGGCTTGGACAGGAAGCAAATACGATTGTATTGACTAGGTAACTTGAAACGTCCTGGCATCTACACGCTATTTTACCTCCCCTGTAATTTGCTGAGACAATAATTACCGAGGAATCGCTACAAGTATAAACAGGTCACAGTAGGTAGTCGTTAACTAATAAAAACAAATGAGATGCTTCGCCTCACTGGAAGTATGCAAATTGCTATGGTTGAAGGCAGCGGTAACAATAGATTTTTTATACTAAGGTTCACTCGATACAATGTTCAAGAGGCAATCATGAATGTAAGATTAGGTAGATTAAGAGGATCAAGAGAATAGATAGCGAAAGACTTTTAACTTGAAGAGGTTAAAATTGTGTTTAAGAAAGCATCCACGTAGGAGATTGTTCCACGGATTAGCAGTTCTCAGGATTGTCGGATTGATTTTTTTTTTTTTTTTTTTTTGCGGCTCATCAATCATTTATGGGTTACCGTATATGTCGGTGTACAGGGCGAATGGTTGTATAACTCGACCCCAAATTTTCAAGTTAAAATGTATGTTTTGGACAATAATCGCCGTACAAGACGACCCCACTGAACACACAATTCGGATTGTAAAATGCACTGTATTGAATTTATGAAATATATTCAGTAAGCATATACCGTATTGACGACATATAAGACGCACGGGTGTATAAGACGAACCCAATTTCAGCATAGAAAAAAATAGTAAAACCTGCATATGCCATATAAGACGCAGGGGAATTTTAAGATATTATTAGTAAAAAAAAAAAAATAGTGCGCCTTATATGCGCTAAAACAGTACATTTTTTAACTCAAATTCTAATGAAAAATCGGTGAAGAGGTATTGTCAATTAACTACCACAGTCTACAACACCTTCTGAGTAGGTGCTGTGTTTTCGGTAGGATATTACGTTAGCCTGATGGACATGTCCCTTCTAGCCATCCACTCACTCCACTGTCCTCGAATGAGATCTTTAAACGACTTGTTAAGAAATATATTCCCCAAGCTAACACTTTACCATAAACTACAGGATTTATGATTCACGCTATTTACCTGGAGTATTTCGGTGGAGGAATTTTTTAAGGTTAAAAGGTTATAGGCCGACATATACAGTATTAAAATTCGAAACATTCTGGATTCTATCTATCTGAGTGAATATTACATTAACAATCTCTTGGGAGAATAGCAATGTTTTTTTTGTTTTTTTTTTTCTTACAGAGTCCGAGGCACCAATCAAAAATTATGAATAGACTGAGATTGTACACTATTTACATTATTCGGACTATTGTCACCATACTTATTACAACGTTTCGGCCGGTGTACGCTCCGGCCTTCTTCAGGTGTTTGGAATGTCGAACTGAACCCTTTAAAGGACACATGGCACAGTGGATAAAGGCGTTGGTTAGATCCATTTACAGGACCCAAAGAGTGTGAGTTCAATACCTAGTTAAGGCAGTGGAGAACTTGGAGAGGGGAATTAACAGGAGATAATTGATAACTGACATCCATCAAACATGGCACGTGGAACTAGAACAGTCTACCCCAGTGAGCGAAATAAATGGTTCAGTTCGACATTCCAACCAACTGAAGAAGGCCGGAGCGTACAACGCCCGAAACGTTGTAATAAATATGACGACAAAGATGAGGACAATAGTCCGAATAATGTAAACTGTGTACATAATACCTCGACTCAGAAATATAGACAAATACAGACTGAGATTGATATTGATATATGATAGATATGAATAGAGTATTATAGATATATAATAGATATAAATAAACGATATAGGTACACAGAATATGCTGGAACTGCTAGGCACGAATAATCTGAAATAGATAGAGATGTACAGATTGGTATAAATATACAAGCATGAATAGAGAGATATCAGGAGATAGCATGTATCAATAGACATGTATCGATTGATACAGATCGATATGTCGACTGATATCAATAGGAAGGCGTAAATAGACTGGTGCTAAAAGACAATCATGAATAGAAATTTCCAGAAACTAGTCTTACTATTTAACCCACAAGACGGGGGAGGAGCAGATCTCGGGAAAATGTTTGTGGAACCGCCTTTGACATGAATGGAATATAGAGGAAATCGTGTGATTAGATGCTGTCGATGTAACATGGTAATTTATAGCTGTAACGATCAGGACTAGTGGAATTGGAGAGTGGAGATGGCCTGGATATCTAGACATAGCGATAGGCTTGCAACGTTATGTCTGTAATAAAATCAGTCTGTATGGAATGGAAAATAAGTTGCCCCTTGAAAAGGACGCGTAAGCAATTTTGAACTCTTTCGGTTCTGGAAATTCTGGATTTGGAAATTCCCCTCCCCAGGCATGACAGCAGACTCTTGTAGAGATAAAGCACTACCGAAGCAATTTTTGGAGCGCTACAAAGAGTCAACCATATTCCCAGCTTCTTTAGCTATGATCGTATGCATGAGCTTAATTTGAGGTCTGGAGTAGACGTTTCAAGCAAAAAATCCTCATTGAGTTTGGCTGATTGTTTCATTTTGTTTAGCGGCATATCCACACTTCTATGGGTTATTTAACGCCGAAATGTAAATATTTTGAACACAATTTTATGACTTCAACTAAATATATTTTGAAGTCAATTGCATGTCTTCAATTACCGAAGGAAAAAATATGTCTACTTTGATATTTCTTCTTACTTTTAGAACACGTTGGAAATGAGGGTGTTTCAACTCCGTAGAGGTAGTATATTGCCTCCGAGCCGTAAAATTCTGAACTGTTGGAAGTAAAGATTAAAGCCTATCTGAATATTTGCCACAAAATAGCAACAGAGTAGCGAGAGTCTTGCAACATTGCATCTGTAGAGAAGAGACTGCAAAGTGGAGAGTAAATGTCCATCGAACGCCATCAAGATCATATTAATAACTTTGAATTCTGTTCAGTCTGGGAAGTGAATATGTAGCAGATCTGCTACAGATATGGCAGTGATATTCTACTTTTGGTTTATTCTGAATCTTTTATTTAAGAAAAAAACAAACAAAAGAATTCATGTCCATTCTTGAATGACAGAATGAGCCAACTATTTTTTTTTTCAGAAGCTTGGGGATCACTGCTCCAGTTACACCCGTTCCAGTTAAATTTGGTCTTTGAAAATCTTAAGGCAATGTCAGAGGTTATCTTCTGTCGTCTTAATTTCTATTCTTTAATTGTTCTATCGCCTTAATAATATTTTATTCTTTTACATTCAATAACCCTCCCACTCTGCGTCCTAGTGGCTTTATTGCCTGTTTCGGGGTGAAAAGATGAACTCCCACATACATTAATTTCTTGGATTATGTTCATATTTCAACAAGAAAAGTATGATGTATAAAAATGAAAATATAGTGACATACACATATACACTAATCTATTTCTGCGAAACGGTATAAAACGAAATGAGACTGGCCGATTTCTCGTTTGGGGCACTTAACCAGTACTCACACAAACACACACACACACACACACACATATATATATATATATATATATATATATATATATATATATATATATATATATATATATATATATATATATATATATATATATATATATATATATATATATATATATATATATATAAGGAATTAATGGATTTCATTTTAGCAGATACCGTATTTGACCAGACGCTCTGTTTAATTTAGGCAGTATTTATTTCGTCTACCGGACTGCGTATTCAAGAAAATACCTCGCCCGACAGAACTGGAACCTGCATCAACCTTTGTCGGAGAATCTACCATATAATGCGTTTTTAATGACAAACAAAATCATACTTTATTGTGAATGTTTACGGAGACGAGAGGCAAAAGCCCACCGAATCAGACGCAGGTTTCAATCCTGTACGAGGGTATAATTTTTATTATGTTTGCTCGAGGCCACAGGTCTGTAGATGAATTAAATACTGTTTAAAATAAATGAAGCCTCTACACAAATATGGGTATCCGCTAAAAATAACTTTATATTAATATATTTTGAGGCATGCTGTATTTATGGGTAAAAGTGCTCAATATCAGAAACAGAGCGTGTATATAAATGCAAAATATAAAAATGGGTACTGAATTCAACATCAGTAAGCGGCAACAGTCTGTTTGATGTTTGAACGCATTCTACAAGATTGAATCGTGAATCAGACTGTCACATTTCGAAATTGAGCACTGTATCAACTTATTCACACACAGACACACACACATACACACATATATATATATATATATATATATATATATATATATAAATATATATATATATATATATATATATATATATGGGCGTGTCCATTTAAAATTTTAAATTAATCAATATCAGATTTTGAAATCATATTCAGGTCCTGAATTTTTCTAACTGTTCGTATACAAGATACATAGATAGATAGATAGATAGATAGATAGATAGATAGATAGATAGACAGACAGACAGATGCGTGCTTAGATATAACTAAAATACATTTAGTGTTGTAGTCTTTCACGAAACCACCGTTGTTGCAATTGGAGTGAACTGAACTCTTATTCGTATGTGCTATTAACCTACTAGTCGCCTCTCACTATTCGCAATGGCTAATTACTTTTAAACCAAGGAGAAAGTTGTCCCTTCCAGCTGTATTTAAGTGTTTCACAGAGAACTGGGGCTACAAATTGGTAGGATCTAATTGTTGCAATATTGATCTTACTTCAAACTACAAGTTTACACGTTATCTGTCGAGTGGAATAATTTTAGAAGTGGTAGAATGCCATTATGAAATTGGGCCAAAAACATGGACGAGTAAGAAATTGTTTGAGAAACACTAATTTACTGGGATACGTTGTGAGGATCGAACTATGTAAGCTATGTTTTTCTCAGACTCACGTATTCTTTTTTGAATGTGCGAATTAGGAACTGGAGATGTCAAAATAAGGCAAGAAGAGAAATTTAAATATATATATTTTTTTCTATCAATCAGTCATTCTATTTATCTTGTATACGAACGGTGAGAAAAAATTTTAGACCTGAAATTGCTTTCAAAATCTGATATTGATGAATTTATTAATATTTTCAATTGTTTGCGCCAAACTTTCTCTTTTATATATATATATATATATATATATATATTTTTTTTTTTTTAAATAAATAATTATATTTATGCTCTACTTTCGTATCGAGCACTATTTTTTAAAAATAATTACAAAAAATACTAAGGAACTTTGGATCATTTACCAAACCAGTTTCTTTCCTATTTTCTACAATATTTTCACATATATATATATATATATATATATATATATATATATATATATATATGTGTGAAAATATTGTAGAACTCAAGTTAATTCAAATATTATTTTGAAGTTTTCGGCTCTTGTTTTGAAACATGAGACCTCTTATGTAGCGAGTTGGAATCATATTTTTAAATAAATAATTATATATATATATATATATATATAAAAGTTGATAAAGTGGTCAATTTCGAAAAGTGACAGTCTGGTTCACGATTCAATCCTGAAGGTTACGTTCAAACATCAAACAGAATGTCGCTTACTGATGTTGATTTCAGTGCGCATTTTTATATTTTGCATTTACATACACGCTCTGTTTCTGATGTTGAGCACTTTTACCCATGAATATAGCATGCCCCAAACTATAATAATCTAACGTTACTGCGAAGAAATGATGTAACAGAGATGTGGTCCTATAGAATGATGCTGAGGACACCATGGACGGATTATATGAGCAACAAGGGTGCCTTAGGGAAAGGGGATATAAAAGGAGACCTGAATTTAATATCAGTGAGAAACAGTTGGAATTACTTGGATACATAATTATGAAAGAAGGCTTGGCAAATTTGATACTGACCGGACATAATGAAGAGTAGAGGAAAATGGCGAAAAAGACATGTATCAAAATAATGTAAATGTATGACAGAACAGGGAGTGAGAGGGATAGTAGAAAAGATAAATATTGCTAAGCGCTACAAAAGGTAGGAAGTTGTGGAGAGCCATGATCGACCGCATCATGAAAGAACATATAAGAAATAGGTGCCGATATATAATTGCATGCAGAGATATAAATAAAAAATACCCATATATAAAACATAAATTTAAATTTATTTATAAATGTAAAAAAACAATAGGAAAACTGTAATAGTAGCCGACACGTTTCGTCTAATGTGGACTTTTTCAAGTCAAAAGCGAAATGAATTTATTAAACAAAGTAACTAATAATAACAAAACAAAATGTCCTTAGCAACTGGAAGAATTTAGAGAACACTATTTTCATACCGTTAACTGAAAATTACGTCAAGTACTGTCACGTGTGGAGATATTGTTTTTATTGTTGTGTGGGACGGATTCAACCATTTTATTTAGATTTCTTGATACTGTTCTGTACGTTTGTTTGGGAGAGTAGTAACTCTGTTAAGAAAGGTGAAATAGGGAGAAAACCTTGGCGTAAATTAATATATGGATTTATTATACATTTAAATATATATCTAATACATGCGTACAAAAAATGATGTATATATATATATATACATATATATATATATATATATATATATATATATATATATATATATATATATATATATATATGTATGTATGTATGTATGTATGTATGCATGTATAATAGTATATATAAATACGCATTCATATATATATATATATATATATATATGTATAATTACACATTCACACACACACACACATATATATATATATATATATATCGGGGTGGGTAAATTCTCGCCATTTTATTATTTTAATTTCGCGCATGCGCGTTGTTTATTTTTTATTTTGTCGACTGCACAATATAGTAGGGTCAGTTGGGAACCATCTATGAGAATATATGTTGCAATTCACTCAGCCAGAAATTTGGAAACCGCATGCAGTTCTGTTTGACGTTCGCGTCGGAAGCTCCAATGCGATTATTCTTTGGGCGTAAATCTGAGGACAGTGCAGAGGTTTGGGGAAGACTTGAATGAGTCTAATGATGAGTACAAATGTTATTGGAGTGATCACTAGTGATGGCGACGTTATACCTCCGTTTATTTACCCACTGGACCTCAACACTGATACCTACATCAAGAGCGTTAAAGATGTATTGCTGAGCTGGGTCAAGAGTGGGGAGATGTTAAAATACCCTATGTCTGGCAACATACTACACAAACAGGAGAACCTACTCATGGCTGTCAGACAATTTCTGCCAACATATCACATCTTAGATCTGGCTACCTAACTGCCCAGACTGCAATCCAATTTATTATGTGTGAGACACTGTTGGGCGAAAGCCCAACAAAACTCTTTGTAGCACCAAAGATGAAATGAAAGCAAGGATTATGGCAGCATTCACCAACTTAAGCAAGGAGACAGTCCAGAAGAGTTGCAGGTGATTCCGAGTTCCTGGTTGAAGTCAATGGCAATTTTATTGAAAAGATTTACTCTTTAAAATTGCAAGATATTTTTTGTGTAATTTTGGTAATTATATCTGTGAAAATGAGATGTCAGTGTTATTTTCATTTTTGCGTATAGACGACAATTCATCCATCGCACCATATATATATATATATATATATATATATATATAAGTACTCATTTTACGTATATATGCCCACACGCATGCGCATATATATATATATATGCGCAAGCGTATATCTATCTATCTATCTATCTATCTATCTATATATATATATATATATATATATATATATATATATATATACATACATATATATATATATATATACATATATATATATATATATATATATATATATATATATATATATATGTATATAAAGAGGCGAGACACAGATATGTATGTTGTATATGTTTGTATCTGTGTCTGTGTACATTAAATTATTCAATGAGATGAAGACACACAGAGATAAACTTATCTTGTATATTAATTGCAAAATATTTTATAAAATATAATTGCTTTCGGGTATGTTCTCATCATATTTTTTTTCTATTTTTATGATTAAGTCGTATCTTAGACGAAAGCATTAATTTTCAGTGTGCGCCCACTTCAACGATATAGGCTTTGTAGTTACCTACCTTGCATTTAAAAGAAGAAAAAAAGAAGTCTTCTCTCATATACATTTTCAATTATTGGCTCTGAATTGGTCCCAGAATTGAGATGAAAACAACTCTCATCACCCACTCTTGTCTCTCCCCCCTACATCCCTATTTATCCCGTTCACCTACCTCAAACACACAGACCACTTAGAGATGCGCAATTGTTTGTCTATGTGTGCGCCAAGGCCCGTCAGCAAACAAGCTGAACAAAATAGTTCTATAAGTAAATTAACCTTCGTTTATACGCAAGAAGAGATGTTTTATATTATTAAGCGTTATTATACAAACTAATTGGTTGTTAGATATTTCAAAATCCTTCTGCAGGATTTTTTTTGTTTGTTTGTTTGATATTTTACCTTGCTTTGCCTGCCTTTTGTGCCCTCGTTCTCCTCACAGACATTTGATTCTTGACTTGACGTGAATCATTTTTGTTCTTTCTTGTTTTTGCCTTTGTTGACTTGTTTTCTCGGTCCTTTGTATATGACAACGATTTTTGCCTTTCTGGGTATTATAAGATTTTATAAATCCTTCGTGTCTTATATCAATATATCCCAATTATTGTCCTACTTATTATAAGCGTATTCTGATATTAAGAAGAGTAGGAAAAGAAGAAACACAAGAAAAACAAGATGAAGAGTGAGAAATAGTTGCATCATCAAAATAATCACTGACTGGTAAAGAATATACTTTACCCCCCCCTTCACTTCTTCTATACGCTGTGTCTCTCCATGGCGTAGGCAATCATGGCTCTCCATCATGTCCTGCCCTTTGTAGCTCTTAGCAAATGTTCGCTTTTTCGTATTTCTCCTAAACCTTGTTCTGCCACCCATTTATTCAGGCTCACTAAATAGATCATACGTTGTGTTCCTCTGTCCCTCTTGTCTTCAGTGTTTCCTGTGAGTATCAGATTTTCCGAGCCCTCTTTCCTCATTACCTGCCCTACAAAATTCAACTGTCTCTTCCTGATGTTCGGCATAAGTTTCCTATTGTTTTTATTTTCTCTGAAACTTTGTCGTTTCTCACATGTTCGTTTCGCTGTCCATTTATTCAAGCTATGTTATGCGTTGTTTACCTCTGTCCTTTGAGTGTCAGATTTTCCAAGCCTTCTTTTCTTGTTGTGTGCCCTCGACATTTCAACAAGTATAAATTTCCTTTTTTGTTTCCATTTTCTCTTAAATTTTGCTCACATGTTCGATCCAAGGAAACCTCAGCATCTTTCTGTATATTCAGGTTTCTGTTTCAAGTCTCTTCTTCATCTGTGAGTAAATTGTCCAGCATTCACTGCCAGAAAGGATGGCTGATATTACGTAACAGTTCAGTACTCATTTCTTTGTTTCTAACGAAATGTTTCTGTTTCTTAATAATGTTCTTAGTTTTTTGGTTTTTTTTTAAATATATCTTTGGCTCTTCCAATGCGCCTTCGGGTTTCAGTGTCGTAATTTTTGCCATTTGTTAAAATACTTCTCAGGTATTTAAAATTTTGCACGTTAATTTTTCTCATGTGTCTACATATATTATTTGATTATTTTAATTCTTGTTTATAATTTATTAATAAATAAAACATTGTATAACCATGCTTGCCCTGGTTGAGTAAATTGTTGATTCTTCGCGAAGGGAAGCCTCCCATGTTATTAGACACAAGTTTGCTTCTTATCTGTGCCCATAATTTTTTTTCTGATTCTCCGTAGATTTAATGGTCTAAGAATAGAGATTAGTTATAATATAAAGGCGAGAAAATTAGTGAGTATTAACCACGACATTGAGTCGAGAATCGGTTGTGGCAGCTCAATGACCACCATTTTAATGCTAGCTTCTATCGGTGACAGCTTGATGCAATATTGTGCGAGCGTGTTAATTTTATTTTATTTTTTTTTTATTTATAGAACCGCGTTATCTCTTATTTTCTCCTGATGCCTGATTTGTTTTCTTTGTCAATGGAGTCTTTTATGAGACGCATGTCAAGAAAGCACTAAAACAGCAGGAACGTGAGAAAGGCGGTAATAAAGAGAGAGTAGATTGTTCGAGCGCGGACACGGAAAACAATGAACTGTAGAGAGGAGGGAACCAAAGGCTTAGGTGAACGTCAGGAAGAAGTGGGCCGAACGTTTGAAGAATTAATCTCGATTCAATGCCGCCCAACAAAAGAAGACAATGATCGAAACAATCATAACGGTGTTGAAAGGAAGGGACACAACTGATACTTTTGCTAATAGCCAATGTAGTTATTGCCATGGCTATATGTTTAATGAGAATGCTGAGGCCGATAAAGCTAACCGCATGGAAATTACGATGATAAGTTGTCTCTATTAATAATACGAAGGCTATATTCATAAGCGTTATATTATTACTATTATTTTTACTACTGCTACTAAGAATACTATTAATAATAATATGGTAAGTATTGACTTTGAAGTTTCATATGCGGACCCCAAAGAAATGGAAAGTAATTAAAAGTACCAGGATCTAGCTAGGGAGTTGACAAAGCTATGGAACAGTAATTTCTGCAATAATAAGTGCATCACGTAAAAGCATCACTGAGCATTTTGGTAAAAATGGAATTATGACCGAGATTGTAGACCTCTAGAAAACTGAAATCATTTACTGTGCTAGAGTTCTCCGAAAATTTTCTTGAGTTACGAGGAGTCTTTTTTACACCATTTCTCAAGAACGGAATTTCCATTGAAAGCACCAATGTGCGGCACCAACATAACAATGATAATCACGACCTTATTAACTGACAAGCGCTTGGAGAGCAATCACCCTGGTATCATAAGTGCGCACAAGAGTGGTTGCGAATAGATCCTGATGGGCGTTGCGGTACCTTGTGATAAAATCATCGTGAAGGCCAAGTAGTCGAAAAGGCAGAGGTAGCTAGACTTGACCCCGAAAATCAGAGAAATATAACAAGCAGCAATTCAGATGCCCCCCCCCCGCCTTTTTCATTGTTGATGCCCTTGTGACTATTTCCAGGAATGTTTCAGGACGTGCAGGACGTTTTGACGACACCTGACATTATTGAGAGAACTCAGGTAGCAGCGCTGCTTGAAACAGCTTCCGTGCTGAGGAAACAGTTTGGAACAGCTACAGTGCGTCTCTAACTTGTGGATAGAAGCTGAGATATAAGCATCATCACCCGGCCGAAACATCTAAGAGTCGGTGAGCGTATCAAACCAAACAATAATAATTTAAAATACCTGTAAAAATTTCACGTTTTTCCCGCTTCAATCTTCTGATGAATCTTAATTCTTCAGTTAATGATTGAATAAACTCATGGCGAGTTCAATGACATTAAAATATCCGTAAAAATTCCTTTGTCCCATCGTTTAATACTTGAGAAAACTTTCAGAAAATATTGCAATAACAACAATGAATATGAATGCTGGTCTTTATTTATGAAGTGGGTACAAATTTAGATTTGGAATTGGCAATTTTTTTCCATTTCATAGAAACAGCCGTTAAACAATTCTATCTTCCCTGCCATTTGTATGTCTTTTCTACGCAATCAAAAAGGGAGAGTCGAGTATTTATGAGGTATTGGCAGGATAAATCAAGCACTTCTATTTTCCGTCCTTTCTTTATAGTCAAATCCCCGCCTAACGATCAAAGGCAGTCAAGAATGGATCCTGATAGGCATTGCGATACCTTGGGATATCGTGAAGGCAGAGCAGGCGAAAATACAGAGGTACCAAGACTTAGTACTCTCTCCAAGAATGTCTCTGCCTTGAAGAGCGCCTTGGAGATTGCTCAGGTGGTAGCACTACTTGGAAAAGCTCATGTGCCAAGGTAAGTGTTGGGCCTCTAAGCCGCAGGTAGAGGCTGAGATATGATCCTTAGCATCTGGGAGAAACACCTAAGAAGAGATAGGAGTGGATATCAATTTCAACAATACTACTACGAAAAATTTACAAGGAAAATTCAGTTGTCACTGATGACAATTCCAGAACAACGTAACTATAAACAATTTTTTTCTATCCTCTGCCACCCGCAATGATGGAAAAAGCATTACCTCGAACCATCGCCAGTGAGACACGCTACAAGAGCCACTCTGTTTCACGAGGCTCGTTCCTCAATCGAGACGCAATCGAGCCAATCCTCCGAAGGAACGCCATCGAACGAGGGCCAATAACCCCTGAAGTCTCCACTGCCACCGGAGTAAAAAAAATTTATCCGCAAGAGAAGAATATTTAACTATTTTTTTTTTTCATCTCTGCGTCTTGCGCGACGGATCCCGGCTCAACCACGGACCTGATCAAATTACCGACCGAAAAAGTATCCGCACAGGTCGCATCCCAAATCAATGACTTCCCCGAAAAACTGTATATTAGTCTGAGCTGTAAGTAATTTCCGTTTTGGAACCAACTGTAATGACGAATGTATCATTCTAATTTTAAGTAAACTAACATACCTTACATTTTGTATGGCAGTTGCAGCGTACATATAATATTAAAGAATAAATTTATTAACTCCACTAATGGTTGGATCGAAAGTGTATTTATGCTACCGAATGTTATGAGAATTAAAGCAAGGGAATAACGCTAATTAAACTGGCAAAATAAATATAGTGTTTATGGTGAAGTATCCAGCCAGCCAGAACGGGCTGTCTATGGAGAGTAGAATTGTCCTCAACGCTGACTCGCATCTGAGCATCGGGGTCGTCTCCATATTCCTTTACTCCCCACTGGTGGTCCTGACGGAGATGGCTGTGAATGTCCAGTTGGGAGCAGGAGTTACAGAGGAGTGTAGGTGTTATGGACGGCTGGACGAGTCGGCCGCTCCTGGCAGCATGTCGTAGATCATCTGCATGTTGACCGTTGGAAGAGTTAAATAATATATATATATATATATATATATATATATATATATATATATATATATATATATATATATGTGTGTGTGTGTGTGTGTGTAGGTATGTATGTATGTGTGTGTGTGTTGTGAGTGTGTGTGTCTGTGTGTGTATAGAAAAAAACAATAGGAAAACTGTAGTTTTAGCCAACGCGTTTCATTTATATTCCTTTATAGATATTGTCTTTTTCTATAGTTTAATTCTGAGAAAATATTTACATATATATATATATGTGTGTGTGTGTGTGTGTATCTGTGTGTCTGTGTGTGCGAGCGTGTTTGTGTGTATGTGGGTGTGTGTATCTGTGTATCTGTGTGTCTGTGTGTGCGCGCGTGTTTGTGTGTGTGTAGTAGTCATGATATTATTTGTTTCCATGCATGAAACATTTTGCATTCGTTGCCCGACCAGCCGGCGATACTATCGGTTGATAATATAAAACATTTTTATTTTTTTAAAGAATTTGTCAGTAAAATAGGATTTCTCAAGTCCAGTTACTATTATCGCTCTTTCTAGTACAGATGGAAGTTTCCATCCTAACCTCTTGTTTGATTCTTCGGTGAAAGTTCAAAATCTTGATTATGTCTTAATTATCCCTTTTAGTTATATGTGCATTTTATTTCTTCTTGTAATTCGGAATCTTCAAGTGAGATAATTGTTTTCTGAGTGCGTCATCTCAGTCTATAAGATATTGTGAAGTGTTTCATTCCCTTTAAAGCATTTTTAATCACCGATCTAAGAAAACGGTTGTTAATAACTGATAGATTAGATTTCTGAATTTGTTGAACTACATGCATAACATCAATAAAATTAGCTGCGAAATAGCTAGGCTATTTGAAAAATTTTACTCTAGTTTTTAGGCTAATAATTTGATTTATTAGAGTTTTGCGATGTTGGGCAAAATTACTCTTAGTGCAATATATCCTGTGTTGACTTTATTTGTTATCTAGAGAATATGGACCTGGGGAATGTTATCCTTTGCCAAAAAGTAATGCAGAAGCCAATCTATCGCTGATCTAATTTTTGTGTTGTGAGACGACCACACTCTACACACATTCCTTCCAAGCACTGCTATAAGCAACGGAATTGATTGAAAGCGTTATAACATCATTCAGTTGTATGGATATGAGTTTGCTTACCTCGGTTTCACGCTTTTGCGATTATCAGACAAACATACCCATACAACTTATTATGTTAGCTCTATCACTGATATTGAGTACTTTCCAATAAGTAACTCGCATATAATGTATATATATATATATATATATATATATATATATATATATATATATATATATATATATATATATAAATTCATGAATCATTCATACAAAAAACAAATTAGAGGTTAATGATATAAATGGCGAGAATTCATCGTCGCAAACAATATAAATAAGATACATCATAATGTATTCTCGCCATTTAAATCATTAACCTGTATATTTGTTTTTGTATGAATAATTCATGAATTTATCAATTATAATTACACCTTTTAATTGAATATATATATATATATATATATATATATATATATATATATATATATATATACATATATATATATATATATATATCGACAAATAGAAATTGCGAATTACTACATTACTAAAATATTCAAAAATCTAGCGTCGCATTACTGAACGCTCAAAAAATTCTTAAGTGTTACACTTTAAAAAACAAAAACATCTTTCGTGAAGTATCACATTCATTTTCGTCTTGGAATTTTACCCGAAATTACCTGAAATTGAGAAAAAATAACAGATATGCCTGAGGATGACAAGTGTTTTGTCGAAAGTACGTGGAATATGGTGTGACATCCAACCGTTACGTCAAATTGTGACGTCAGCCGATCCCGGGTCTTGTCCTGCTCTTCACGGCACAAACTGTGGCATCCAAAACCGATCCAGAGTCTTATCCCGGTCGCGGCGCCAATTGTGATGATCTAACCTTTAAGTGATTCGGATGGGAATCTTGTTAGATTCGATACCAGCCTCGTCGTTCCCAACTCGTTTCCAACGTCTGGTTACCGAAGTAACTCTTTTGATCCCCAGTCTGCCTACCCACGTTGTGAATTGATCTTAGGCAGACGAAATCAATCAACGTTGGGGCCGTACTGCAAGCTCGAGTTCGAATGAGGGCGGTATCGCACAAGTACGGGCAAAAGAAAATAAAATAATAAGTCGAAAACAGTATCAAAAAAAGGATAACAATACTTTATATCTGGTTGCTGGATACATAGGACTGCGTCTATCTCCCGACCCGCTATATGAATTGTGACACGTGGTTTTCAGGCGAAATTCACAAAGCTTATTTTGGTGGTGTGAGTCTAAGTCGTCCTTCAAAAAATAAATTGTCCTTGGTTTGAAGATGTGTTCGGAAGTTGCGCGAATCTTGGTCAGCTCTTCGTAGCGGGGCTTCAGAGCTCTCAACTGGAATTCTTTCTCGAACTCAAAACTAAACTCAGCTGAAACTCTAACTCTACTTTTGCTCGCTGCGAATTTGCTTATATGGACGCCGATTCAAAACCGGGGGTGGGCTCGTCGGGGTTTGAGGTTCCCTGATAAGTCTAAATCCATAAACCCTTTCTTTTGTCTTCGGTCAGGAAAAATTCATTATTTCCATTTTTGGAAGTCTTCTCTTACTCCCACCTTCTCTTATTTTCATATGGACATCTTCCCACTTCTTCGTAGTAATCCCTCATACTTTTACTCACTGCGGCTGCCTCCTTGCGTCACATGATCACCTCCGCCTGGCTGGTTAGCGTTCAACCAATGGTCGATCAACAGTGTGGGCGTGACTAGACTAGCCTTGTTCTTAAAAAAATATATATTTTGTTCAAAGAAAAAAAAAATTATCTTTTTCTTTTCTTTTTCTTTCTTTTGTTTCTCTCTTCTTCTCTGGCCGCCAAGAAGACAATACGACCCGTAGAGTGACAATCTCAATTCTTATCCTAACGTCACGGCATATGGAATTCTTCAATCAGATTTTCGCCAGCACCAAGAGGCTAGTCAACCAGACACACTCATTCTTCGTCGCCACCGAAATATTGTTTCGCTGTCATTCCAATACAGCCCAGATGTGTTTTCTGTCAATGACACCTCCCATCGACAAAGACCCAACCTAGAGATGACTCTCTTTGTGTGTGGTCAACAGATGACCTATTAAATTGTTTTCAGGCAGCATCATGACACAAGTAAACCTTTATCTATTTAAAACTCTGTATCACCTGGTGTTTGTCGATTAGCTTTATGACAATGGCCATAATAATTTTCATCATTCTTCATTTATCAAAACAACATTTTCAAATGTCTCTTCTCGTAGGTGACTTTATCTTTAAAAATTTCCTCGCGGGGAACCCCACCACCCCCCGACAATCCGCCTGTCACAAAGACACAGTTAATTTTTTATCTATCTAAACAAAACAATGTATTAACCTGGACCCTGCCAGCCAGCCCCGAGACAATGGCCGACAGAACCCTCACCAGTGTCTTCCATTATCAAAATAACATTTTCAAATTGTATTTCTTGTGGGTGGCCACCTGTTATCATATAAGTTAAGTCTCGCCTTTCTTCATCTCTCTTTTCCTTCTCATTTTCCTTTCCTTCTTTTTCCTTCTTTTTGCGCCCCTAAATGGTGTCACAATGGACCGAACATCTAATCCATTTTACAATTAATAAAAACAAGGATCGTATAGTTCAGCGAGTGGTCAGTGAGTTACTGACATATATAATCTGATAGCGAAGTGAATTTGCCATTAATTTATTGATTTATTCTTTGAATGACTACTTTACAATATATATATATATATATATATAAGAATAAGAGAGAGAGAGAGAGAGTGTTCAGATCGCTACTCTATTTTTCTGGCTATTGTGATCGTGAGGCGTTCTGTTCTCCTGATCTCGCGGTAGCGAGGAACACGAGTGGCGATTTGAACTTAATCGCTTTTTTGAACGGTTTTGCAACTTAGCGTGTTTACTCCGGCTTAGTGGTTTAGACATTGAACACTGCCTTATTGCATAGATAGGTGCCTGTCATTTGTTTTTCAGTTTTATTGCCTTTCAATTGGTTTTTGTTTTTTTTGTTGGCTCCTTTATTTATTCATTCTTTTTTTTCTTTTCTTTTGTCACTTGACAGGCTCCGTGTTGCTTGACGTGAGGTAGCAGATACAAGTTTTACAAATATTTTAGTCTGTTTTAATTAATTAATTATATATATATATATATATATATATATATATATATATATATATATATATATATATATATATATATATATATATATATATATATATATATATATATATATGTGTGTGTGTGTGTGTGTGTGTGTAAATTGGTAAAAGTACGTCAGGCTATATGACGGTTCCGTAAAGGATACAGGTTCGATTCCTGTTGGAGGACGCATATTTTTCTATGACAATTTCTCGGACATTCAGGTCGGTAAATGATGTTAATACTGTTTATTATAAACAGAGCATTTACTTAAATATCTGTATCTATAAAAAAAGAATGTATAAACATAAAAATCTCTTTATATATATGTGTATATATATATATATGTATATATATATATATATATATATATATATATGTATTAAAAAAGAGAGACAAACTGCTAAGGTTTTTTTGATATAATGTGGATTTCTTTTAGTGTATATATTGTATTTTATTCTTCACATAAACATACACACAGACACACACAAACACACATATATGCGCGTGAGTGTGTGTTTGTCTGTGTGTTTCACGCACATACACAAACCGACAAACACACACTCGCGCGCATATATGTGTATGTGTGTGTGCGCGCGCGCTCGCGTGTATTACATTTAGGGATAAATCTCTCATTTAAGGCGCCCAGTTAGTTTTTTCCAGTGTCGAATAAATCGTTTGATGTCAGGTGGAAATATCAACAGTGAAGTGTTCTAAGGTCTTTTATTATTAAATTGTTTATCTTGTATCGTCACAAAAGTAACGGCTAGTATTTTATTTTTCAACTACAGTAAGTACATATGTACGCGATGGCTGCTGTAAAGTCTTCGCTGAGTCTAAATTGGCCTTCCTCCACGATTCGAAATAAATGTGATGTTTTGATCATGTGGTCAGATTTTCGAAGTGATTTCGAATGTATGAAAATGAAGGTAAGAAAGATACGAAAGACGCTGGTGATATTAGGAGAAGAACGTGATCAAAAAGCAGAAAGAAAGAAAGAAAGAAAGAAAGAAAGAAAGAAAGAACTAATTTAGATTTTTACAAGATAGTGTGGTAGAAAAAATGCATGTTGATAAAATGTTATCAGAATAAAACGAAAAGAATATATATGGCAATATAAAGAAACATGCTAAGGAATGTGGTGATAATAGAAAGAAAAAAAGAAAGAAAGAAAGAAAGAAAGACAGAAAGAAAGAATAATGGCCGAATTTGAAGGAAACGAAAGCCAAAGAGTGGCGTCAGTAATGAAGAAAAAAGATGGAGACCAGGAGGAGAAGGATGAGAAGAAGGAGGAGAAGAAGGAGGAGAAGAAGGAGGAGAAGGAGAAGAAGCAGAAGAGGAGGAGTAAGAGGAAAGGGGGGGAAGGAGAACAATAGGTGGTTTATTAAAAAGAGTGTTTAAATTAATGGACGATGACGACGACGACGACAACGACGACGACGACGACGATGGGGATGACGAAGAAAGAATAATGGTCGAATTTGAAGGAAACGAAAGCGAAAGAGTGGTGTCAGTAATGAAGAAGAAGAAAAAGATGGAGACCAGGAGGAGAAGGATGAGGAGAAGGATGAGGAGAATGTTGAGGAGAAGAAGAGGAAGAAGGAAGAATAGGAGGGGAAGGAGAAAAATTGGTGGTTTATTAAAAACTGTGTTTAAATTAATGGACGATGACGACGACAACGACGACGACGATGGGGATGACGAAGAGAAGTAGAATGTCACTTTAATAATAATAAAAAAAAAAAAGAATAATTAAAAATGGCAAGAAAGGAAGGTATAAAGAAAAAAAATAATCACGGGGAAAAGCAGAATGAGTTGAAGACAAAATGAAGATATACATTCGGATAGGAATCAAAGAAAAAAAAAAGGTCAGTTGAAGATAGAATTCTCTTTCCCTCTTTCGCTGTCTTCAACATTAATTTCACCGTCGTGTTTTAAATAACTGCTTGCTTCCCAATGTTTGAAGATATCTCGAGGCCAGCTACGCCGAGGCTGAAAACAAGAAAAGAAAGCAAAAGGTCACAATCTACCTGGAAGCATCATTACTAACCTCTGACTCCCTTAAACAAGCATTTCGAATCGGAGGCCCTTTATTTCTTGCGACCCGCTGAGACAGTGGCGTTTCGAAAGAGTACCAGTTCGGTGGCCTTTGATCATTGTCTTTTCAAGCTCGTGAAGTGCATGGATTTTATACCGTAGGCAAAGTGATGCTACCCACAGAGGAGGAAAGAGAGAGGTGGTTTGTTAACGTGACACCATCAGAAGCAAAAGCCCTTCCGACTTTTCCTCCATTCCTCCTGACCCCTACCTGCAAACTGGGGAAACTGACAAAGTAGCATTTAACCATTTTCAGCAGAAGAATCACTGTACTGCACAAAAAGTCATTTCGCCTTAGCTGTTAAATTTCTCATCAGTGGCCATTTAGAGAGAAATGCTTTTCTTATTGTTTCAAACGTCATTTTAGTTTTGGTATCTCAACTGATTTACTAAAAGAATAGTAAACCATGATGAAACAATGCTCTAAACGTAATAAAGACAAAGTTTTATCGCCCAAATTTTATGTTATTAAAAGGAAATATCAAATAATTTTTTAATTATTAAATTATATTTTATTTTTATCCTTTTAAGGACATTCGAAATTTTACTTAAAACCCTTTTTTTTCCGTCAGTGTGAGTGTCTCTGTATTTGTCAAAAATTAACATAGGAAATCTTAGCGGCTTTTTTTTTTTGGCGGTGAAAATCACATTTTAGAATAGAAATTCTTGCAAAAATCAAATAATTGTCAGATGACACTTTCAACATTTATTTGCAAATGAAGTAAATTATTTTAGAAAGGTGTTCTTTACAGAAAAGCTATAACTATTTAAATTTCTTTTATTTTAATTTCCTAATACTTCCGATTTTTTCCAAGATAATCTTCAGTGGTACAAAACTATATGTTATGAAAATAAAAGAAATTTAAACAGCTATAGGACATTTCTCCCACCTTTTAACATTAATACACGGAAGGTTATTCGTGAGTATGAAAGGATTTTATTAAAAATCAATTTTCTTTTAAAAAAGAGGACTCCCAAATAACGAAAACTAAAACATTATTAAATTAGAAAATCTTTGAATTGCTTTTTTGAATAAGTTATATTATGGACAGTAATGTCTTCATGAAAAATTCTTTTTTCGATGAATAATGATTTTTACAAGAATTGTTTTCATTTTATCACATTTTAATTAGAAGCATTTATAAAGTTTTAAATCTTTTAAAATTCTATATTAATTTGTGCCGGTTAGGTCACATTGTTATTAAGTATAAACGATATTTTATTAATCATAAGTGGAAACAATTCATCGAGCACTGATATTTTAAAAACATTTTGGAAGTTTTTGTGTGTACAAACGAACTATTTTTTGTAAATACTGACCTTATCAAAAAAATAAGAGCGATAACTACAGCAAATTTAAAGTCAAATTACCTAAAATAATATCAAACATTAGATTACGGAGAATATTTTTCTTAATTTTTAAAATACTGCGTACTTTAAAAATTACGCGCTCACGTTATATTCCTCGGGTATTTTTTACAGATATATCCATCATAGAAAAAATCAAATAAACTTCCGTCGATGATTCAATATGTCATACTGTCAACACATAAAATATGCAGTTACTGCCGTGTTACAAAAAATTGCTTTCATACGATATTTTAAATTAGAAGTGTGTAATGTTTGTTTTAAATCAGATTAATTAAACTTTAAATCAGCTAATATTCCTCAAATCAAGTTTCAGAAAAGTACATCTTATTTTTGAAAGATGTTTTAATAGAGAATTATATTTTGATGATGAAAGGCTAAAAATGGCGCTAAAATCAGCGATGTTATAGCGAAACTCTTTCCAGTCAATTTAAATTAATTTGGAAATAGAGTAAAGTAATTTTCTTTTTGGATATACTCAATTTAATCTATTAGCTTGAGATTAAAACTAAGATAAAAGGTTAAAGAAAGATTTTTCATTTTTTTAAATTCTTTTAAACCTTAGGTATCGCGAATCTGTACAGCTATTTATTTATTACAGTGGAGAATAACTAATAAATGAATAAGAAGAAGTAATAAAAATGTCAGATCAAAAATATATCCATTAACTCTTCAGAAACATAATTCTTCAGAGACATAAATGCTTCAAAACAAATAGAAATTGGTTTCAGTTTAAAAAGTATAATATCTATACATGTAATATCAAAGTTTTTGTTGAAGAAAATAAAATAGTTTTTAATTTAATACCCCAAAATTGCAAATGCCAGCCAGAAACGTTTTTATACTATGTGTGGCGGCTACAATTTTAACAAAATACGGGCTACAGAATGTTGATATCGGAAACAGAAATGAAGCGGCAGGAATTTCTACAGAAGGTAGTAAAAGAAGAAATGACTAAAGGGCGATTTTAAGAAAACAGAATATATGGTTATTAGCAAAAGGAGCAACCCAGGATGTGAACTATAATTTGAAGACGCTGCAGTCAAACAAGTACAAAAATTTGAATATCAAAGAAGTTTTTTTTTTTTTTTTTTTTTAACTGAAGAGGGAAAACCTGACTTTGAAATTCTAAAGGAGCAATGGGATAGCTAAAGTTGTCTTCCTGTTATATTGGAATAAAGTGTCGCTACCAACGCTGGAGTTTGAACACAGATCACCAGAGAGCAAACACAGGCGATCCAATTTTGAATAAGTAGATCACGTGATGGCAAATGAAAACATATATATAGGAATTAGCGTGGCGTCTAAGTGATCACTATCCAGATTACTTCGGAGGTGTGGTTGTCGAACCCAGACGAGTCTATACCAAAGCACAGTCTCCTCTGGGATGGTAGACAGCTACCCGACACCATTTTTACAGGGTCTATGGGGAATTTTTACAGCGAGCCTACGGTCTGTAAACACGGCCTTGTGCCACATCCGGCCGCGTGGGACAGTTAGTGAATATCTCACTATCCGGATTACTTCAGAGTGTGCAGGTCAAACTCTCTGCCTTCGGGCAGAGAGGAACCCAGATGAGGCTATGCCAAAGGGCAGAATCTTGTCTGGTTTGGTAGACAGCTACCCCGCCCTGTTTTTACAGGATATACGGGGGATTTTTGCCCAAGCAACTATACGGATTACTATTCGGATCACTATTCCGTGGTTACTTTTCGAGCAGCTATTATCGAGCAAATACTATTAGCGCGAGCGCTATTCGAATGTGTCTGATACCTGTATTGTTCAACAGCGTTACTACAGTTGTATCTGCGATTACAAAGTCTCTACTACAACGAGCATTACGAAAGTGAAAACGAGTATTCGTTGACATTACAGAAGTGGTAACGTGTGTTCGTTGACATCACAAAACTCTCGAATGACAAATATAACCCATTTATATTATTCAGATTATTGTCCTCATCTTTATTGCCATATTCACGACGTTTTGGCCGTTGTATGTTCAGGCCTTCTTCAGATGATTGGAATTTAGAACAGAATGCTTTAATTCAACCACCTTAGGCTCCATGTGCTATGCGTCTTCAGGATATCTCAGTTATCTCCATTTACCTCAACTCTCCAAGTTTGTGCTCACTACTGCTGTAGCCAGGTATTGAACTCAGAACTCTTCGGGTCAAGTCACTGGATCCAACCGACGCTTTTATCTACTAGGCTAATTTCTCAGAAATACAGACAAACGTAACTTAGTCTACAACACAGCGCCATCTATCGTAAACTTTCTTTAAACTTAATAGCTCAAAAACGAAGGATTTGCGGATATATGTTTATATGGACAAGTGTCCTTCTTTTGATGTGAGGAATCTGCCCCGAAAGTTTCTAAAAGTATTTTTGACAGACCCTCTAAATAGGGTAAACTCTCTTCGCAAATACTAGGAAGTGGTAGGAAGTGGAGGATATATAACGACTGGCCCTTGAATTGAAATGGTTTAGCGTGTAGTGTTTAGGTAAGCATTCACGCGGGTGACTTTTCCCCTAAGTAGCACTTCTTAGGAAAAGGCTGCCCGAGTGGAACTTGATTCTTAAATGTGGAATACGGAGATAATATTTCAGTATGTACCTGTAGCTAGAGATTTAATATAAATTATATAGAATATTCCATGCCGTCTACTCTATGCAATGCTCCAAATTAGTTTAATGCATTTATATTTTTTGTCGGGTGAGTATTCAAGTATTTTGCATGCTTCAAAGAATAATTATTTACGATGACATCACAGGCACGTATATGAGTCCATCACTGCATATAATTTCTTTTTTTTTTTATTTATTTTTTGATTTTTTATTCCGAATGCGTAGATATTTGCTTATATAGGCGTGGAAAATGTTGGTTACAAAAGCGTCGTCAATGATCTTTTAGAAAGTCATATTCAATAAAGTTGTATTTACAACTGAAATATAATGCTACATGGCATGAGATATATTTTATTTTTTTAATATTTGTCAATAGATAAAGATAGAAATAACAAAGCGTTGAGTTTATTCTTCTTAAAAGAAAACGAAGGAGAGAAAGATTGATTGAAAAGCCAGTTACGTATCTTGTTCTTGGCACGCCATTATGCAGTTTTTAGGTCGTGTCTTAAAAACAAACCAACACTGGTCAGCAACTGGTTCTCAACCTTTTGCGTTTTTAAGCAAAAATTCAGATACTTTTTCACAGTTCAAAAATCTCGTTGGTATTCTTGAAATCTACTATAGACAAGATTATTTATCTGGGCGCACAAAGCCTCAGTGGCAATAGCCTTTTCTTATACAGAAAGAATATGTTAGGCTGGGTTGCGTGCCTTTATTTTTTCTTCTTGAATATATTAATAAAATACACATTGAATAGTATTCTGATTTCGTTCATCTCAAAAGCTATGCTTACCTGCACACACGCGTACACAAATATCTATCTATCTATCTATCTATCTATCTATCTATCGATCTATCAGTCTGTCTGTCTATCTATCTATCTATTTTTAATCACTTTGCTTGAAGCAAGGCAGTAAAGCCACTAAGACGCAAGTGGTCAAAGCGTGGGAAAGAATTAGAAAACAAATATTATAGAAGACTACTTGAGTAAACAGGAAGTTAATTGATGGATTGAAATTGCATTTAAATTTTTGAAGATCAAAGTTAACAGCAAAGCATGGGACTTGAAGAGAATTCTACATGCAAGAAAAGACTGTAAGCATGGAACTCACAATCTATTTGAACTATAAAATGATGAGATATTTTTGCCAATTTAGTACTGAACTTAAATTCATAAAGTCTAGATACCATGGAGTAGAGTTCATCGGAACAATTACCATGAAAGTTTTATCATTTATTTATTTATTTATTTTTTATAGAAAAGGAAGAGTAAAGCTACCTTACGATAATGAGAAAGTGACTGAAGGCGAGGTGCCAGGTCAGGACCGGTGAATTTACAGAATCTTCATTGGATTTTATCAAGTTCTAAATAAATAGCTGGGTTATCAAACCAGATGTGGTACTAGTATTCAAAGCAAAGACGAATGGTAGACTTATAGATATGCGAGGAAAAATTGAGAAATATTTCTCGATGAGACCATGAGGCCGAAAACAAGGTCGCATATTGAATTGACCTCCTGATTTTTAAAGTTAAAATCTCTACGTGTTATTTTTAGTTTTATTTATTTGTTTATTTCACGCATGTGCTGAGCAATTTTCAATAGTATATTTTCCTTGTCTGATTCATTTCTGACCTTTAACCTTACACACAGACATATATATATATATATATATATATATATATATATATATATATATATATATATATATTAGTGAATATATACAATATCTAACATCGATAACACTACTTGGAGTTTCATGCTGTTTATACAATCTTCAGATGAGGATTCTTACCAGACTCAGAATCAACATCTGAAGATTGCACTAATATATACTTATATCTCTGTTTCATAACAATGAGTACTGCATTTATAACACCTAAGGGGGAAATATAATTACGTATGTGCAAGCACATATATATATATATATATATATATATATATATATATATATATATATATATATATATATATATATATATATATATATATATATACCCAAGTATAGGATTGGTGTATACGGAATAAACAACACCAGCACCACCACCATGAGACCTGGGCGCGACGTGCCACAAGGTCCCCAAACAACCTTCCACAGGTTTTGAATTCAGAGTTGTCCTTTTCCTAGAGCAGTTGCCATCTAAGGCTATAAGTACAGTTTAAATTGCTATTTACCCGTAGCTGGAGAGAGAAGAAAAGTATTCATAACTCTCCCAAGGATATTAGCACGTAAGTGAATATGATGGATTCGACAGGAATATATCTATCTATTTATCTATCTTTCTATCTATCTATCTATCTATCTATCTATCTATCTATCTATCTACATATATATATATATATATATATATATATATATAGAGAGAGAGAGAGAGTGAGTGAGTGAGTAAAAGAGAGTGTGACTTATTGGTAACATTATATCATTGTCCAAATAAACATACACTTGTATGCGGCTATTCCTGCATTTTTTTATGAATGTTTTCTTTTAGGAATATTCCGTATTTGTCGGAATAACAAATGAAGAATCGTGATTAAGAAAGGGATAATATTTTTATATGAATGTTCTCCATTTAAGTAAGTAAAGTCGAAATAAAAAGGGCGCTTTATCTTTGTACACATATGTGTTTACTGAGTATTTCAAAGTTGGCAAGTAGCCATAATCTGAAAAGGTGAAAGGGTCGGTAGAAGAGCGGCTGAAACCTGCAGACGTTCAAGGGTGGAATAATAATAACTTATGTATATATTCATCTTTGTGTGAACTCTCACACACACACACACACATACACACACACACACATATATATGTATATATATATATATATATATATATATATATATATATATACATATATATATACATATATATTGATGTTATAATGTTATATGTCGTCAGTATCTGCAGATCGTGGTCCTCCACAGATTCATTTTCTTCTTTATCTGTGAGTTTGTATAATTTATTTTAAAAGTTAGTGGAGTATTTTACGCGTGTTTTCTCCATTAACTTGAATTCAGAGAATTCCTTTTCGTAAAATGAGTACCACTCAAGGCTAGACAGCCCGGTTTGCCCTGCAATTAGACTTATAGCTGGGGGGAGGAAGATAGATTCATGATTTCGTCAAGGAAGTCATGATCCCAAATTACACTCAACAAACTAGGCTGGAATTTGATCTCTGCATGCTGATTATATTTTTCGCACCTACGCATTATATATATATATATATATATATATATATATATATATATATATATATATATATATATATATATATATATATATATGCGTGTGTGTGTGTGTTTATGGTTATATATATATTTATAGACATAACGATCGATCGCGAATCCCGTGACCCACCCATCAGTGTCATAGGCGCATCACATTTACTGCAGCCGCAGTAGAAGTATCGTTTCTTGGGTAAGACAGCCTGACGGAGCACGGCCCTTTCTAGGCCACCCAACGTTATAGAAACCAGTCTGCTCTGCTATTTACCCATTGAAAAAGTGAATGTAATGAATCCAACTGGAATTCGAACTCGGCCCTCCTGTTCCTCAATCCGAGTCGCTATTGCTCCACGGTGCCTCCTTCACTGGTATATTTATTAGACATTGAATTGTGTCACTTGTTGTTCTTCGGAGCTTGCCTGACTTTTCCGCTAACCTGATGAATTTTATGAGTTTTCTTAAATCTGAAAATCCTATAATATTTAACTCTTGTATACATTTTACAAAATAAAATTATTGCATTTGCCTTCATAAAGTCCCTCAGAGAACGAAACGAGTCGACTAAGATAAGTTTTCCTTTTTTCTTTGCTCTCTCTGTCTCTGTCTCTCTCACTCTGTCTCTCTCTCACACACACACACACGTATATATATATATATATATATATATATATATATATATATATATATATATACTTACACACACACTCATATGGAGGCACGGTAAAGTAAAGAAAACTGGGAAATTAAAAAAAGGTTCGTCTACGAAACTCTGGAGTCGATATGTCGAATATAACATCAATCAGTTAAGTGCATTTATCATAGATAAATAGATAGATAGATATTTACTAAGACTGAATTAGTACCGACCAAGTGAAAATCGAACCTACAACGCAGCAGCTGCATTCAAATCTACGAGTTCACAAACAATTAAAAACCAAGAGTAATCCCGACTTGGTTTAATGGTTAAGCAATTGTTATTGCCAATCCTTACGAATACGTAGTGATATCGATTAGCACGACGTGCTTGATCTCTGTTGCTATACACACAGGAATAATACTTTGAATTTCCTGTCCTTTGTAACTCTTAGTAAATTTTGTCTTTATGCTATCTCCCTAAAACTTGTTCTGCCATCACTTTTTCTCAAGCTTACTAGGTAGGATATCTGTTGTTTTCCTCTTCCCTCTCGTATTCAGTATGTCCTGTGAGTATCACATTTTCCAGGCCTTCTTTCTTCATTATGTATCCTACAGATTTCAACTGTCTCTTTTTTTGGTATTACCGCATATGCTGGCATACAAGCTGATTGGGCGTAAAAAAGCGACTCCCACATTTTCGAGTTAAAACATAGACTTCGGGGTATATTCGCCGTACAAGTCGACCCTCTCCAAATCGTATTTTAAATGTAATGTATTGAATTTATTAAATACATTCAGTAAGCAGTTTCTTTTCACTCAAATTCTAATGAAAAAACGGGGGAGAGATATTGTCAATTGTCCTACAATCGTCATACCTCATGAGTGGGTATTATGTTTTCGGGAAGCTATTACGGTAGCCTGAATGACTTTTTCCCGCTAGACACCAACTCTTTCCTCTGTTCTTGAATACGATCTTTAAACCCCTTGTTGAGACAAACATCTCCCATGCTAACACATTAATTAAACCCTAGGATTTAAGGTTAATATTTTGTATAAGACAGACTCCAAATGTTAAGTTTAAAAGGTTGCCTTTTATGTTGACATATACGGTAAGTACAAGTGTCATTTTTATTTCCATTATCTCTAATACTTTAAAATTTAGACGTTTCTGACATTCTCAGCATCCTCCCGTGGAACAACATTTTTGTTGCTGAAAGTCACTTTCTCACCTGTGAGGAGATTGTGAATGATTCACTATTTAACTTCGGTTTTTTTTTTTTCTTTTTTCTTTTTTTTCGTCTAACGAATTTTTTCTCTGTTTCTTAATACTTTGCTTAGCTTTTGAAAGGCGTCTTTCCCTATCCAAATTCTCCTCCGGATTTCGGTGTCGAATTTTCCGCCCTCTGTTAAAATATTTCCCAGCTATTTAAATTGTTGTACTTGTTTATTTTCGGTATCTCGAATTTGTAATTTGCATGTTGGGCTGTCCATTTTGCTAACAACCGTGCATTCTGCTTTCATACAACTGATATTTAATCCTTTCTCCTCGCTTTCTTTTCCTACCTTTTTTCAGAGTCTTTTTAGTTTCCATCCTGTGTGTGCTATCAACAATGTGTCATCTGCATATCTTGCATGGTTAAGGTTTACGGCCATATCCCGTTGAAAGAGCGTTTCTCATGTTATCGCCGAAGTTAAGCAACGTCGAGCCTGGTCAATGCTTAGATGGGTGATCGCGTGGGAATATTAGGTATTGTAAGCTTGTATCTGCGAGTGGCGTAATTGATAACTGATAGCGCAGAATTGGAAATCGAAGTGACGATTTTTTTTTCCAGTCGCGTTCGTTAATATTCAGCAAATAGTCTCAGGAAAAGTATGAATCAACCACATCTCCGTCAACTATAGGTTATTTAGTGGGATTTGTATCACTAAATCATTCTTAATCCTCGGAAAGTCTCACATTTCTAAAAAAAAAAAAATATGGCTTTAAATGAGCTGTAAATGGTTGATAAACCGTAAAAACAATCGCTGTGCATTTTCTTCAACGATGAATGCATGCGGCGATTTTAAACGTGGTTTGCCAGGCAGACTGTTGTCACTAATTGCTGAAACACATTAGCTGATTACCCACTACCTAACTGTAATCACATGTAAGGACGACCATTATTAGTGTGTAAATAAATTGTTTAAGTCATTGCCCGAAAACAAAATATGAGACATCAAATGAGAATCCCCGCAAACAAATCTAAGCTTAATAAGAAGGCACCACGATATGAAGTAATGGTTAACGAGCTAATCTGGTTGATTATTACAATTTAATAAATACAAAAGTAAATAAGGGTGTTCCAATAAATTGGAGATATTTTAAATGTAAATTAATTTTGAGCGTCTAATGATTTTTTTTTCCTTTTTCTTTCAGATTTAACAACTTATCTTTGACAGTTTCAACCATGGAAAGAATAACAATCAAACAACGTGTTAAAGTTATGGAAGCCTATTATGAAAATGGGCGTTCAAACAGAATTTGAATGAGAAGTTCCCAGGTTGCATCATCTCTCGAAATAGCGAAATCAATTGGCCACCATAATCGTGAGACTTGACGCCTTTAGAAAAGTAAGTTCTATGCCAACCAGCCGACAACAATTCAACAGCTGAAGGATGAAATAATGAGGCATATTGGTGAGATATAAAGGGTGTTCCAATACGAAAATGGAGGTTCAAAGAGAAATGCAGTGCGAATTGCCAGGTCGCATAATCTCTCAAAACAGCAAAGGATCGTGTGATTTGATGCCTTTAGATTTCTTCCTTTCGGATCATCACTGTGACGTCCACCCTTGGTGTCGCTGCGCCAAATGTGACGTCCTGCCATCCTGTCCTGGTCGCGGCACCAATTGTGACGTCACCCCGTCTGTCTCCACTCCGTCGCTGTCCTATCCTGTCCTGTGACGACCAACTGGCTTGGTATTGGTCGCGGCACCAAATGTGACGTTCTAACCTTTTGCTGATACGGATGGGAATCTGGTTAGATTCGGTATCAGCCTTGTCGTTCCCAGCTCGCCTCCAACGTCTGCTTACCGAAGTAACTGTTTTGATTTCTAGTCTAACCTACCCATGTTGTGATTTGATCTTAGGTAGACGAAATCAATCAGTCGCCGGGCCGTAATGCAAGTCGAGTTCGAACAAGAGTAATACCCCACAAGTATATGCAAAAGAAAATAAAGTAATAACTCGAAAAGTTCAAATATGTTAAAAAAAGGATAACAATATCTTAAATCTGGTTGCTGAATACAGGACTGCGTCTTTCTTCCAACCCGCTTATATGGATTCGTGTTTGTTAGGCGAGTCTTAACATCTTAAATTGTTCTTTTAAAAAACTGGTTATGGTGTATCTTCAGGCGATATTCGTAAAACTTGATTGGTGGTGTGATTCTAAGTCGTTCTTCAAAAATAAATTGTTCTTGGTTAGAAGTTGAGTTCGGAATTGCGTGGAAACTTTCAGTCAGCTTCCTGCGAGGCTACTAACTCTGCAACTCCAAATGTCTCTGCCAACTCCAGCTGCTGTCTTACTCGTTGCGACTCTGCTTATATGGACGCCGACCAAAACCGGGATAGGCCTGTTGGGGTTTGAGGTTCCTTGACAATTCTAAAAAAAAAGTTTTCTTTGTTTTCGGTCAAGAAGAATTTTTAATTTCCATTTTTGGAAGTCTTTCGTCCTCCCACCTTCTTCTCTTCTCATATTGGTATCTCACCCATACCCTCAGAGGGTGTCAACGGGTTTCCCCTCTCTCTCACAGTGGCATCTCATACCGATCTCTTCAGGGGGGGTGTCAACAGGCCTCCCCTCCTTCTTCACATGATTACCTTCGCCTGCCGCTCACGCCAGCATTCAGCCAATGGGCGCCCAGCAGTGTGGGTGTGGCCAGACTGGCCTCGGTTTAAAAAATCTTGCTCAAAGAAAAAAAATTATCTCCTTTTTTTTCTTTTTCTTTTCTTTCTCTTCTTCCCGACAACAAACCCTAATGACTCTTATCCTAACCGAACGTCACCTGGAGTTCGTCAATCAGATTTTCGCCAGCATCAAATGGGTGGTTTAACTGGACGTATTGCGCTACAGCCAATTATTCGTTTCGATAAAATAATTTTCTTATCATAGCCATCTCAGACACAAAACAGATGCACTTTTCTTTCAAATGATGTGGGGGTGGTCCAACGGGCATTTTGGTTTCGGTCAGTGCGTGCTTAATTAGTATTATCTCTTAGCACCATACGGGAGGTCCAGAGGACATTTTCTTTCGCGACCCAATTAATTTTTATCTTACTTTCTCCGCTAATGAAAATAAAATCTTTCCTTTGTTTTAAAAAAAATAACACCACTTAGTGTCCTTTTCGCGATGGCTTCTTATCACCTAAATTTAATTCTCAACTTTTTCTTTATTTTTTTCTTCTTCTTTCTTTCTAGCAACCTAAATAGTGTCACATCACAAAAGTAAGTTCTATACCAACAAGCCAACAACAATTTTACAGCTGTGGGATGAGATAATAAAGCATATTGGTGAGATCGAGGAGCAACTATGCAGAGACGTTATCAAAAATTTTGACCATCGAGTGGAGGTGTGCCGCCAAGGACTTGGCGAATATTTGGGCGATATTATTTTTTTACACATAATTGCCATGACTTAAATAACATGATCCAATAGAGAAATAAATTGTCACTAATAAAACTGATTATTTACTACTGACTTTGATCCGTCTTAATGAAACACCCTTTATTTTACCTTCAAAACATATTGTTTAATTGAATAAAATATATGTATATTTTATATGATAATTTCGAAATTTTTCAGTTACAGGACTTCTCAACGTTCATAACGTTGTGACAATTTTGGGGATGAACAGTCAGTTTGTTGTCCAGGATATATTTGGTTACAGTAAAGTCACCACTGCGTCTCATATTTTCTATGTGTCGTGTCTCCCAGAATGGTGATGATCATGGTTCTTACCATATAGGACATAAATGAATGAAATCGCCCGTTTATGTAAATAAACGAAGTTAAGTGGAGTTGAGGAAAGTTAGCATTAAGTCAATTGCTAAGTGTGCCTTCGTGTTGTAAACCTTCTATTTCATTTCTTACCTACGAGTTTATCTTCTCTGTTATGTCGAAAACTCAAGATACAACAGTTCTTCACAATTTCTTGTCCATTGTATTTTCAATGTCAATAGACACAGGACATAAAAGAATAAAGTGAAAGGTGAGACATCCAAACAAAATGCAGCGTTAAAAGAATCTATAAATGATCATTTGTGAACGGTATTCGGTCTTGTGTGTTTTATGGGTGTCTTCTCAGTGGTAGTAACTTTGCATCGAAGCGGTCGACCCGAAGGTCAATTTAGACACGGAAGTGTACCGGCCAACAGCCTACATCCAATTTTCACGCATAACCCCAAAAGTCTCATAGGTACTGCGACGGCCACACCCCGATCAGCAGCATTGATATGCTGGCTAAAATTTGTGAGGGTAGTCGAAAGAGTATCACGCACCGACCTAACCGGTGAATGGGAACAACACCCACCTCTGCTAATCGGACATTGGCCAATCGCCAGTCTAGGTTTAGGAGATGTGTCTCAGAGGTTAATGGATTTACTAGTGGACGGAGTGGACTTTTTCAGGGGTGGGGTAACCTCAACATTCCCGATGCAAAAAGGAACCAGCAAACTATTGCACTATTTTGCCTTGAATGTCTCCATTACAACAGAAGGAAGGGGAGAAAAATGTGTTAACTGAATAGATTAATGACTTTTAGATTTATTACTCGTTATCAGTTTGTAGTTATACATTATTATGTTCAGTTTAGCTGACATCTATTAGTTCATTGTATTACAAATTCCTACCTCAAAAACTTCTTACCCCAGATGCATTTCACAAGTAAAAAAATTAATTTTCAGATGAACACAACAAATTTGTCTTAGATAAAACAAGACGCTGATGATGACATTGTGCTTGTGTCGAAGGTACTCAGAATAAAACGATACTGAGAATCATGCCCGTAAATATGAGAGGACCATATTAAATAAGTAGACAAAATTTACGTAAATTATTTAATGAGACATGTGTTAACGAATATATATATATATATATATATATATATATATATATATATATATATATATATATATATTCCAGTCGAATCCATTACATTCACTTACAAGCTAATATCCTTGGGAAAGATAGGTACCCTCTTCTTTTCTCCCCACCGCTATAGCAAATAGCAGAACAGACCGGGTTTCTATTAATAAAAACAAACGTTTTTGTTTTTAATTATATAATAAAGAGTACCGTGGGAAATGTAAATTGAGCTACTTTTTTTTTTAATGATTCTTAGCGATTAAAAAAAAAAGATTTATTCCAATCAATTTAAATCCCTTTAAATTATTGAAGTTGTCGATCCTGCTTTACTCAGGTGAATCGGGATGCGGAACTGTACAGCTCCACCGCCTGCATCTAACTTACACATATTGCTCCAACAAATGGGCACTACGACAGCCACAAACCGGGAAACAGCATCGACATGGCGGCCAAAGTGTGTGGAGATAGTCGGAAAGGTTTCCGACCCGACTGTTGAAGGGGAACGTCTCTCCCTAACCCACCAGTTCGAAACGATCATCAACCAGTCGCCATCCTGTTGTCCTCATCTTTATTGCCATATTCACGACGTTTCGGCCGTTGTATGTTCCGGCCTTCGTCAGGGGATTGGAATTTCGAACTGAGAACATTATTTCTTCCATTGGGGTAGGTTGTTCTAAATCCACGTGCCATGACTCTTTCGGATGTCTCAGTTATCTCCCTTTAACTTAACTCTCCATGTTTTTGTTCACCACTGCAGTAGCAAGGCATTTAACTCACAGCTCTTTGGCTCAGGTCACTGGATCCAACCAACGCTTTTGTCTACTGGGTCATGTGTCCTTGAGGGTTTAGTTCGAAATTCCAATCACCTAAAGAAGGTCGGAGCGTACAAAGGCCGAAACGCCGTGAATATTACAATAAAGATGAGGCCAACAGTCCGAACAATGTAAATAATGTAAAGAATACGGTCATATATACGGTCATAACTATGGGGTTTCAATTTCACTAATTATCCACATGTGTACTTGAAAATTCGCATTTGCTATCCAGATTTTGACCTCAGTCCGAACACTGAGCTTTAGCGTTATAGAAAAAGGGCTACCGTTTTAGCCTTATACATATTCAACATTCAACATTAATTTCAGCATTAATTTTTTTTACGTTAGAGCTAGCATCCTATATGCCCCTATGTTCTCAGCAGTCAGTCTGTTTTTTATAACCTTAAAATCAAGCCTATTCAGTCATCTAAAGACCTTCCTGTTTATTCATGTGTATCGATGAGCACGTATTTGTGATGGGCTGTGTGTTTGCTACGTGCAGTTCGATTTTTCCTTGTTTATCCCGTGTTTCTTTTTCTTTTCTTTTTTTTATATACTGTTAGCTTCTTATTTATGTTTTATTTCCATTTCATTTTACTTATTTGCTGAACTTTTTTGTTTCATCTCTCTTGCCTGGCAATTCCTTCTTCTTTTTCGTTCAGTTTCGTTTTCCATCATCTATCGTTATTCTGACCCTTACTGTGAAGAAAAATAATGAACAAGAATCGAGGTATTATTTTCACCGAACCGGGTGGTCTTGTTGTGTTGTTTTGGCGCATGCGTGATGAGGTATTCAAGATATGACGAAAGGAGCGTTTGAAAAGCGATAGCCACCCCCATAAAAAAGTAAAAAGAAAACTGATAATAACGATAATAAAGACATAAAGATGTACTAAAAAAAGAAAAGAAAATCATAATAAGAACTGTATAAGCACAAACAGTAATTATAAAAATATTATACCAATAAAAATCTGTGTACAAATAAAGCTAAAAATTACTTATAAGCTGTATTGATTATGCTGGGCTTAATATGACAATACGTAATGGATAGAATCGTATTACTTCAACCTTCCTATTGAGAAATCTTTCATGAAATTCAGATACCTATTCCTGACATTTAGCCAGAGCTCCAAAACAACATTCTGATAAAAGTGATATGAACAAACGTATCGCATTTGGCACTTCGACGTGATATAATGGATATCAAGTTTGTCTCGCTAGAAAAATTACGACAGAGTAGCGATCCTTACTAGGTGCCCCATACATTCGGCCTTGTGCCACGTCTAAGCTACCCTTAGAAAAATCAAATGTACATTTCAATATGGTGTTATGACTAAGAAGCTAGTCTCGCTAGAGCAGTTACGAATGAATAGGGAATTCGATCCTCACTGTGTGCTCCAAACTTTTGTCCTTGTGCCACATCTAAGCAACGCGTAGGAAATGACCATGGCTATCTAACTAAGATCTTTGACGTGGTGTAATAGTTAACAATCTGGCATTGCTGGGTCAATTACAATTGAATAGCGTGTTCGATCCTCACTGGCTACTCCATATTTTCGGCCTTGCACCACATCAATATTACGCTTAGAAACTGGGTTCCTCGACGTGGTGTAAATGGCTAACACACGTGTCTTGCTGGAACGATTACGACTGAGTAGTGAGTTTGATCACTACTGAGTTCCCTACACTTTTGTGCCACTTCTTAGCTGTGCTTAGAAAATCAAAGTGTCTCTCTGGCGGTGTGTAATGGTTAACAAGTTTGTCTCGCTAGAAAACTTATGAGTGAATAGTGAGTTGGAACCAAACTGGGCACCCCCTAATTTCTGCTTTGAGCCACATCTAAGATAAGCTTAAAAAAATCTCCATAACTATATAATGAAGCCTGCTATGCCAATAAATCATTGAACGAGTAGACTATTAGATAAAAATGGTTAAAAAAATTGAATACGATATTTGTTAGGCTTAGATTAGTATGGTGTAAAGAAATTAATGGAATTATGGTAGGAAAATAATGTTACGCCAAACTTTAAAATATGAATTGTCTGCATTAAAAACAAAAACAAAATATTAATTAAAATAATTGTTATATTTTTTCAAAGAATTCGTCTTTTAATAATTGGTACAAATAGCAAAGACTCTACTCACAAGGTACGCTTCTTTATATCTATTTTATGTAACTCTCCAGAAAGTACCTGACGCATTCATTTATCCTTTCCCGTTACAAGAGTCAAATCAAAAGAAAAAAGAATTCTGTTGTCATATCGGGGTTAGAGCAGCCAATTCCTCACATTACAAACTTGATAGATTTCAAAAGCGTTTCTACGGACCTGTGAGTGATGAATTATTTGCCAACGTTCAAACCATTTCCCATAGTCGCCATTTACATGGCAAATGTCCACACAATCAATATTCATTGGATTCACCAGTTTTTGACACCCAAAGCTAGAACCCGCCCTACCACGTCTAAAAGATCGAATCATCTTCATTCCCTTCGTATTATTAACCCTTCGTTAGTCACATAGGGTGTTTTGTTATGCCAACATTTTAAAAGTACTCGTGATTCCTAGTTGGTAACTGGTTTCTTTTGCTCCTTTTCACTAATCACTTGACTCAATGAGAAAGCGAGACAGGCGGTGTGGCGCAGTTGTAGCTCAGTTGTTGTTTGCCTTCAGACAGACGTAGGATTGTCTTTTTCGGGACGTCCAGTTACTCCACCCGACAAACGAAGTTTAGAAGGTAGGATTCACATATATACATGCATACATATGAAAAGAAAAAAATTATTAGATATATATATATATATATATATATATATATATATATATATATATATATATATATATATATATATATATATAAAGTAATATAGTCTTAAGATGTGCTATATTTATGGGATAAAGTTTTCAATATCAGAGATAGAGCGTGTGTAAATATAAAAGTGAACATTGAAGTCAACACTTAGAGGTGACAGTCTGTTTCATTGTTTCATGCTAGATGCAATCGTCAGGCCACGAGTCTGACGATTGCATCTAGCATGAAACAGACTGTCGCCTCTAGGTGTTGACTTCTATGTTCACTTTTATATATATATATATATATATATATATATATATATATATATATATATATTTTACCAGTTTGTGACTGGTAGGGATAATTCCGAGGAGGATATAAATCCAGGGAGAGTTCAATGTAGATTACAGAGCATAAAATAATAATAAGACAGAGACTTTAATTATTCATTTCGTATATAATTTTTATTTCGTGAACACTGAGATGTTCAGTTGATCAGAACGAAAACTTTTCCGCAAAATTTTGCAAAATAGATAATTAAAGTCTCCGTCTACCTATTATCAATATATATATATATATATATATATATATATATATATATATATATATATATATAGAAAGGATTTCTTTATAATCCAATAGATTTTTATAATTTTAGATTTCAAAAATATCGCCATTGGCTTCAATCCCAGCATCCCAACTACTTCGGAATCTCCTGAAACTCTTCTGGACGGTCTTCTTGTTTAAGTTCATGAATGTTGCCATAATCCTTGCATTCGGTCAATCTTTGGTGTATAAGGAATTTTGGTGGTCTCTCGCTCAACTGCGTCCCATACATAATAATCAAGATGGTTGGTCTGAGCAGTTAGGTGGCCTGATGTAAGTGTTGATGTAGTCGCAGAAATTGTCTGACAGACATGACTAGGTTCTTGTGCTTGTGTGGCATGGTTCGGTGTCCCGTTGTTACTTATAGTGTCTTCCAGCAGCCACCGTCTTGATCTAGGGCAGTACTACCTCTTCAAGGCATTGATGTAGGTGTCCGTGTTGAGTCTCAGGCCCTGTGGAAAATTGAACGGAGGCATCTTTCGTGAATACTCTAAATACAATTAAACTCATTCAACTCTTTCCGAATCCTCTGCACTCAACTGAGATTGACACCCAACTAGTCTGAAATGCTCGTGTTGGAGCATCCGGTGCGAATGCCAAGCAGTACAAAATGCCGTTTCCAAATGTCTGGCGGAGTGAACTGCGTCATGGTGCTCTTTTTCTCCCAGTACCCAACTGACCCTACTAAGATTGTGCAGTCGACAAAAACAAACACAAAGAAACATACGCACAAAATTAAATATAAAATGGCGACAATTTACACATCGCACCCATATATATATATATATATATATATATATATATATATATATATATATATAATATTATAAATTAATTGATTTAAAATATGTTTTTTCCGCTACACAGTTCTAACCATGTTTCAAAAATGGAACCTAAAAGCCCCGAATTTAATTTTGTAATAAAATTAAAGACATTAGTTCCATTTCATCCTCAAGCGAATTTTGGAGTAACTTTTAAAATTACTGGGTTTTAAAGACACAGCAAAATTCATAATTCACGTTTCCAAGGTTACAGATGAATCCACTAGACAAGGGGTGTCTGCCTGTTGATTATGTCTGTATTTTGATGTATCAGTTATTAGTTACGTTTTGGTAGATTTATCTGTAACCTTGGAAACGTGAATTATGATTTTAGCTGTGTCTTTAAAACCTAGTAATTTTAAAAGTTACTCCAAAATTCGCTTGAGGATGAAATGGAACTAATGTCTTTAATTTAATTACAAAATTAAATTCGGGGCTTTTAGCTTCCATTTTTGAAACATGGTTAGAACTGTGTAGCGGAAAAAAACATATTTTAAATCAATTAATTTATAGTATTAATGCTCTGTAAATTTACGCTGAGCACTATTTTGTAAAAATAAAAATATCTATAAGAACACCGGATTATATATGTTACTGTTCTTTATTTTTATATACACACACACACACATACACACACACACACACACACACACACACACATATATATATATATATATATATATATAGGCTGTATCAAAAATACTTTTACAAACACACACGCACGCATATATATATATATATATATATATATATATATATATATATATATATATATATATATATATATATACTGACTCTTTCAGTTCTGTAATTATGAGTTAATATATTTCTATTCATGGAAATATAGTGTTGCTATTTTGGATGAATAAAACTACCCTCATTTATTGCATTGGTGTGTTTTAGCTACAATTTCCAGCATATGTTTAGGCAACAAATTTAGTATAATTTTCATTTCAATGAATAATTATATCTTCTATTCAAGTTTTGATTTCATGTATATTATAAAAGAGATTGTCTGTTATTATTTTTCAGCAGTACACGACAATATAAGAGTAACACTATAAGCATTTTTATATTGAGGTGTGCAAAAATCACAGCAGACTATGAACTTTCGTAAATCTTACTAACCCAGAGATAAGGAGAAACGTCTATTTGGACGGCTTATTGCTAAAAGCTTATACTTAATGGAACAGAACCCCCGGGTGGAATATTATTTCGTTCATTAAAATCTAAACTTTTTCAATTCTAATGTCAACCGTTATCTTTTCTACACATCTTCAGAACCTAAACTTCATACCTCTTCCCTTTATATACTTACATCAACCTCATTTCGTAATCCACTATTCTAGTGGCTCTTGAGCCTTTTATTGGGTGCGCAATGAACTTTAAAAACGTGGGCGATCCTGATTCTCCACAGCTTCCAGTGTTTATTGCTTTTAGTAATTCATACCTTTATGAATTCTCATTTTTCATAGTATTTATCCCTCCGTCAATTTTTTTTGTATATAGAAAAGTTCACAAAATACAAGGCTCAAAACGCCCTCAAGGTTGAGCGTTACTGTTTGTTGTTGTATGAGCTTAAGAAATGGCATAAGTAAAGTTCAAGGGGGTTATATGCAGCAAGGTTAAACGGTGATATATGGAGGTCAAGTGTGTAGTGTGTGGAAAAACATCCTGTCAGGATTCTCTTCCACAAAGCAGTAGGTCTTCGGAAGAAGCCGTCCGAATTGAACTTCTTACTATTGGAATACGAAGGGATGATTCAACCATGTATACGTGGCATTTCTAATCATAAAATGTATAAATTTATTATTATTATTATTATTATTATTATTATTATTACATATGTGTGTATATATATATATGTGTGTGTGTGTGCATGTATGTATATCTATCTATCTATCTCTCTCTCTCTCTATATATATATATATATATATATATATATATATATATGTATATATTATTATAAGAAATTTTAATAAAAATATTTTGAAATCGCTACACAAAAGGTTTCATGTTTCAAAGAGAGAAAGAATCAGAGACAGAGTGACAATGAGAGACAGAAAGAGAAAGAGAGATTAAATATATTAAATGGGAAATTTCAAAGATTTATCTGACGACTTTTCTGTGAAGTGACTCATCAGAGGACGGAAATCCGAAGGCGCATTCGGATAGCGAAAGATGCCTTCCAAAATCTAAACAAATTATAAAGAAATAGAAAAATTTCATTAGAAGAAAAGAAAAGAAAAGAGGATTTAACTGTTACGTAATATCATTCAGTAAATACAGGACAATTTCCTGGCAGATAGATTTACGGAGTGAAGTTACAGGCTCAACTGGTTTTGAATTCAAAGTTTTATTCTTCTAGACTGTGTGTCAACCAAGGCTAACGAGTCCAGACTTCTCTGCTTTTAACTTCCATCTACGGGGGAAAAGCCGGATTCCTAACTGCCCAAGAGTATTTGTGCAAAAGGGAAATTAATAGCCTCAATGTTGAAATCGGCACGCCAATTCAACTCAAAATTTTGAGCCAATAACCGCTATACAACGCGCACCTACACACGCATATTTGTGGGTATCTATCTATCTATCTATCTATCTATCTATCTATCTATCTATATATATAAATAAATAAATATATATATATAGAGAGAGAGAGAGAGACAGAGAGAGACAGAGAGATAATGTGCGTAGTGTAATAGAGAGCAGTTCGCAATGTTAAATCGGAGGGCCGAGTCCAGATTCCAGTCGAGTTCGTTACTTTATGTTAATCTTTGGCAAAGGCATGAATCCCTCCCTACTTCCATCTTCTCTGGGGATTAAATTATGCGGCAGACCCATTCGACATCAGTCAGAGACTCTTAATCCTAGTCTATTGAGCGCCATCGCGCTCAATTTTTACGAAGAGCTATGCATTAAAGCAGAAGCAGTCTTTAACAATTCTTTTTTTCTCCATAGTCCTCAATCGGCGAATGAGAGCATTGAACTAAAGAGTCGTGGTCGAATACCAGTTGAGTTCAGTTACGTGCTAATACCATTGGGAAAGGCGTGAATTCATCTCTTCTCCCATTAGTTATAGGTAAATAGACAGACTGGGCCCCAGAGCCTTTGGTGGCACCCGATCTAGAAGGGTAATTCTGGATACACAATACGAGAGGGATCGTTTGATGACCTTGTTGCACTCTACGTGCACCAGCAATCTCTTATCGGTTCATCCGAAAAGAGTGATTGGTTCTGCACAAGCCTCCATTTTTATTATGAACACTATTGTCTTAAGAAAGAAAAAAAAACTTCGATGAAAAATTACTTTTTACAGGATTTCTTTTCATTTTATTTTTAATTTTTAATTCGAATAATTTTATAAAATTTTAAATGCTTTAAAATTCTGTATTAATTCATATGGATTAGCTGATAGTGTTTATTTACTAATCCTAAATGGCAAAGTTTACTATAATTTACAGATCAAAAGCCCGGGGAGGAGTGTAAACCGGACGATAGGCAAACGTATCTACTCCTATTTAAAAGGTAAACTCAATTGATCTTTAAATAGAACTAGTGTGTATATACGCATAACTAACAATCTTCGACCGGGTTTTTCATTACTGGGGATTTTTGCCGTTCAATTGGAGCATTTTATGTTTCAAGTCAGCCCACCCGGAAATCAATGTTCGTAACAACAATTAGATGCAACTGAGACACATCCCCAAAGGTGGGGTAACAATTTGAGTGGGGGTGGCCCCGAAAAGGGAACTGTAAAATAATAAATAATATTATTGTAATAATGTAAACTATTTATTTTTATTAAAGTTTTTATGAAAGATATATATCCAAGAACAGATAGTAAATAGTAAAACGTTACTAAGATTTATAATGGACAGGAAGTAGTAGAGAGCCATTGTCTGCATCAATTTTGTATCAATGCCGGCACTGAAGAATTATCTATCAAACAAAAAATCTATAAAAATCTATCTATCAAAAAAAAGTCTGAAAATTCCAGTGTGTCCTCCTGTTTAACATATAGTTAAGGACAGAAGAGATGGATTTATAACCTTCCAAAAAAATTTGGGTGAAATTAAATGATTGTAATGATCTCTACTAGAATTTGTCAGAAACACACACAGACACACGCACGAACATATACACACACACATTTTGAGAATTATATAGATAATAATAATAACAACAATAATAACAGCCACAACAACAACAACAACAATAATAATAACAACAATAATAATAATACTAAAAACAACAACAATAATAAAAACAATAATAATAATAATAATAACAACAATAATACTAACAACAACAATAATAAAAATAATACTAACAACAACAACAATAATAATAACAACAATAATAATAATAATAATAATACTAACAACAACAATAATAATAATGACAATAATAATAATAACAATACTAACAACAACAATAATAATAACAACAACAATAATAATAATAATAACAACAACAATAATAATAATAACAACACCAATAATAATAATAATAATAAAAGCAACAAAAACAACAAACGTACACGCAAAAAATGTTTTATGAAAAGGACTTTTTTTTTTCTATTGATAACTCTAATACTTTATTCTCTCTCGGCAATTTACATTGATTTTAAAATCTATTTTTAGATTTTTAATAAACCCCAACTAGGAAACTGAATTTATACATTTCATTTTTTTCTCAATAAATGATAAGAAATATATGAAACAAAAATATTTTTTTATTTACAAGATTATAAAAATATGTGAACCAAGTACAATGTAATTTTTATTATTGATCAAATCATACAGAAATAACGATGAAAACCTTTTTTTTTTCATAATATTATAAAAAACAATATGAACAATAGAAAAAGAAAATTTAAATAACCACATAACGACGCCGAACTGCAATTATATATTTAAAAAAAAAAAAAACGTAATTTTCTTGATGTTATATACTTTCTTCTCAGCTATATCCTCGATTACTTCTTATTTTAATTTTTCAAGGGGTGGGGAATTGTTCTAGATATTGTTATTCTACTTTCGTCGTAAAAAGGACAATTATTTACATTTCATTTCATGATTAATCGATTCATTAATATTTTACGGCTTACCAACACTCCGCAGGTTATTTAGAACAATTTGTTTTGAGATAATGTTTTAGTGATACAAATCTTAGTAATTAATCCATATCTGGGGTGGAAAAAAAGTGGATTCCCACCTTGCCGAAGTGTATTTGCGCGTATAAATATAACGAGCCCAACGGGAATTGGAACTCGGTTCTCCGATTAACAATTCTAAGTCATTATCCATTACACCACCCGCACATCCAAGCTCACGACACCTGGTATTTACGAAAATGTCACCCATCTATGCACTGACCAGGCTCGATATTGCTTAACTTTAGGGGTCTTACATGTTAAAATTCTAAAAATAGTTTTTTAAATCAATTATAATCGAGTGCGCAGAAAATGTTGTTTACTTTCGAGTCTCTACTCCTGTTTAATTACGGAGGGGGAATCAGAGTTTAATCTCCCCTGACTGAGTCGGCTTGGTGATGGGGTGTATGATGTTAAAAGACTCGCAACACCCTGATAAACCAAGTCAATTTACATCACTGACGATTCCCTCACCGGGCGCCTATTTAGGTGAGTATATTTAAAATTAAATAGTCGAAGTGATATTACTACATACACACTCGGCAATTTTTTAGTGTTTTAATATGTAACAGAATATATATATATATATATATATATATATATATATATATATATATATATATATATATATATATATATATATATATATATATATATATATATATAAAAGAAAGATGTTGTAGTGGTTCCAACGAGAGAAAAGTATGTATATTAAAAAGAAGAGAAGAGAAATGCCACAAACGTTTTTGGTTGTAATGCTGATTTTTTTTTTTAAATATTATGCTTTGTTTTCCATAATTTTACTACACGGGTTTTTGGTCTCGCGACCGTCTTCAGGTAAAGGCGGAGATTTTTCATATTATTAATAATAATAAATTTTTTCCTTATGTTTTTCAATGTTAAATATTCTCGATATGAGACATTGCCTTTTTTTGTATTAGTAATATATATATATATATATATATATATATATATATAGAGAGAGAGAGAGAGAGAGAGAGAGAGACAGAGAGAGAGAGATAGATAGATAGTGTAGTTTTTTTTTTGAGAATGACAACAAAAATTAAAATGAAAATAGGCTTACGGCCGCATCATGTTGAGACACAGGTTAAGCAACGTCGAGCCTGGTCAGAACCTAGATGAGTGTCAAGTGAAAAACTGTCCCTTTGACACACCATAGTTTTAACAGTATTTTTGTTAAATTCATAAAAGTAACTTTATAGTGTATTAAAGAGAAAATATGCACGTATGTAAAATCTTTGAAGATGAATGGATAATAATAATAATAATAATAATAATAATAACAATAGTAGAAGTAGTAGTAGAATAAACCAATTATTGATAGATTATTAATGAAACATGCTGTCGCCTGATCTCTAGTAGAAGTCCCCAGATATAACTAGTGTGAAAAATCTACGTGTCAAAATAACACCTTAATCATTATCATTGTCATCTATAGAATGAAATCGATAATTTTCTTAGTGGCTAAGAGGGCTACACTAACACGGACAACCACATGAGAAAGGTTTTCTTAACAAATAGTGCATCATTTTGATTGGTTGGTCGGATTCCCATGGCGGGAGAAACAGCAGCCAATGCATGTGCACGCACATGCTGACTAAGATTTCAAAGAAGCTTTCCACCTTGATGCACGAATGGACGCTGCGAATAGGAAATTTTGACGAAACATCCATGAACCAAGGCCCGGAAATTCTTTCAGTGGGCGATAACCAGTACAAGTAGAGGGTTAGCTCTTTCTTGAAAGATTTTGCAAAGCGTTTTTTCTTTTCTTTCGTTTTTGCAACAAATGAGTAATCGAATAATGTAGTCTGTTGAAAGAATGATCGAAAGAATGGCAAGTATGGTCGGGAAATTCACCGTGATTTATGAAAAGCATCCCGCAGAGAGGGTATTATCCCGATGAGAGACGATAACAGACGCGTTAACAAGGAAAACACGATCGGTTGTAATGTTCAGGATAATCAGGAAAAAAAATTCTCCTTATAGGAAAAAAAAATAAATAAATGCAATGAACTTAAAATCAATTTCCTTCT
>OZ010585.1:52333590-52393590 GCA_963932145.1 Acanthosepion lycidas
CCCCCACCCCACCTCATAAATATCAAGAAAACTGGGTTCTATAGCCTTGGATGACAACAGGTCACTGTTTTCCGAATAGTATGCAGCCCTGGCGTAACATAAACTATACAACTAAAGAAAGAATCGTTCGCATTGGCTCAATGATCCTGACTACGGTCGAATAATGATGATGACGATGAAGTAGTTATGGCGTTTTGACTTCAAGACAAGAAAGAGCAAAAATATGAGGACTGAGACCGATAATTCGTCCATTTTGACTGGCTAAGGAGAAATCCCAGCATACACCTCTATTATTTTTCTAGACATTTAGGGCGGGATGAGATTCTTACTCGAATTTCCTAAGAATTTGAAAGCAAAACCTGTCCTGCCGAACATTTATACAAGCTCGGTTATGCACTGCTGTTCATTGAGCCTCTTGCTTGCAGTATGCCCTCCCAGTGTCAAATTTTCTAAGCCCTGCTTGAATGGGGATGAATATTGATATAGAGAGCGAGAAATTATTAACAGAGTGAAAGATACACGCGCATATACATATATAGTCATGAAAAAAAATATAGACAGAATTAGATATCAGATAGTTTATACTTATATAGGCATACATTCAGATAGATAGATAGATAGATAGTTAGATAGATAGATAGATAGATAGATAGATAGATAGATAGATATGAAGAGTGTTTTAGATAGATAGATAGATAGATAGATAGATAGATAGATAGATAGATATGAAGAGTGTTTTAGATAGATAGATAGATAGATAGATAGATAGATAGATAGATAGATAAATAGATAGATAGATAGATAGATAGGAAGAAACTAACAGAAAGAAAGAGACAGTCATAGATAGATAGATAGATAGATAGATAGATAGATAGATAGATATGAAGAGTATTTTAGATAGATAGATAGATAGATAGATATGAAGAGTGTTTTAGATAGATAGATAGATAGATAGATAGATATGAAGAGTGTTTTAGATAGATAGATAGATAGATAGATAGATAGATAGATAGGAAGAAACTAACAGAAAGAAACAGTCATAGATAGATAGATAGATAGATAGATAGATAGATAGATAGATATGAAGAGTATTTTAGATAGATAGATAGATAGATAGATAGATATGAAGAGTGTTTTAGATAGATAGATAGATAGATAGATAGATATGAAGAGTGTTTTAGATAGATAGATAGATAGATAGATAAATAGATAGATAGATAGATAGATAGATAGATAGATAGATAGGAAGAGCGTGTTAGATAGATAGATAGATAGATAGGAAGGAACTAACAGAAAGAAAGAGACAGTCATAGATAGATAGATAGATAGATAGATATGAAGAGTGTTTTAGATAGATATATAGATAGATAGATAGATAGATAGATAGATAGATAGATAGATAGGAAGAAACTAACAGAAAGAAAGAAACAGTCATAGATAGATAGATAGATAGATAGATAGATATGAAGAGCGTGTTAGATAGATAGATAGATAGATAGATAGATAGATAGATAGATAGGAAGGAACTAACAGAAAGAAAGAGACAGTCATAGATAGATAGATAGATAGATAGATAGATAGATAGTTATGAAGAGTGTTTTAGATAGATAGATAGATAGATAGATAGATAGATAAAACATTTCTATAACTCTAGATACATATATAAAACAATGAATACATTCTGTTAAAAGTAAAAATAAAGTCATCCTTTATAATGGCTAAAAGTATAGCCCTATGCGCCCTAGAATTTTCACCTGTCTCTTTCTCTTGCTAAGCATAGGTGTTCGTTTCGCTTCCAATTTTCTAAGACATATTGCTCATATGTTCAGTCCATGGTATTCTCAGCATCCTTCTATAGAACAGAACCAAATTTCTCTTGCCATCTGTCTCTTCTTCACTTGTGATGAGATTGATCAGCATTCACTGCTATATAAGAGGATCGATAGTACATAACATTTAAACACTTAAGCATCCTATTCTTTTGTCTCTAATTAGTTTATTTTTTAGTATTTTAATTCCTTTTCTTAGCCTTTGGGCGGCATCTTTCACTATCAAAACGCGTTATAGGAGTCCAGTTTCACTTTTTATGTCCTGCAGTTTACTTAATAAAAAAACGAAAGTGGCATTTGAATGACCGTAACAATCCGAATTCGAACTCGTCATACAGGAATCTTTTTACGACAAAGTTGCACCTGTATAGAAAGTAAAAGACCAGAAACCGACAACAGAGCTTACCTGGAGAGAAAGATCCTTTGAGAAAAGAAGAGCAATGGCGGAGTTCTTGCTAATTGTGTAGCTGGTGTGTAATAAGAAATTTATATATGCGTACACGTGTCTATTTAAGTAAAGAACGAGATCAATGGATTGTAAAATTTCAAAGTGCCCACGTACGATATGAAGAGGATCAAGTGAAAGACTATAATGGCCGGAGAAATTTAACGTCACCGGCTCTGATAAATATGGTGTCGGGAGTGGATGTCGTCTTGTTCGTTGTGTCGTTTGCGTCGCTCTGAGTTAGGACCTTTTGATGCGATGCTGTTTCATAGGTTCGCTTCTTGTTATCTCTTTAGGGGAACGAACAAAGCTTTCATCTATGACTTGAGCAATTTTCATTTTCGGCAATATCCTCTCATCTGACTCCGTCGCCGGCTTTATTAACTACGGTATTATATGCATCTTTCTCGAACTGGCTTCTACCTCCATAAACAACGAACGATCGAACATTCACACCCATACGCGTCTCGATGAAAGATTATAAGTGAAAATCTTTTTAGTTTAATGAAAATATGCACGTACATACATGCATACATTAAGATAGATAGATAGATAGATAGATAGATAGATAGATAGATAGATAGATAGATAGATAGATAGATAGATATGCACACACACACTGGAAGAAAGAGAGGGAGAAAGAAAGTGGGAGAGATATAACCAGAATGGGATAGATAGATAGATAGATAGATAGATAGATAGATAGATAAAGTTGATGAAAGTAGAACGCCGATGAATGTTGATATAGAGAGACAGAAATTAACAGACTGAAAAATATACGCACATATATATATATATATATATATATATATATATATATATATATATATATATATATATATATATTTCTTTCTAAATAAATATAGACAAAATTAGATATTAAGTAGATAGTTCATACGTAGGCATACATTCAGATAGATAGATAGTTAGTTAGATAGATAGATAGATAGATAGATAGATAGATAGATAGATAGATAGATAGATAGATAGGAAGAAACTGACATGGAAAGAAACTCTCATAGATAGATATGAAGAGTGTGTTAGTTAGATATATAGATAGATAGATAGATAGATAGATAGACAGAAAAATAAAACATTCCTATAACTCTAGATACATACATAAAAATATAGACATGTTAAAAGTAAAAGTAAATTCACCCTTGATAATGTTTAAAAGTATAACCGAAACCGCGCGGGCAGACAGATCATTCGGGCAATTTCTATATTATTTATATCCAGAAAATTATAAGAACACAAGAAAATTCAAATGAAACTTGCAACTGGAGAACCGTCCCAGTCTTACTAATGAAACCTTACCTGAAAAGAGAGATTGCTGCTAAAATACACTTTCACACACAAACACACACACACATATATATAAGTGTATGTGTGTGTGTGTGAGTAGGTCTTTATAAATACGCTAGATCGATATAATACGAGAGGATAGCTAAATGATATAGTTAGTTACACATATAATGCCACTAAATGATATATAGATAGATATATAGATAGATAGATAGATAGATAGATAGATAGATAGATAGATAGATATCACTGAAAGCGATAGAAATAATAATAATAGCCGAAAGGATAGTTAGGCAATAGAAATCTAGATATCTAGCCAATAATAATAATGATAATACAACTGAGAAAATACTTGAAAATTATAAGAATTTTACGTGTATTTTCAGTTCACCAAATCTGCCAAAAACAACTAGAGATTTAATATTTAGTAAATTCGCAAAGTTCAAGTGATTGATCTTATCAGCCGACTCTAGAGATTCACATCGAAATACCTATCAGTTTCAGATGGAAAACATTCAACGAGGAAAAATGTTAGCGTTAAATTCTAATAATATAAAGTAAAATTATTACAAATCGAAGATGTAGCATTTAAAAATGTGTACCTTACAACGTGCTCCACAGAGAATTAATATGAATATATCATATATATGTGTGTGTTTGTGTGTGAAAGTGTATTTTTTAATATGAATTTGGTTATTAGCGTGTAACATTTCAAATTTCAGCGTTACCACATGTTTAAGACAAGAATTTATTTGAATTGAAGATTAGCGTTAAAAATTTAATAAAAGTAAGGATAAATAAATAATATATATATATATATATATATATATATATATATATATATATATATATATATATATATATATATATATATATATATATATATATATATATATAATAGAATATAAAAGGCTCAAACACTAATATATAGTGTATAATATAAACACTTTTATATTATATTCTTACTCTGTCCTGGACATTGAGTTCTACCTGGATTCTCTCCTCTTGGGAATTTATATATATATATATATATATATATATATATATATATATATATATATATATATATATGGCAATAATATTTTAATAATTTTAATAAAAAGAAAATAAATTATAAATCAAAAGAAAAAGTGGACATTTAAAATGAAACAAATAAAGGAATAAAAATTGAAATAAAATTAATAAATTAATTAATTAATAAATTAATTAATTAATAAATTAATACCCAGCATATTTATATTATATTAAACATTCATGTATATAATAAATGCGAATGTCAGTGTGTCATTGTGTCACACATTTTCACCTTTACTTCTAGAGGACGGAGCCTAACATATATCATTTTGGAAAAAGGCCGAATGCGTGAGCAAATTCGAAGACATTCCGGGCCGGATCCGGACCAGCAATCCTGAAATTTTGGATTCCAAATTTTTCATTACTGCCATCTTTTTTCGGTGATTTTCTTACGTCATTTTTTGAAAACTGATATTTTGTATGATAACAATTTTTATCACTTGGAAATAATTTTAGGAATAATCGAAATTCATTGCGAAATCTATCAAAAGTCCCCCATTAAATAAAAATAATTGTTTTTACATCAAATTGTCTTTAAATTAAGTGTCAGCAGAAGAATTATCGACGAACTTTTAAAAGGTAAGCTTAAATATTAATGCTATACTTAAATGCAGCGATCATTTTTTTCGTGTTTTGTCTGTAGTTTATTGTTGCCTATCGCATCTATTCCTCTCTACCTATTGTGATGAAGGCCCAAAGTTCTTTGCAGGAGTAAGCTTAAATGTCACCCAATAGGGCGGCTTCTAAGCTAGCTAATAATACTTATCTAGATTTGGTAACATGCGATAAATATAGTCATAATTTAATGTCAAGATTTATATTTGCCGGAAAATCATATATCAAATCTGTAATTAATTAATTCAAAAAGAAACAAATAAATATCGATAAGTTTGTATTCATTTTATATTACGAATTATACCATAATTAGAAAATTGCAATAATGCTCATATTATATATATAATGTGGAAAAAATTGACTGGTTCTAAATGTAACTCTTGTGATGTTTCTAACGAAACACTAGCGTATTAAGAATGTAAAATTTGGAAGTTAGTATTAGAGTTCGTTCAGACAGAATGTCTATAAGTATGAGAAAAAGTTCAATTGATTTATGAAACATCTGGCGTAGATAAGCGATTTGATGCGAAACTATTATGTTGGTTAACTAGATAAGTCACTTTAACTTTTCTTAATTTACTAAATATCTACACAAACTGACAGAAATACAGAAAGATAGATAGATAGATAGATAGATAACGTACATAAGATAGATACTGTTGGTCTATATATATATCAAATTGCTGGCCAGTTTACTTTGGTGCGAAGCTAATACTTATTGCAGACGCCTACTCAGGTAAATTTGCTTTTGATCAGCACCCATTTTGCCAACGTGTGGTTTATACTGAAACCATGCAGACCTTAGTTACAATTTGTGGGTTAATCTAATGTGACCAACAAATCTTAACAAGGTCAGCGTGTGACATGTGCCTTCGTGCGATTCTATCAAATTTTACTCACAAGGCTTGGGTCAACCTGTGGTCTGGTTTTCAGGAATTTTCTAAAGGGAAGATCACTTTTTATTTAACAGTGAAATTAATATCTTGCCGCCGAGAGAACGAAAGAAATAATATCAGATTAAAAAAATCAATTGATATATATATATATATATATATATATATATATATATATATATATATATTTCAATAAAGGTGCAATTAATTTACAAATTCATGAATTATTCATACATAAAACAAATACAAAGGTTAATGATTAAATGGTGAGAAATCCATCTTCGCGAACAATTCTATAATATACAAAAACCCCGAATCTGTTTATGAATGAAAAGATCCTGTTTTATAAATTTCCGTTGCATTAGATCTTTTTATTTTACAAGCTTTCGTCTGTTCCTACAGGCATCATCAGGTATGAAAGGTATGAACCTTAACCTTAAAATTTAAATTCAAACTCAGCGTTGCGACTGCACGTTCCAAAACAATAACACACATTTCTCATAGCATTTTTCGGATTACAACCTTGTTTTCGTTTGTCCACTTATTACTGAGAGTAAAAACAAGAACACAATTTATTTCATACCTGAGGATAACAATAAAACAATAAAATACCAACAGTAAAATGGAAATTAATAAGAAAAGCTAGAGGACATTAAATGACCCATGTTCTTTGTGCGTACAGGAAAAATTATACATTATTAAGTGTCTGAAAAATAAAAATTTACTATATCAAAGAAATGAAATAGCTATTTTTGTAGGCACTGTGAAATATTTTTCTTAAATAATAATTAATTTTGATAAAAAATAAGGAAGAAAAGAGATGAAACATACATTTTATATTTGATCATTAATTAGTAATTGAATTCTAATATATTTATTTGTAAAAAATACCGTATAGTCTATTAGTTATTAGAAGGTCGAATGGTATTTTAAATATTTAAGTATAAAATTTAGTTAATAAAATTTAAATATTAAAAATATGTCTTGTACATATTTAAATGACCCTTTTAGAGAATCTTTTTGTATAAAAATATGAATTAATGAGATGAATAAAAATATCATTTTTTCTCATTGAAAACAAAGATGACTCACTGAATAACGAAAGTATGAGTTTGTCAGCAGGCACCCCCACACCAGCTAAACTTAAACTGACTTTGTAAGTAACATATACTGGATACATAAGCTGTCTAGTGAAATTAAAAACCAACCAACCCTAAATTAGAAAAAAAAGATTTTCCTTAACCTTAATAAACACAATTATTACCTGCGCTTATAAATTATTAGGTTGGTGCAAAAATAATGTCGTAATAATGTCGTTTTTTGACGTATTTTTAACGTCAAAAAACGACATTATTACGTCATTATTTTTGCACCAACCTAATAATATATAAATTAAGTAATATTATAAGGCTGTGCTATAAGGCTTTCACTGTTCCAACACTACAATTTTGATCCTGAACCTAAACATTTAAACTCATTTCCTCTACAAATGGTAATGATGTGTAAAAAAAAATCAGTCATTATTTTTATATGCAAACACCAAATTTCAGATTGGGAGCAATGCCACGGTTCCAAAATCGACCGATGATCTAGAATTACGCTGACACCTTAATCATTACAATTCGTTTTCAAAAAGAAAATTTATTGAACCAACCTAATTTACATGTTATATATATATATATATATATATATATATATATATATATATATGATAACGAAAAAATAGGAAAAGTTTATAAATCAAATATTCTGATCATATTTGATGTGCATTTGATACCACTTTATATATATATATATATATATATATATATATATATATATATATATATATATATATATATATATATATATATATATAGTCGACTCTCCCGTCGGATTCGACGTATGAGGGTCAAGCAGATCAGTTTCCAGGAAACCGACAGCCCGACAACGGCACATGAGATTTGATTATAGTGGTGAAGGCTTTGTGCAGGACCATCCACACTTTTTGAAGGGACGAATACATACATATATATATATATATATATATATATATATACAGGGTGTACTGAAAAAATGTACTTACTATCTGGACTTCGTCATTAGTTTATATATGATATAATAAATATTATTCATTGATAATCTTTTTTGTAATAATTTATAACTTTTTTTTTACACAATTTTTACTTATCGAATACAATGACGGTTGTATATTTGTGATGTTTCATAATTAGTATTCTGATTTAAATATATTTTCAATTCAATGTATCTAGCACAAATTATATAAACTATAATTGATTTATCCCTGGAATAGTAAAATTTTGAAATCAGTTGTATGCAAAAATCTGCAGAATTTAGAGACTTCAGTATATTTTTCCGGACGATCTTTAAAACTAAATGCTCAAAAATTAATAAAATTTATTAATAAGATTTTTGGTGGCAGTTCTTATCTCATCGAATCCTAGTTTTCACACTGAGTGCAATGTAGATTTCTAAAGAGTGTAAAAAACCAACCTGCCCTAAAAATAAGATATCACAGTTAAGGATACACTGGGACTACGCGAATACACCTTAGATTTTCCAAAGCATTTGACAGCATACAAAGTGGATTAAAGGAAAAATGACGTTCTCTGTGTCACTTCAAGGATGAATATTTTTCTTTTTACGTGCCATGTCTTTTCAGGATGTAGGCGATCATGGTTCTCCACCTCTCCCTCTACCTTTCACCTCTCAACAAGTTCCTTCCCTCTGCTTCCTCCCCTAGACCACGTTCTTAACCCTGCCATGTATGTGACGTGTTGTTTTCCCTTGTCTTCTTTTCTCTCTATTCCTATATTTTCCAGGCCCTCCTTTCTCATTATGTGTCCCAGAAACTTCAACTGCCTCTTTCTGATGTTAAGTATAAGCCTCCTCCTTGTTTGTATCCTCTCTAAGACCTTATCTTTGGTCACATGCTCGGTCCATAATATCCTTAGCATCCTTCTGTAGAACCACAAATCCGTCGTCTTCATCTTTGAGGAAATCGACCAACATTCGCTGACGTAAAGAATGACAGATGTCACGTAACAGCTCAGTATTCTTTTCTTTGTTACCACAGAAATCCTCCTGTCTCGCAATACTCTGCCCAGCTTTTGGAACGCGTCCTTGGCCATCCCAATACGTCTACAGATCTCAGTGTCGCACTTACCGTCCTATGTCAGAACGCTTCTCAGATATATAAAATATCACCACTGGTTGTTTCTAGGGTACCCAACCTGCAAATCGCATTTTGGGCTCATTTTTTTAACTGATAAACATGCATTCTGTCTTCTTGCACTTTATGCTCCGTCTCTTCTTCACACTCTTCTTTGGTACCTTCTGTAGGAGATAATGTATGCAACTAGAATAACGCAAGAAATAATCTTAGAACACAGTTGGTCTGTTCTACCCTAAAGCAATATTTATCTGACCTTGCGCCAATCAAATAAGATGCGGCACAAGGCCGAAAGTATGAGACAGCAAGTGAGATACGAACTCGGTAGTCAGTCGTAATTGATTTAGCGAGACTTGCTTGATGATCATTAGACCGCGTCCAAGTGTCCCGCTGCAAATACGATATGATGGGGGGAAAACGTTTTTCAATGAAAACTAGATTCATGTGTTGGCTGAAAATATTTCTCTAAAAAAACCTTTGTAATTTTTCTTTTCGTAAAACGTCGCAAAGTACGGCTTGATAAGGTACAACAGGTCATTGCAAATAATGGTGAAAGTATAATATAATAAAATTTTTACTTAGTTGTTTGAAGGAGCAAAGTTGATAAAGAAAAACGAACATTATTTATGACTCAAAATAATATATATATTGTTATGGAGTCCACCGCTTTTTCATATAAGTGGACTCTACCAAGTGTACCTGGACTGCTGCTGTTAAATACCCAGAGTTACAGTCAATGAGAGTAGTCGGTAGTCGGATGTCAGTCGATGTCAGACGACCGGCTGAACGGTTGAACTCCCTGCCTTCGGGCGGGGAGGAACCCGAACGAGGCAACGCCGAAGGGCGGAGTCTCGTTCGGGGAGGTAAACCGACCCTGAACCCGTTTATACGGGTTCAAAGGGTATATTTTTGGCCGAGCCCACGGGCTCGGAGATCCCACATTAAACCGGCCTTGTGCCACATGATACCCTTGTGGGGGGTGACTAAATACTAGTCGGTAGTTGGTAGTCGGATGTCAGTCGATGTCGGACGACCGGCTGAACGGTTGAACTCTCTCCCTTCGGGCGGTGAGGAACCCGAATGAGGCTACGCCGAAGGGCGGATTCTCGTTCGGGGAGGTAAACCGACCCTTAACCCGTTTATACGGTTTCAAAGGGTATATTTTTGGCCGAGCCCACGGGCTCGGAGATCCCACGTTAAACCGGCTTTGTGCCACATGATACCCTCGTGAGGCGGGTGACTAAATACTAGTCGGTAGTCGGATGGGCAGTCGGATAGAGTGAGGTAACCTCTTGTAGAAGTCAGTTACAAGCACGTAGACTTTAAAGAAGTTCTACTTCGAGACTGTATATATCTATCTGTATTTGCTACTAACCACATTCCTGGACTTACTAACAGTATTACTCTTTGTATGATTGTGTAAATACATTTTATTTCTTTTAATTAATTATTGCGTTTGTCATTCCTTGGAGACCGAATTCATCTCGGAATCCACAACATACACACACACACACACACACACACACACACACATATATATATATATATATATATATATATATATATATATATATATATATGAGGGTGTGTGTATGTGTGAGCGTATGTATATGCGTGCACATATGTTGGCATAATTTTTGTTCTTTACCTATGTTGTATAATTAGTTACGAGGGAAAGCGTGCATATTATATAAGTAATAATTATATAAATATTTATCATTATTTTTCATATTTATTCGAATGTGTCCATTTTTATGGATGAGTCATGTGATGTCGTCATTTATCTTTCTTCCGACAGAAAATATGTTAACAACCTTTTCATCGACAGCTTGGGCTCTGGGGAAAATTGTGCGTAACGCATTGCAAATAGGCGAGAAACAATAAAGTTTATTATGGAAATTTGAAAAAACAAAAGCCTCCATTATATTTCCCTTCGTTTTCTATACAATGCAATAATAAGCAGCTTGTATTGAGGTAATACCAGAATCTAAAAGCAACAGGGGATTCTGTTGTGCTTCTAATTTAGATAGTCAAATTAAATAATTGTTATCAACGGAATTAATAGAAACTGGATCAGTTGTGCTTTTAAATTTAGATAAGTATTGTTGTGGCAAATATACAGGTAACAATGGTCTATGCACACACATTATCTTTTCATACTTCGCCCTATCTTACTCATTCTCAATATCTATCTATATGTATATGTTTTAATAATAAATATACATGTTTTTCTTTTTCACAAGTAACACAATTCTGAGTTTAATGCACGATTCAATCGTCAGGTGCTTATTGAATTACTGACCATTCGACATTTAAATATTGCATCGTTCACGAAAAGCAGATTTGTGATACTGGAAGAGGAAAAATGGATATATATATATATATATATATATATATATATATATATATATATATATATTCATTTTTCGTTTCATCTTTTGGAAGTGCTATCTGATGATCGAGCCTCCTTTAAAAGGGCTCTGGTAAAATAAATTAATATAATGGAATCTTAAAGTTGTCTGTTTTTCTTTAAATATATATATATATATATATATATATATATATATATATATATATATATATATATATATATATCCTGCAAACACAGAAAATAAGGTCATGAACCTAGTTTTCTGTGTTTACAGGAGAAAATGCAGATGATCAGATTCTTGAATAGGGATGCTTTATTAAATCAAAGATTTGAATTAACTGCTAATTGTAAACATATCATACCTTTGACTCTACAATCTTGCTTGATTTTGAAATTTGACAGTTGTTTCTTCTTATATTTTAAGTTAAACCTCGTTGCACCATATAAGCCTTATGTTTCTGTCAGTAACATCAATTCCGACGTAGTATAATTTTTATATTATTCTTCTAGTAGTGGTGACAATATTTAGTATAGATATATTCACGTTCGGCTGACATTGTGCATTCATTGGTTCTATTAAAACCCTATATAAAGATCTTTTAGATAACAGTTGCGTTCTATTTTGTATGATCTATATATTTAAATAATTTCGTTAGATCTATAGGTTTTAATCATTATGCTAGATGTATTTGTTTAAACTGTTCTTTCATTTCTTAAAGGGCCATATTATTTACTAACTATAAAAATGTGACTTTTTAACTTTTTAACTCACAGGGTATGTAGTTGGTCGAATATCTTGTTAAATTACGTTTCTTCTCTCATGGAAAATGCCATGTATCTAATATATAACATTGTAACAAATTTACATACATATCTAATATGAGGTTCAGATGTCATCTACGATTCTAAATCTCTGTGTCATTACCTCTTACGTATGATTGCTTCTCAACTTTTCTTTTTTCTCCTTACTTTGCTCTTAGCGTAGGCCATTCCGATTGGCTGCTCTGACTAAAAATGAAATTAATCCTGCTGCTATTCCCACCTTTTTCTTTCTTACTCCTTTTCTTATCCTTCCTTTTCTCGGGAAAAGACGATGTATCATGTGTCTTTTTTCTTACTCTTTTTCTTTTCTTCCTTTTGCCGTGAAGAAGAGGTTGTCTGTTGTTTTGAAATCTCAAAAAGTTGTCTAATCACCAGTTATTTATTACTGATGAGATGTGTTAATTTACATCGAAACATGATTGCATTTGTGTAGCGTTTTTACATGTTTTTGATGTAATATCCTAAAATAAAGAATGTTGTTCTAATTTTGTATTAAGCCCTCTTTTAAATTGAGTGTCACGAAAGTCGGAATTGAATTCTATTTGTTTTCATTTCACACACACACACACACACACACACACACACAAATATATATATATATATATATATATATATATAAATATCATATCTCGTCGAAAATTCTTTAAAATTTCAGTTTTATTTTAAGAAGCAGATTGAAGTATTTATGCTTCCTTAATATACTGTGTAATAATCTATTGGGATTCTTCCTTTCCTTTTGATTGTAATAATTGTTGTGGCCTGTTTAGGGTCCAGAAAAGAAAGACACGGAAGACGAAGGTAGGTTGAAAAAAATATATTGAAGATATATACAAAACAATAGTTTTATTAATAAGTAGATTAGCACTGCGTCTACTACTCCATTCCACTTCACACTCTGAGCTCCCTTCCGACTCTCGCAGTTTGTATTTATGAGAGAAGGAAGAGTTCATTATACTGTAAGAGGGTTTACAACAACAACAATAAAATAATTCTTCGAATGCTTCAATCGCTGGCCTTTTTTAGGTGAGTGTGCTTTAAATTCAGTAAACTTTTAGACAAACCCTACATTCAGTCCTACCAGGAACAAATATCCCTTATTCTTTCTCGATTTCCTAACTAATCTCAATATACCAGACCCCACAACCTGAAACTCGATGCATTTTTGAGGAAAGTTTTATTCAATTACCCCGTAAAACAATTAGATTGTAGGATATCTTGATGTTATTTCTTAGTCAAATGTTCCTACATGATATTTGATGGTTTGCTTGTTTCCTATGAGATCGTTTTATAAAATAACGTGTAACTTAAGGACGTATATGATCACGGCTCTCCACAGTTCACGTTTCTTTATTATCTGCGATTTGTCATGTTTTCCTCGGAGAAATAATTATATCCTGTTGTCTTCATTATAATTTTCTTTCTCGGATATTAACTACCACTCACGGCTATAGAGATCAGTCTACCCTGATACTTAACACAAAACTAGAGTTGGAAATTGATGGGTTGATAGCTTTCTCAAAGGCAAAAGTGATTACAATAGACTCGGCCTTGAAATGAACTTACATGTAATCTAAGGTTCCTGTAAGCATTTCTATATTTGGAATCTCTCTTTTTTATATAACTTTATTGTTATGATCCAAGTTAGAACCAAGGAAGAACAACACGACCACAAGAATAGAAATAACGAAGGTATATTACACGAAATAATAATACAAAATGTGGAAGGTGTTAGTATGACTGTCAGTCTGGTTTGGAGTGAACTACTATCGGCTCGACTCGATTCGACCCTCTATCTTGAGAGTCGTAGTATACATAGTGTTAGAAAGAGTTCATTCTGTAGTTATAGGTAAGGACCCATGACAGATATAGGCTGAAGAGTGTATATCAGGATTTCCCAATCTGGGTGATATCCCCCACCGGTGGGTGATTTCAGTTGTTGGGTAGGTGCTGAGCACATCAACAGAAAATAGTGGGCGATTGAAAAAAATGTTGGGAGATATAGGATTTTGTGTATTAAAAAGATATTTCAACAGATGGTACGAAAAAAATATTCAAAGATCTACAAAAAACGTTTTAAAAATATTAAATGAAAAAATAAAACGAAAAAAAAAACAAAAAAAAAACAAGTGACTTAATGGGAATAAATGGGTTACATTCCGAGATGAAATATAAATATCCCCGCAATAATTTGGTATTTTCTACAGTTTTGAGAATGTGCATTATCATTCAAATAGTTCTTGAGGTTAAACAATTTTGGTTTTCGGATATAAATCACCCAAAGAAAGACCAAGAATAAATTTGAATTCAGGATAATTTATATTTAATATATATATATATATATATATATATATATATATATATATATATATATATATATATATATTATCGCATTGGCCATGTCGAATATATCAAGGCAGAAAAATTGCCCGTCAAAACATAATTTACCCATCACTGTATTCTTTTATTTATTTACTATATGAATGGATGATGGAATTTTTCATTTGAAAGTGGGCGATGAAGCAAGTATAGTTTGAGAATCCCTCGTATGTATAGTAATCGATGCGGTGATGATTTCTTTATATATATATATATATATATATATATATATATATATATATATATATATATATATATATAGAAGGAGCCTTGCAAGTGATCGGCTCTACTTTCTTAGTATCTAAGGTAATTTCTCCCGCTGGTACAACGAGATGGCAAGACCAGTAGCCATTTTTAAAAGCATTGAATTATACTAAACTTGTGGATCACGTTCATTTTGTACCGTAAAGCCTGGCTTTCCATTAGTTTCCCATTTTTTACCGTTTATTTTCAGGTTTAATTTTACATTGCTGGGATGTAATTTCTACTTGAGAATTTTTTTTTTTCCATGAACTGGTGCTTTGTAAAACCGTCTCTCACTAGGTTCTTCCCTTAACATTTCACTTATTCAAATGTAGGGTTAGCCGTAATCTTACCCAGATGTCTGCATAAACTGTGATTCTTACACTGAAAAACCCGAATGGCAACTTGTAAGTTCCACTCAAGATATTCTTTCCAATAACAGTTATTAGGTTGGTGCAAAGATAATGTCGTTTTCTCACATAGTAACATATGTGAGAAAACGACATTATTTTTGCACCAACCTAATACTTTGTAAAAACCGACTTCCATTGGGATTATTCGCCGAACATTTAATCTGTTCAAATTTAAGTTTAGCTGTTATTTTCCACAGATATGGGCATAAACCGTGCCTCTTATACTGAAAACCCAGGTGGCACCTTGTACAGAATCAGTTCGACTCGAGAAACATCTTTGCATGAACCGTTGATTTGTGAAACCGACTCCCAATAGATATCTGCATAAACCGTGCCTTTTACACTGAAAACCGAGTGTAACCATTTAACGAGAATGTTTCTCTCAAGAAACGTCTTTACATGAAACATTTCTTTGTGAAGGCGACTTTCAATAGGACATTTCTGCGATCACGTAACCTGTTCACATCTAGGTTCAGCCATTATCTTCCCTACATATCCGCATAAACCGTACATCTTACACAGAAAACCCGAATGTCACCTTTTATAGTGTACGTGTCACCCGAGAAACTTTTTTTCTATGTAAAGTTGTTTGTAAATCCGTCTCCCAAAAGGATTCTTCCACAATCACTTAATCTGTTCATATCTGAGATTAAGCGTTATCTTCCTCATATATCCGTATCAACCGTGCCTCTTACACTGAAACCCCGAGCAGCACCTTGTACCGAGGACGTTCCACTGGAGTCATTTCTTTCCATTGACCGTTGCTGTGTGAAACCGATTCCTAGTACGATTCTTCCTCGATCATTTAATTTGTTCAAATGTAAGGTTAGCCGTTATCTTCCCAACATATCTGCATAAGCCGTGCCTCTTATACTGAAAATCAGTGTGACCTTGTACAAAGTACATTTCATCGGATGCAATTCTTTCCATGAACCGTTGCTATGGGAAATCGACTCCCAATAGGATTATTACCCGACCACTTAACTTGTTCAAATTTAAAGGTAGCCGTTATCTTCCCCAGATATTCACAAAAACCGTGCCTCTTACACAGAAAATCCGGGTCGCATCTTGTACAGACTTGTATTCCCCTCGAGAAACTTCTTTCCATGAAAGATTGCTTTGTGAAACCGACTCCCAATAGGATTATTACCCGATCAGTTAACCTGTTCAAATTTAAAGGTAGCCGTTATTTTCCTCACATATCTGCATAAACCTTGTCTCTTACACTGAACATCACTAAAGAAAAATAGCTAAATCTCTCGATATCTCAGTTGGTTTAGCCAAAATCTGCTTTGAGGTTGAGGGAGGCATATGTCAAGAAATCTGTTTTGAACATGAAAATCGCTGCATTTAATTCCATTTTTCAGCGAACGTTTTCAATACATCGCACATTAAAACCGTATTCAACGGAGGGCGTTTTCATATCTCAAAGAACAGCATGGACTCTTTACAAATGGCTTGCTCATCTCTTAATGCGATAAAGATATTCTAGCAGAGATTATTGTTAAAATTCCAATGAACCGATCATCGACACAAATCAAAGTGAAAAACAGATTCTTATTTAAAATTTTCTTATTTGTATAATCCGATTTTATTTACATTATTTATATCATTCAGACTGTTATTTTCATCTTCATTGCTTTTTATTGCTGAGCCGACCAAGCATAGAAATGAATACAATATGGGAACCAGTATAAAGGAGTGCTAGTGAAAAGCAATGAATAAAAACACAAAATTGCAATATAAACTCTGTTAAAAAATATGCTATAATAATAACACAAAATTTCAATATGAGTTCTGGTAAAAACGGTTGCTGAGACAGGTTTATAAAGGCCAAAAATTCATATACATGGCCCGGTGGATAAAGGAGTTGGATAGATCCAGTTATTTGACCCAATGTTATGAGTTCAATACCAGTCTACAGCAGTGGTGGAGAAAAATACTGAGTGAGTTGTGTTAAGGGGAAATAATTGAGACTTCCGTAAGAGGCATGGCACATGGAACTAGAATAATCTAGCCTGGTGGACGAAATAAAGTGTTTGGTTTGAAATTCAAATCACCTGAAGAAAGCCGGAGTGTACAACAGCCGAATCGTTGTGAATATGGCAATGAAAATGAGGATAACAGTCCGAATAATGTAAATAATCTTAATACGCTCTCAGAGATATAGACAGTAATGTAAAATCTACAAAAGGGGTTTGTTTATTCACCTATAGCTTGAAATTATCAATATAATGTATCGAGTATTAGTTGGTCAAACTTTAAAACATAATTCGAGTAAGAAAAATATTCCCATTTGAATATTGAAAATAACATTCAAATTTTATGTAAAAACGACAGACATAAACTTCTAGTAAAAACGGGCAGATATTTTAAGGCAGGTGTCCAGTAAAGACAGATGTGTCTAGTAGAGACAGAGAGGTGTCTGGTAAAGATGAGCATATATAACTAGTAAATGTGGTCGGATATGACTAAAGAAGGACAAATATATCTAGTAAAGTCAATCAGATAAATCTATAAAAGACAGGCAGAAATATCATATGAAGACAGACGTGATCAGTGAAGACATCCATATATGAAAAATAATGACAGACTGATACATCTAGTAAAGTCAACCAGATTTATAGATATATCTGGTTAACTTTACTAGACATATCAGCCCGTCTTTACTTGTCAAATATGCATGCCTTTAGACAGAAACATCTGATGAAGACGGACAGACGTGATTTGTAAAGACAACCAAATATGTCTAGTAAAGACAATCATCTCGGAAAGTCGGGCAGATATGGCTAGTATAAACTGATAGATATGACCAGTAAAGACCTTGATATTTGTCTAGTAATGACGAGCAGATATATCTAGTAAAGACAGATATACATCTAGTACAGACGGGCAGATATACATAGGAAAGTCTAGCAGATATGACGAGTAAAGTCAGGCATATATCACGACTAAAGAGAGATATGTTTAGCAAAAACGGGCAGCTATGACAAATAAAGCGCGGCAGATATGCCTAGTAAAGACGGGCATAGGTGACGAGTAAAGACTGACAGATAAGACTAGTAAAACGGGCAGATATGTCTATTAAAGATGGGAAATTATGACTAGTAAAGAGGAGCAGATATGACAAATAAAGGCAGGCAGATATAACTCATGAAAACGTGCAGATGTAACCAGTAAAGACGGGTAAATTTGAGTAGTAAAGACGGGTAGATATGACCAGTAAAGTTGGGCAGATATGTCTAGTAAAGATGGGGAGATATGACTAGTAAACTCGGGCAGATATGACCAGTAAAGACGGACAGATATGAACAGTAAAGACGGGCAGTTATGTCTAGTAAAGACAGGCAGTTATGTCTAGTAAAGACGGCTAGATATGACTAGTATTAGGTTGGTGCAAAAATAATGTCGTTTTCTCACATAGTAACATATGTGAGAAAACGACATTAGTTTTGCAGCAACCTAATAAAACAAGCTAATATGTCTAATAAAGGCAGATAGACATCTAGTAAAGATGAGCGGATATGTCTAGTAAAAGCAGGCAGATACGTCTAGTAAAAGCAGGCAGATATGACAAGTAAGGAGAGTCAGATATGTCTAATTAAGATGTTCAGATATGACAAATAAATACAGTCAGATATGTCTAGTAAGGACGGGCATATATGACTAGTAAAGACTGATAGATGTGACAACTGCAGACAAGCAGATATTTCTAGTAAGGACGAGCAGATATGACTAGTAAAGACTGATAGATGTGACAACTGCAGACAAGCAGATATTTCTAGTAAGGACGAGCAGATATGACTAGTAAAGACTGATAGATGTGACAACTGCAGACAAGCAGATATTTCTAGTAAGGACGAGCAGATATGACTAGTAAAGACTGATAGATGTGACAACTGCAGACAAGCAGATATTTCTAGTAAGGACGAGCAGATATGACTAGTAAAGACTGACAGATGTGACAGCTAAAGACAAACCAGATATGTCTAGTAAAGATGAGTAGATATGACAAATAAAAACAGGCAGATATGCTTAGTAAAGACGGGCAGAAATATCTAATGAAGACAGACAGATCTAACCAGTAAGGACGGGTAAATATGACTAGCAATGACCGGCAGATACGACCAATAAAGACAGGCAGATTTGACAAGTAAAGACAGTCAGATATACCTGCTAAAGATAGACAGATACGACAAGTAAATACGGGCAGGTATTAGGTTGGTGCAAAAATAATGACGTAATAATGTCGTTTTTTGACGTTAAAAATTACGTCAAAAAACGACATCATTACGTCATTATTTTTGCACCAACCTAATATAACCAGTAAATTCGGGCTGATACATCTAGTAAAGGCAAGCAGATACGACCAGTAAAGACAGGCAGATATGAAAAGTAGTCATATTGCAATTTTTCTCCTAAAAGGTTTGGTTAAAATAACCTAATATTTTTTTTAATAACAATGGCGAACAAAAGAAAGAGTAAACATTTTTTTAATGGTAATATGTCAGACATATTTATATAGTTTCTGATTTATACTGTATCAAACCGACAAAATGAAAAAGAAAGAAAGAGACATTTTTTACTCTTCATAACCATTTGAATCGACTGGGAAATACAGATTCCCATCGAGAAAAGGAAATTGTTCCCTGTCTGTTTCTTTCTTCTGCCGAAAGAACAAATATTAAAACACTTTTATTATCGCTTTATAATGTGAAATCACTTAATTAATTATTCATTTTATATATTTGCGGCTAATTTATGCGCGGTCATATTGTAATTAGTAGCGCTCTTCACAAACAGAATTGTCATCACGGACACATAAAGAAAATAATAATAATAATAATAATAATAATAATATATACATATATATAATTCAGCATAGTATATATGCACGCATGCGCACAACAGGAAATAAGGCATTGCCTAGTGGCAACAAAAGTTCCCATGGTGTTGACGTTCAACCCAAGGAGAGAGTTTCGTCTTTCACAGCATGCAAACTGACAATACAATATCGCTTTTTTTCAATGACATTTTATTCGGATTTGTGCAGGATACGGTCTAATTTTATTAACCATGCGCTAGTTACATGGGGTTTTTTGTTACCCACAAATTTTTAAAGTACTCGTAAGTCCTAGTTGGTAACTCGTTTTTTTTTACTACCTACCACTACTCCCTTGACTGGGTGAGAGTGTATAGCACGCTGTGTGGCGCAGTTGTAGCTCAATTGTCGTGAGCGGCAGACGGCAGGACTATCCATTTTCGGAAATCTGAGGAGCCTAACACAAGGTAAAATATGTAAAATAAAAGCGTGAATGTGTTCTTTCTAGCTGTATCTGTTTTTTTATTTCTCATTTCTTCATCAGGAGTAAGTGGAAAATATTAGTAGACCATTTAATAGTGATTTGTTCATCAGCGGGCGCTTTATGAAAGCGATTATCAGCAGGATTTACCTTATTCCAACAACATTTTCGTGATTTACCATGTCTCACAATTTAATTATCTTTTTTCACATGTCCCCTTTCATCTTTACCCTTCAGTATCTGTCTATATTTCTGAGATGAGGTATTGTTATTATTTAATTTGTTCGGATGTTTTTCCTCATATTTACAACGTTTCGGCCATTGTACGCTCCGTTCACCTTCAGGTGATTGGAATTTCGAATGGAACACTTTATTTCATCCACCGGGGTAGATTGTTCTAGTTCCACGTGCCATGCCCGTTTCGGGTGTCTCAGTTATCTCTCTTTAACTCAACTCTCCAAGTTTTCAAGCCAGGTATTGAACTCACAACTCTTTGGGTCAAGTCACTGGATCCAACCAAATCATTTATCTATTTGGTCATGAGTCCTCGGAAATCAGTGTATGAATTTTATGGACTTATAAATTAGCCGGCTTAGTAGATTTTTTTTGGTCTAGCTTATGTGCTGATTCCTTAAGTTTTTCTACTTTCCAGTGATGTCCTCTTTAGATGTGTTACAAAACCGAAAATATGGTGCACCCAGTGAGGATCGAACTCGCTACTCTTTCGTAACTTTTCTAATGGGCATTGTTTGCACTATGTTCTTAGAATGTTAAAGCTTTTCGGCCTTCAATCATAAGCATCTTTCTATAGAACTACATTCTGTTGCTTAAAGTTAGTCTGTGAGATTTCCCAGCATTCACCACCATATAGGAGGACCGATATTGCATTACAGTTCAATAATCTTTCCTTTGCTTGTAACGGAATTTCCTGTTTCTTAATACTTTGTTTAGCTTTTGGAAGGCATCATTCGCTATCCCATTGTGCCTTCGGATTTCAGTGTCGCACTTTCCGTTTTCCTATTAAAACACTTCAGAGTTGGTTAAATTATTTTACTTGTTTGGTTTAGATATATCCAATTTATAATTTGTATGGTGGGCTGTTCCTTTTGCTAATAAATAGTCATTCTGTCTTCTTGCAAAAGATGTTTCCTCTCGCTTTTCTTCACTACCTTCTGTCGGAGTAATACCCTTTCTGTGTCTGTTATCATCTCCGTGTCATCTGCGTACTATATGTTGCTAAGATTGGGGCCACCGATAATGAAACATTGTAGGACTTATACTTCTCTCAGAATCGCCTTGTGTACATGTTACATAAGTTCAGTGGGAAGTCACATCCTTGGCGTACACCACTTTCTATTTTTGTACTTTACACTACTTTAGATACGATGAATAACATGCGTTTTGAGTCTCTTATTTAAGAACTTTCTTTTATTGAAGATCACAATGTTTGTTGTGAATGTGTTTTTTTAATTATTTTCATACGTATCTGTCGGAGTTTGCGCCTCTTTAATTTCCTAATGGTTCACTCGGTGGCGCTCTCCTTAGACTATAAATACTGGGTGATTTCTTGCCTCGTTCTCGTTTTCATTTCTTCATTTTCATTGAACACATCTACAATGTAAGCTCTCACAGAAGATTGCGTCTCCCATTTGCGGGAGATGCCATGAACCTTATACACACATACACGTATGTACGAACATTCCACACAATAAAAACTCTCTACGTTCACGCACAAACACAAATGTTAATGTCTATGTCCATTGTGTTGTTTAATACATATATTTGTTGATATATATATATATATATATATATATATATATATATATATATATATATATATATATATAGTGCCTCGGCTTAAACTCCGGTAAATTCGAAATCAAAACCCAATTCACAGTGATACAATAATTCACACTGATTCGACTGAATAGTTCACTCAATAGTCACTTAGCAATCACCTCAGTCAGTAGCCTGACACCGCTATTTATACACCTGTCGTAAAAAATATATTCATATGTACAGAGTGTCACGCTCGAACTTCGGTGTCGGTAGTTACTCTTTCCCTTCCTATATAACATACACACACACAGATAGACACACAAACAATATATATATATATATATATATATATATATATATATATATATATATATATATATATATATATATATATATATATATATATACTTTTAAAAATTTTGTTGAATCCCCTACCTTGCTTTCCACCTTACGATATTCTCCGGCGATTTTTATCGAATGACCTCTTAACGCTTTATTATTTTTAAGCTAATGAAAGCTATATTATTATTTTCAAAAAAAAAATATATATACAAAAGCACAACATTAGATGTAATTGAAAGAGAGGAGAAGGCTCTGAAGAAGGAGGTAGGAGAAGGGGAAAAAGAAGGAAAGCAAGGGCATTGTAAATGTATCGGAGAGTGGTGGTTAATTGAAATGTACATTACTTTTTTTATCTAGCCTCATTCATGAAGCGCTGACTTAACCCATTCTTAAACGTGGTCATTGATGTTTGAAAGCTCCCGAACGGATATGTAAGGAGAATTTTCTAATATGCAAGCAAGGACTTAAGACTCCGGATTTCTGGTTCAAAAGGTTCTTTGGATCCGAAAATGTCATAATTACTAATTTTTCCTGTTGGCAGTGGTTGCAAATATTGTTGTGGGTGTTGTAAGGCTTTGCCTTTTAAAAAAATTTTCGACCTTACAATCAGATCCCTGTTGTTGATTTTTTTTTCTTTTAAATTCCACACATGGTTAGCTAGTTTGGGTATTCAGGTCGGTAAATGTAATTAGTAATGTTTATTATAAACATAGCTTTTACTTAAATAATTGTATCCATAAAAATAGCGTATGAACAGTAAATATATTAAAATAATTGTCGGAATTTCATAACATATGTTGTCATTTATTTACATTAAGATACGATTCGAGCAGATATGAGCTTTTGAGAAAAGATCGTGGGTAATTTCTTCTTTAAAAAATGTAATTTGACTTTACAAACCAGACGCTTCATCTGTGACTAAATAGTATAGCACGTCAGGCTATATACCGGTTCCGTGTAGGATGCTAGTTCGAATCCTGTCGGATGACACACATTTTTTATGAAATTTGTCGTGCATTCAGGCCGGTAAATGTAAGTAATTCTGTTTATTATAAACATAGCATTTACTTAAATAATTGTGTCTTTAAAATTAACCTTTTAACAGTAAATACATTAAAATAATTGTCCCACTTTGTCCATTTCATAATATATATATATATATATATATATATATATATATATATATATATATATATATATATATATATCAAAATAAATAAAAGGCCCAGAAACTAATATTCCATGGTTTTAATTTATTACACTGGAATCGTAATCAGGATCTAATTCATCAGCCCCACAAATTCAAAAAGAAGTTCTTCTTGCATTTGTATGTCCGGTGAATTGAATGTTTGAGCCTTTTATATTATATTCTTACTCTGTCCTGGGCATTGAGTTTTACCTGGATTCTATCCTCTTGGTAATTTATATATATATATATATATATATATATATATATATATATATATATATATATTGACCACTAATATTAGCATATATATATATATATATATATATATATATATATATATTGACCACTAATATTAGCATATATATATATATATATATATATATATATATATTGACCACTAATATTAGCATATATATATATATATATATATATATATATATATTGACCACTAATATTAGCATATATATATATATATATATATATATATATATATATATATATTGACCACTAATATTAGCATATATATATATATATATATATATATATATATATATATATATATATATATATACATATATATATATATATATATGCCAGACGAAACACAAATGTTTAGTAAAATTAAGCCAAAATGTAACTACTGACAAAAAAAAAATACGGTTTTTCTTTATTTGGAAGATTCAAGGAACATTTGTCGGAACTCAGAAAACATTGACAGCTGAAAGGTGTGCTCAACCTGTATTTCGAATTTTAGATAGTGCTTGTATGTGTCTGTGTGTGTGGCAGTTATATTGGAACCCAGCTTTGCCGCGATCGGCATTCGAAACGAACTAAATAAAAAAAAACGCAGGCTGGTTTTCCTACTTTGCATTTGAAATATTGTACTAACGACATCTTTTTTCTCTATCTATCGTCATAAAACTTCAAGATTTTCTCATCTATAAACACACCTCTTTAATTATGAATATATTTGCGATCATGGGAACTGATGCATGATTCGAGAGTGACGCTTATGATTCATAAAAATACTTCAAGTTGAACAGGCAATTTACATGAATGGAAATAGACGAAAATTCATTACGTATGCATATTCACATCATAATTTGATAAACAATGGCCTGATGGGATGCAAATGCATAAAGGTTTCATATAAAAGTTTTCTTGTGAGGTTTTCTCAACGACGGAGTTGAAAATCGAGATACAAAGGTGACGGGCCAATGAATTTAAAGAAAAGTTTTTTTTATGTTGAAAAGAAATTAGAAATAAATAGATGAATGACTTGAGTAAAGAAAGAAAGTAAGACAAAAGAAATAAATAAAGAAAGAGAGAGAGGAGACGTATAAAATCGAATAAACAAATGGAAAAATATGAATGCAAAGAGGTAAGAGGCGTTGAGATACAGATGTCAAATGAAAGCTGAAATGAAAGGATAAACAAGCGAAAGCAGAAAATATATCTTTTACAAAAGAGAAAAGAAAGAAAGTAAGAAAGAAGGGAAGGAAGGACAGAAGAAAGAAAGAAAGAAAGAAAGAAAGAAAGAAAGAAAGAAAGAAAGCGATGAGAAGAAAAGAAAATAGAAGAGAAAGGAAGAAACGGAATAGAAATAAAGAAATAAAGAAATAAAGAAAGAAAGAAAGAAAGAAAGAAAGAGAAAGAAAGTGATGAGAAGGAAAGCAAATAGAAGAGAACAGAAAGAAAGAAAGAAAGAAAGAAAGAAAGTAAGAAAAAGAAAGAAAGAAAGAAAGAAAGAAAGCGATGAGAAGGAAATAAAATAGAAGAGAAAGGAAGAAAGGGAATAGAAATAAATAAATAAATAAATAAATAAAGAAAGAAAGAAAGAAAGAAAGAAAGAAAGGGAAAGAAAGAAAGTGATGAGAACGAAAGAAAATAGAAGAGAAGAGAAAGAAAGAAACAAAGAAAGAAAGAGAAAGAAAGAAAGTGATGAGAACGAAAGAAAATAGAAGAGAAGAGGAAGAAAGGGAATAGAAATAAAGAAAGAAAGAGAAAGAACGAAAGCTATGAGAAGGAAAGAAAATAGAAGAGAAAGGAAGAAAGGGAATAGAAATAAATAAAGAAAGAAAGAAAGAGAAAGAAAGTGATGAGAAGGAAATAAAATAGAAGAGAAGAGGCAGAGAGGGAATAGAAATAAATAAATAAATAAAGAAAGAAAGAAAGAAAAAAGTGATGAGAAGGAAAGAAAATAGAAGAGAAAGGAAGAAAGGGAATAGAAATAAAGAAAGAAAGAAAGAAAGAGAAAGAAAGCGATGAGAAGGAAAGAAAATAGAAGAGAAAGGAAGAAAGGGAATAGAAAGAAAGAAAGAATAAATGAATGAATGAGAAGAGAAGAGAAGGGGAGCAAAGAGAAAAGAACTGAAACAAAGAAAGCGGAAACAGAAAGAAAAACAAAAAAGAAAGAAAGAAAGAGAAATAGAAAGAAAGAATAAAAGTAGTGTTAGAAGTTTAGGAAAAAGGAAGGGGTATTGAAGAAGAATGAAAAATGAAAAAAGAGGAGGTAAAAAGAGGAAGACAGTCATGATAATGGTGAAAATAACGCAGCAAACATTTGGTATCTATTGAGCTAACAGTAACTGTTACTGTCAGTTTAAATCTTTTTCTTAGAACGGCTTCTGCTTAAGAAATTAGACTTCTGAATCCACTAAATGTTATAGCTCTTTCTTATATTTATTTTCACATATTTCGGTTTTGACAGTGTGAAAAGTTGATATTTTCATCAGTTACACTATCAGCAATCGGACAACAGTCCTCGTCTTTGTCGTTATTATCACAACGGACTTCTTCTGCTTATCAATCAGGGAATTTCGAACTGAACCCTTTATTCAATCAAGGGGTGCAGGTTATTCCCGTTTCGGTGTCCATGTATAATAACCTAGGGGATTAAAGAGTCGGTTTGCGACTTTCATGACATAATAACCGTGAGATTAATCCCTACGACGGTTAGTGAAGACTTAGATAATGGAAAGAGGGGGAAACAATAACTGATCAGTACTACATGCAAACAAGACGAGATATCCCAAGGCATGGAGAGGGGAACGAGAAAAATCTATCCCAGTAAATTAAGGACTCAAGTTCAAAATTTATTGAAGGATACCTAGATCGACAAGCACCTGACGAAGGCCGGATGGCACAATAGTCGAAACGTTGTCATAATAACAACGAAGATGAGGAAAATAGTCCGAATGTGAATATTATAAATAATGATAATTCGTCATCCCAGAAATTCAGACAGAAACGAACATCCGATGTAGATCCATATTTTCTTTTCTGATTAACTATGTAGCCCACTTTTGGTTTCCAAAAATGGAGGGATGATAAAAGGAATGAATATGCATTTGAAGATGGAAAGAATGAAGTTAGAAATTGAAGAGAGGAATGAAAGGATGAAGAAAAAGAATGTCGGAAAGGAGAAATGAATGAAACTGGGAAAGAGCGAAGGGTGAAAGAGAAAAGAAGGAATAACTGCGATAAGTAAAAAAAAAACTAAGTAAAGGAAGAAATGAAGGAAAAATGAAATATGAAAATATGGCCGAAATAAAGATGAAAAAAAGAAAATATGGAAGGGGATAAATAAGGAAATTATTAAATGAAAAAGAAACAGAGAAAGAAAGAGAGATAGAAGGAAACTAAGAACGTAAAGAAAAAAGTGGGCGGAATGATGGAAGAAAAAAAAAGAGGCAAATCGAAAAGTGAAAAGATACAAAATGGAGGAAAGAGAGAAGGCAAGAGACACACACCTATGGGCAATGCGATAATAACCCAACCATGAGGCAATCTAGCATTTATTCCTTAATCTAAACCTATTAACTTTCCAAACAGCTGTTAAAACGCAAAGTATATCTACCTTATTGAGACATAGCCTTATATTTAAATATGCGCATGCGTAAGAATATAAAATATCGTTACGTTAGACGAATAAAACACGAGCTTCTGTTTCTCTTTGAAGAGGATCCTCAAGCAAATTGTTTACATTTACATACATTTTTATTTCTGATCTCAATTCTAAGATTAGTTTATCCTTATCAAATTGATAGATATCATTTGAGTCGTAAATGTCTGAGTAACTACAATACAGAGGCAAATGAAAATAAAAACTTAGCTTATTGTTGAGAAAAATAAGATTTGTTTGCAATATTTATATTAGAATTATTTCCTCATTTTTGTTGTTGTTATCACAACGTTTTGGCCGTGATGCCCTCCGTCCTTCCCCTGTGTAAGCTACAGGGATTTCTGAACGGAAGTTTTTATTTAATCTATAAGATTGGACTGCCCTCGTTCCACGTCTCGTGTCTAGAAATATCGTCTAGTTTTAGTTTTATTTAGTACTGTTCAATTATTTCCCGCCTGTTTCTACAGAGTGCAAATAAACACTGCCTGAACTAAAGGATATCTCAAGACGGGAACAGTGGAAGGAGAAGACGCTACCCCAGTAGATTAAATAAAGAGTTCAGTTCAGAATTCCCTGTAAGTATCCCAGATCGATATATGCCTGGGGAAGTATTTATTCAATCAAGGGGTGCAGGTTATTCCAGTTTCGGCGTCTACGTATATTAACCTAGTGGATTAAAGAGTCGGTTCGCGACTTTCATGACATAATAACCGTGAGATTAATCCCTACGACGGTTAGTGAAGACTTAGACAATGGAAAGAGGGGGGAAACAATAACTGATCAGTACTACATGCAAACAAGACGAGATATCCCAAGGCATGGAGAGGGGAACGAGAAAAATCTACCCCCGTAGATTAAGTAAGGACTCAAGTTCAAAAGTCACTGAAGGTTACCTAGATCGACAAGCACCTGACGAAGGCCCGATGGCACAATAGTCGAAACGTTGTCATATTAGGTTGGTGCAAAAATTATGTCGTTTTCTCACATATGTTACTATGTAAGAAAACGACATTATTTTTGCACCAACCTAATAACAATGAAGATGAGAAAAATAGTCCGAATGTTAATAATGTAAATAATGATAATTCGTCATCCCAGAAAATTCAGACAGAAACGAACATCCGATGTAGATCCTTATTTTCTTTTCTGATTAACTATGTAGCCCACTTTTGGCTTCCAAAGAAGGAGGAAACGTTGTGATAACAACAAAGATGAGGACAATAATCCAAATGTAAATGATAAACTCTCGTCCCAGAAATTCAGACAGAAAATAAGATTTATTCACCAAAATTTGAATTAGAAATTCATTGGTATGTGGATTTCATGATGGTATCGTTTGATTTGATTTGGATGGTTTGGTTTGATTTGGTCAGGTTTGGTTTGATTTGGTTTGGTTTGGTTTGATTTGGCTTGGTTTGTTTTACGGCATATCAATCTCAATGGGTTATTTAATGCTGACAAGATTTTTAGGATAGGTTCATATGATTAGAATATGCATTGTTTGTAAGAAATCAGTTTGTAGATCAGGTTTGGTTTGGTTTGGTTTGGTCTATTTTTTGGGATATCAAATTCAATGGGTTATTTAATGCAGGCAATATTTTTATTGCTACTAAAATTTTTTGTTCCAAAAATGTATTACTGGTAATATTTTTTTCAAAAAGTGTATTGCTGGTATTAAACCTATTTTTACACTTTCACATAGTTTGGGCCCTAACAGGTTTTACCGCCCCGGTTCAGGGTGGACCTGGGAACACTAGCAATGAAGAGGTGTTTCCACACTCCCCAAAAACTTCTGATAAAAGGCCTCATATCCAGGATGGCTCATTTTGGAGGGGGGTGACTTAGCCTTCTGCTGTGGTGCAGTCAGCTTATTCGGAAGTCCCAGCCGAGAGGACAATAGATTTCAAGAAAGATTTCACAAGTTTTTGATACGCGCACCGCAAAATCTGTACCCCGCTCATCCTAAACTCGCTGCAGCATGTTTTGGGTAACAGCGATGCAATTGCTGCATTTTTACAGAATTCTCTCGCATATGCACGCTGCACTGTCTTGTTCGATTATGTTCGCGTATATTCTGTGAAAGAAAAATATCAAGCATAGAATTGAGAGTTGTCTCTACACACGCTGTTAAAATTATGAGATCATTTGAACGAGAATTCATTTTTTTAATCATTTCACCACAAGCAAAGCAGGGATGTCACTAGTGCGCAGGGGGTTAGAGAGCCTGAAAGTGAAAGTAAGTATAAGGAGAATTGAGAAAAGGAAAAAAAGATGAACGGGATTCAAGAAGACAGAAGATGGTAACAGAAGTTACATTTAAATTTTTGAAGATAGCAGTTATCAGGGAATCAAGTAAAGAGAAGGGAGTTCCACAGGTGCGAAGTGCGAGAAAAGAAACTTTTCGTGTAGAAGTGGCGGTTGTATTTAGCTATGACAACTATAAAAGGATGGGACCTGGATGCAAGATGTCAAGGTATGAAATTATAGTGTCGGAACTTCTGCACTACGGCATCCTGTGTTTTACATATGCCGGGCGTAACAACAAAATTGTCCAAATCATGTAACAGCAAAATTGTCCAATTGTTGGATTAAGCTCTGAACCGTAGTAACTTCGAATAATTAAAGATATCTTACTAGAATTCTTCGAGGTTTTTATAACACTATTGTAATCTATTTTGACCAATAAGAATATATAATTATTCTCCAAGCTTAAGAAAAGAATTGTGTTGAATTCGATCATAAACGAAAATGAGATCATTAATTAACTATAGCTAAGAATCGTAAGCTCATGAAGTATTGAAATACATTTCATATATATATATATATATATATATATATATATATATATATATTATTCCAGAATTATTTTCCAACTTATTCAAGGATGATCTTCGCCCTTTCTAACCTTCCAATTTTCTAACAAGCTGCCTCACAGGTTTAATGTACGATTCTATTTTCAAGATTTTTTTCACTGCTCCTTGGACTGTCATAGCTGAAAATCGTCACAAACGTCTGATGACTTGAGATGATCCTTTTTCTAGTTAATCTCTTCAGTTCTAACTTGAAATGGTGATCCCTCTTCCTGTTTGACTTCCTGATCCAGTTTTCATCTTTACTGTTCCCTCTTTTTAAAAACTTATTCAGCGTTCTCTTCATGGGTTATGAATGGAATTTGAAGATGGAAGCCAGAGTATGAATGCTGGTACTATTACTGAAGGCCTAAGTGATCATTTTGTCCGCCATTGCTCAGTTAATAAGACAGTGACTGACACAAAACGATTTTCACCTATTCTCTTTATAACTGAATATAAAGGATTTTTCAGTGATTCTTGCAACAAATGGTGCCAATGTGGCTAAACATTTTAGGTGTAAACCTGAAAAAAAAAAAGAAACTCCGTTAGTCTAGAGGGGTTATTTTTATTTTTTTTTATTTTTTTAGATATTTACATTTTGTAGGACGGATAATTATGCTGTTATGCGTTTTGGACAAATTTGCTGTTTCACCTTTTATGTCGTACAATATATATGGTCGTACATTGTCATGGTAGAGGGCTTGCGTCTCCCAGTGATCAGTTCATTACACCACCTACTCACCTAAAAAAATGAAGAAAGAGTGCTTGGAAAATTCAACACTCACAGGACATATTGAAGGCGGGGTAGAAGGAGTCGACAACGGGTAACGCAATTAATGAATTTGTGTAAACACATGACAGAGCAATAATACAAGACAAGGTTAAAGAATTAACTGTTGCTTACAGCTTTAAGGGAGAGGAAGTTATGGAGCGCTATGATCGCCCACTGTTCTAAATGGAAATGGATTATAAGGAACGTTCCAGAAATAATACTTCAATATGTATATTATACGTGTGTGGATAATTTTTATGAGCTTACTTCATTTTTAGTCTTTTCTCTAAAGGCTGTCCGATCATCCGCGAGCATAATCTGTTCATTTGATTTAGCATTTATTATTTTCACTGTTATTGCAGGACAGGCGCTGGAGATTCAGCCTTTAAATAAAAGAGGAAACGGCACATTAAAATAACAGAGATAAAAACAACAAACTGTAGAAATCACGCACTGAAAACCCGCTGTCTAGAAGCTAAAGAAATTACGGATGAAATTAAAAGAAAATGTCTGACTCTTAAAAAGATTAATTTGAAAGAGAAGGAAGTCATATTTAAATGAAGATAATAAAAAAATGGCTGAAACATTAAGAAAAGAATAAACATCGATTTTATTCGTTCGTTTACCACTCTATATGTCTACACACAACTATCATTATTATTATTATTATTATTAAGATCATTATTATTATTAATATGAACGTTTACAGTACGTCTTTTGTCGCTCTTATCAATATTAATATTATAGGACCTTTTGAAGACTATTGTGCTTATTGTATGCATCCTTTTGCTCAATATAATATTCCGGTATTCACAGAACGCGTCTATTCTTTCATTCTTTAGGCTTTGCGCTGCTTTGTAGGGAAAAGTAAAAGCAGGTGTAAGTGTTGTATCATAATCGACTTCTGTAAAGTCGATTCCATTTAGGTACTACCGGGGAAGAAATTAAAAAATAAAAAAAAAAATGACCAAAAACATTTTGTTTAAGAAAGTCTACAAATAAAAGCGTTCTGAACAAAAAAAATGGTCGTTCTTCTTTAGGCAACTTTACGCTGTGTCTGGAAATAAAAATGATTAAAAATTAAAAGAAGAAAAATTGAAAGAGAAAAATAATGAAAGCATTCCAAGAATTAATCCTAGACACGGAATACTGCTGGTTTCATCTCGAAATAAATATAATATAGATACGACATCGACAAGTAAAATTAACTGATAGCAGACGACAAGTCTCGGACTTGTAGAAAGCAATAACAAAAGTCATAACAAATATGATATTCTAATAAAAATTGCTGTATGGTTAAGCCGTTTAATATAACGATATATAAACCCATATTTTGTTAGTTAATGTCGAATATAAAGCTTGTAGTGAGAAATTCATAAGTAGTTTATAGTTTATACTCGAGTTAAAGAGTAAACATAGGTCGATTTTGTATTTAAGCAAAAGGTTTGTCTTGTTAATACATGAGGGAAAAAGAAAACATGAAATGTTTTGTTTAAATCTACAATCATCGTTTCAAAACACATACAGACACAGGTATATATATGAAAAGTCTGTCGAGAAGCCTGTTGAGTAATTCATGTTTTTGGTTTTCCTGAGAACGACAGGTCTTGACGTGATTTGTAACATCTACTCAACATGATCAGGGGAATTCCTCCGACGGGTTAGACGAGAACAAAGTCGTCATTTCCAGAGCAGTACTGTTCATAATTTGTGAAAGGTCTAAAAATAAAACTCTTCTTGTGGCTAAAGAGATATGCATTGGGAGGAATACGCTACCAAATTCATCACATTGATCAATTATTTCTGTTTTTCCTAGCAATAAGCGTGAACTTTGCGCAACTCATTGCATGTTCTTGGAAGAATTAGTATTTTAAATGAATTGTACAGTATATATATATATATATATATATATATATATATATATATATATATATATATATATATATATATATATATATTGTGTGTATTTAGGCAGCATCTTTTCATTGATACACGTTTCACTAAATATTACAGACAAGTGTTGTCTATTTATTTTATGCAAAATTTTTTCGTAACATCTGATAAGTTTAATAACATTATCGTTGAACGAAGAAAGAAATTGACAATATTGATCCATATTTTTGTTCTATCTTCGTTCAACGATAATGTTATTAAACTTATCAGATGTTACGAAAAAATTTTGCATAAAATAAATAGACAACACTTCTCTATAATATTTAATGAAACGTGTATCAATATATATATATATATATATATATATATATATATATATATATATATATATATATATATATATATATATATATAAGTTATAGAAATGTGTTAGTATAGACGCTCTTAAATTCAAAAAAATGTTACTTGTATGTAAGGGAGGTAATTTAATTCATGTAACTTCTAATAAAAATTATAATTACGTGTTTTAATATATTGGTTTTAAGTGTAATTTTAAACAATTTATCAATCAAAGATGTTTGAATGAAAATATGCTGCCTAAATAAACACACACACACACACACACACATATATATATATATATATATATATATATATATATATATAAACACATACATATTTATACACACAAATATACACACATAAATACACACACAAACACATATACACACACACACACACATATATATATGTATATATATACATACACACACATATTTATATATATATATATATATAACTTTTAATTTGAAAAATTTACTTACTATAAATTAATTTATCCGTATTTAATTATTATTAACCCTACTATACAGTTTTGAGGTGTAGGTCTACATATCAAGGGTTAGTTTTTTATAAATATCCGTTTTTCTATTTGCGTCATTCCCACTCAAGGTAGATTGATTCAGCATGTATTCATCCAAAAAAAGTTTCATTAAAAAGATCCGAGAATGTCTGTCTTTAATTGCATTTTTCCAGTTTTCAAATAAGGTGTTTATTTTAAACGAAATGATGAATAAACTGTTTAATGTTCAAGAACGAATGTGGGGTTCGTTTTCGTCGGCACAATTCCTTTGTCAACATTCTATTATTCTTTAGAAGGTTTAAAAGTTCGAAATAGTCTACGGTGACGTCATGTGCAACTGTCATTAGAAGTGTTTTAATATGTATATAGCGGGCATAACAGCAAAATTGTCCAAATTCTGTAACAGCAAAATTGTCCAAACGTTAGATTGAAATCATAGAAATGTTTAGAAAAATATCTTACTGAAATACTCTGAGTTTTTTTATAACACTATTGGACTCTACTTTCCGCAATAAGAATATATAATTTCTCTTCAATTCCATTACGATGCTTCTGTTAACAGAAGCATCGTAATGGAATTGGTCATAAAGGAAAATGGCATGTTCATTGTTAATTAATCATACATAAGGATCGGAAGCTCATGAAGTATTGAAATAAAGTTCAAATATATATATATATATATATATATATAATTCCAGGATCATTTTCCAATGTATTTCAAATGATCCTTGCTCTTCTGTCCTGGAGTAAAAGGTGCCTCATAGGTTTCACGTACGATTTCATTTTCAAGTCTTTTTTCACTGCTCCTTGGACTATCATAGCTGAAACCTCCATCTCATGTGCCAAACGTTTCATGGATTGAGTTGGATCTTTTCTAATTGATCTCTTTAGCTCTAACTTGAAATGATGATCCCTCTTCTTGTTGTGACCTACAGATCCAGTTTTCCTCTCTACTATTCCCTCTTTTTAAAACTTATACACCGTTCTCTTGATGGTTGGTGAATGGACTTTGAAGATGGAAGTCAGAGTATGAATTTTATTACTGAAAGCCTGAAATATCTTTTTCTTCTCAATATTGCTCAATTAATGAAGCAATTACTCTGAAAAAAAAAACGATTTTAGCCTGTGCCCTTTCTAGCGTGGGTTTCAGCGTTTCTTACTGTTGTGGTAGGATCCACCTAATTTGCATAGTGGAGTACCGACCATATAAATATGGTTGGTACCGGGAAGAGAGTGGAAGGAAGAGAGATTCAACCAGAGACTCTGCCCGACTGCGACTCAGTCAACACACATTCCAGGAACGGTCTTCCCAGGAATATACAAAAGACTATATGTAAATATTGTGCACACTTTCTTGTTTCAATACATTTTGTTCTAAGTACATTTTGTGTTGCATTATTATTCCATGCATTAGTCAAGTTTCAACACTTATGACAAATGGTATCAAAATGGCTAAACAACATATCTGGAAATCTGGAAAAAAGAAACTCAATTAGTTTAGTGTTTTTTTTTCTTGTTTTTTTTATATATATATATATATTGACAGGTAGACAATTATGCTGTTATACGATTTGGACAATTTTGCTGTTACAACCACTAATTATTGTCTGTGTTTAGTCAGAAGTCTTTCCCTTGTAAATGTTCGACTAAAGGCCACTGAATTTCTTCGTTATGGATTTGTTTTAAATTATTTTTTTCTATAATTTAGAATATTTTTTTGGTTTCCGTTACAGATTTAAATATAATTTTTTTTAATGTCTGAGTACGTTCGGTTTTTGTATGCGTTTTTCAATGATTTTTGCAATTGTGATCTATCAATTAGAACATTTTCAATCTAGACATAGTTGAAATTTAAAATGTTTGCTCCTAAATTTGAATTACATCTTATTGATACCGGATTGTTTAGTTTCATGCTTCAAGTATTGGGCGTTGTTTTCTTCCGTTTATACGATATTATATTTTTGCGCTGTTGGTAAGGATTTGCTAGATTTGTTGGCATGTTTCCTTTTCTGATGGTTGATGGTTGATGATATCCGATTTGATTGGACTACTATCAGGCGCATGACACTTTAATCGGCGTTATTATGTAGTGGTTTTGATACCAATGTTTATGATGCTTGAATTATTACAGATGATTTCTCCAAGTGAGCAAAGACAACACTGAATTTAAAGAACTTTCATTTTACTTTAACCAATTACACACACACACACACTCACACACACACATATATATATATATATATATATATATATATATATATATATATATATATATATATAAGAATGGACACTGGGCTCAAATCCTGGTGGCCACAGTTTGTTTCATGTTTGATCTCAATCTTCAGGCTATGTATATCTGACCTTGCTACACATATCAGCATATGTAAGTATTCGAGGTACCACGCAAAACAGATGACCTGAACAATGTTTTCAAGCATATAACAGACTGTCACCCCCTCGGCCCGGTATTGGTCTCACTGTATACTTTTATATATATGCAGGTATTGAGCACTTTCGTCCCTAAATATAGTATGGTTTAAAATTGTATGTTTATCTCACACGCACGCACACACACACACACATGTGTGTGTGTGCGTCTGTGTGTAATTGTATATATTATTATCATTATATAATAATAAGTACTATAATACTTATGTAATAAAGGTGTTCCTGATACACACGTAATGTCGTATATCGAAGGACATTTAATATCCGCAAAAGACACAAAGAAAATATTTCATACCTCTGCTATCCACTATCATGGTCATACAAATTCCATCTGTGTTCACACTGATTCATTAGATGTAAGTATCCGACTCATATCGATATTCCATGATGACAATGTACGGTAGTGATACATACCATTATCTTTACACACTGCTTAACAATATCTTCTGGCACGTCACAGTATACACACACACACATACACACACACACACACACACACATATATATATATATATATATATATATATATATATATATATATATATATATATATATTTCCCAGAATTAACCTACAAAAAAAGACAATATGTATTAAGGAAAAAAGACAATAGGAAAACTGCTGTTTTAGCCGACGCGTTTCGTCCAATTTGGACATTTTCAAACCTACAAAACCGACATCATTTCATACACGATGCAAGAAGAAAGGCATACGAAATATATATATATATATATATATATATATATATATATATACAACAACAACAAAAATAACAACATCATCCGTAATAATAAATTATATGAGAACAGATACATAATACTGCCGATTAACACCGTCATGTCCACTATTCAGAACAAACTATCCCATCTAAATAATCTTAAAATAATCACAAACATTTCTAAAACCATTACGGATATAATCAAATCGTAATTTGGAAGAGTTGATCCGTGAAATTAATGGACATAATATTTGTTGTCTATAATAATAATCATTTTTTAATGTATAATTTTATAAACTATTATCTTTATATATTATAATTATTATAATCCTTATGCAATAAAATTATTTTATTTTTATTTAGGATTATATCGAAAATATGTTTTTTTTAATTTTAATTTTTATTTTTTTTATGTGTCCAATATATTTGTTTTTCCTATTTCGCTACTTTTTTTCTTGCTTCTCCAATCCGCTTTTTTAATAAACGGTAAACAGAAATGGACGCCGGACAATAAGCGATTGAATGAATTAGAAATCTGTTTGGAGACTAAAATGGATTCAAAGTAATTCTGAATAGAAAAGAAGAATATTCTTTTAAAAAAAGCAAAAACAGATAAATAAAAACCCGTTCACACACACGTCTTAAAAAGAAAGCGCTGTAAAATAGGTTAGTGTGCATTCATTGCAAACAAAGTTGGCAGTGACAAATCAATCAAAAATCATGTCCGCCAATTTTTTTTTTTTTTACATCAATCTTTTTCTCTCTATTTTTACCCCGTCAAAAAAATAAATAAATAAATTGTTGCTTCTTTTAAATGTTTTTCGTCGTTTTCTTAAAGTAAAAATAGTTATATATTTCTTTTTTCATATTTTTTGACTTACTTGAGCAACGGTCAGCATCTATTTTAAACAAACCTGAAAAAAAATATTTGAAAGGAAATAGAAAAAGCAATGAATCTTCTTTGAAAAGCGTATATTTCAGACAACCTTTAGTTCATAAACCAACTAAGATAAAGTTAGCAATATTAATCATTTGTAGAATGCGGATGTTTTAATACTAAAGTTCAACTAGTACAAGAATCAAGATCAATTCAACATAGGCGCACATCTATTCCAGAAAGAGGCTGTAGGAATAAATGCGATCTTTTCAAAAACCGCACTGCTGTCGGAGTTAACTCCTCCTTAATTTCGTAATTGTACAAATTGTTCCTAGGCGACGCTATCCCTAAACTAAAAATACTTAAGAATACTTCGTTCTCGCTCTCTCTTTCTTGCGTTTTCAGTGGACACTGAGACCATGTAAGTTCTCGCAGAAGATATTTGTTTCCCACCTGTGGTGTAGACGCCATGATATTACACACATATATACACACGTACATACGAACATACCTTGAAACACGAACTCTCTACGTTCATACATACACACACTAATTATATTTATTATAAATACCTTTTTATTTTTATACGCATATTTGTTTGTACATGGATATCGGTTTCTTGTTGTTTTTCTGTTTCATTTTCTTTTGGTTGAACTCATCTCTAGTCCGCCACATTTTTTAGCGGGATTTTTTTATATCCTGAGTTACACACGTGTTTATATCACAACGCGTAAAAAAACAAAAACAAAAAAAAAAAAAACACGGTCTTCTACACTGCCAACAGGACTAAAGTTACTTGTTTGTCAACATCTGTAACATGTTAATTGATTGACTAACGGATTCGTTTTCTCTGCCCTATCAACACGTTTCGAGTTATTTGAAGCCAGAAAATATTTTTAGATTTCAATATAGTTTTTATTTTCATTTTTTGTTATTTTTTAGAGATAATAATGATTTAGTGATACAAGATTTACTATTTATCTCATAGTTGAGGTAGAAGGTGTAGATACATACCAAATCAGAATTTGATAAACAAAAAAAAATTATGATGTGAATATAAAGTGAGGGATCAATTTATACCAAAATAAGTATATAAACTGATCCCTCACTAAATAACCATATAAGTTTATATATATTTATATTCTAGCGAATGTATATAAATCTAAATGATAATATATATCAGAGTAGCTAATCAATATTTGATTGATTCGTTTTTTACGACTTATTAACATTTTGCCGGTTATGTAAGCCGGAAAGTATTTTTAGATGATAAGAATATGTTTTTGGGGATAATAATGGTTTAGTGATAGAAATTTTGCTAATTAATCCATAGCTGGGGGAGAAGAGATGGAGTCATACCTTCCCGAAGGGTATTTGCGCGTAAGTGAATATAACGATCCCAACAGGAATTGAAAATCGGTCCTCCGATTACCAATTCCGTGTCCTTATCTAAATGCACCACCTGCGCATCCGAGCTTACAGCACATGGTATTCAAAAGCGGTCACCCATCTAAGTACTGACCAGGCTCAACGTTGATTAACTTCGATGTTCATATGAGAACCCGTGTTTCAACGTGACGTAACCGGGGAAAAATAAATAGTATTATATACATTGAATTGCTGACGGAACACTTGATTCCTAATTTGAATGGCGGTCTCAACATTATCTAGCTGACTAAAATATTAACATCTTAATGATTGGCCTGCACAAATCCTTGATATAAATATTATCGAGCAAATATGGAAGGAATTAGAGGGATGATGATTTCGTCTAAAGAATCCACGCATTGTTGAATAATTCTTTAAGCGCAGCCAGAGATAATGGAAACATATACCCACGAAATTAATAAAAGATTTGAATACATCTATTTCAAAGCAGATTGATGCCATTATTGAAGTTACCAAAATGTAAACTATCTAGTATTTTTGTGTTTAGAATACACAATAAAGGTTTCTTTTTTGATTAAACAATTTTGGACCATTGTCCATTACAACATCCGCACATCCGAGATTACAGCGCCTGGTATTCTTAAGAGGTCACCCATCTAGATACTGACCAGGCTCGACGTTGCTTAATTACGCGGATATTACGGGAACCGGTGTTTCAACGTGATATGACCGTAAGCATTGACTTTAGCCTTGTAGGCTGTTATTATTGCTTGTTTAACAATTTTCTATGATGTTATCGTGATTCAGAAATTAATTTCTTGACGTCAAGCTATATTCTGCATCATTAACGGTGTTTCCGTCTTTGAGGCGGACGCAGTGACGTGTTCTTGTTTGTTTGCAAAATGTGGCAAAAAATGATCTCATTGATCCAAAGGAAAGGGTCAGTATAATCCGATGCCTTCAAGGAACGGTAGCGTGAATTCATCAACCCACATCCACCCCTAACCCAAGACCTAAGAGTCACTCAACAGGTTCGACTTTGCTTAATTTCGATGTTTTATGGGAATCGTTATTTCAACCTGGTAATCCTAGCATGTTAAGTGGAAAAGCATCAGGAGATAAAACAGAGTGCAGCCATATTTGGTTTATGCCTTAAATGCAGTAATTAGTATGAAGATAGGAAGTTTCGATCGGAATTTCGAACATGTATGTTTTTTTGTTTTTTTTTTTGCGAAAATTGCACACCTCTTTGCAGCATCTTAAAACTTTTGCATAATACTGAAAATATAAAATACTAACAGGCTTCGATCGCTCGATATCGCTTCACAAATTAAGGTATATTCAGTATTTGAAATCTTTGAAACAAAAATTTTAAATGAAAATTTCATTCTAAAATTGGCTTGTTATAGTTAAGGAAAGTTTTACAAATCGATGCCAACTTGTTGAAGGCCAAGTAAAATGCAGATTCACACCACTTTACTGCACTATATAATACGATATTCCTAAACAGTCCTATTATTGATATGAAAATCAAAACAATCCTCGAATAAAAAAAAGAGTAATGAAGGACAGTTAATTAATGAAATAAACTTTTTTAAAAAAAATCAATATGCAAAATAGTTAAACCTGAAGAGTGATATTACCTAGAAGCAAATATATAATAAAAATATGGAGTTTTTTGCGTGTAAATTACTATAAAGTAGAGCTGCGGCGGCTTTTACCTAGCTTAAAATTTTAAGCTAGATGCAGTTTTGGAGACAAAAAGAAAATAAGAACCATGAAAGCAACGCTAATGGCTAGTATAATATATTAATATATATTTTTAACCTCGCATAATCTGTCAACCCTGAATCTGAGCTCAACGAAAATCGTTCCCTGCATCTAACTTTTCTAAGGCTTTTGAATGAGATATGAATCATAGTAATTGTTTAAGCAGATTTAATTCATCACATCTGTCTTAAATTGATTCTTGATCATAAAAATGATAACTTAAAAACTGAACATTTAAAACTGCTCGCGCATCTGCAAATAAATGTGCGGAGAAATCAGTAAGTCACCTGATGCTATAAGTCGTCAAAATAAGAAAAAAAAGTCGCGGAAGGAGAAGACAATTGAGGTAAAAGAAGTGTAGTTCTACGAAAGACTACTGAGAATTTCAGGGACTGAACATATGACATACAAGGAAGTTTTAAGGAAAATGGAAATAAAAACGGCGCGGCATTTAAAATCAGAGTGAGACAACTGAAATTTGTAGGATGCATAATAAAGAAAAACTGTTCGGAGAATGTGACACTCACAGAACAGAACAGAGAAAAGCAGCGAGAAAAATGCCTAACGACATTTTGTAAATGAATGGCAGCGTAGGGATTGGCAGATGGTGAAAGTGTGAACCTTATTAATTGCTGCAAAGGATAAGAAATTGTGGAGAGCCATGATCTCTCAGGTCTTAAAGATTATTATTTACTTATTTAAAAATGACAGATCGAGACTTTTTGCTTGAAAGGAGAATTTGATAAAGTTAATATTTTGTGATGTGGGCTTTCTCGTAAAATCGTTGGATTATGAAACTGCGATTTTTCTACATGGTCGAAACCAAGAGTTTTGAACAGTTCTTAGTATATAGATGTTGCATTCCTGTCAGGCTTTTCCCTCTTTCAAGTCTCGTCCTTAACATTAACAACAACAGTTTTTATTGCTTTTCAAACATCTTTGTTTGAAAAATAGTTTTTCATTTTATATACGTTTCTTTTAATAATCAACCACAAGTTTTCTATTAGATTAATATCGGAGGAGCCTGAAAGGGTCATTTATTAATTTAGTGTCTTTGAAAACTTTTTTTTTTAACAAGATGGGCAATAGGACATGTTATTGTAAACCTGTTGGGCTTTCACTCGCCTTCTTGGGAAAATATTTTTGACTCTTTAGTGAACAGACTTTTCTTGAGTCAGATAATCTTCTGTTCGATTTCCTAATCCGTTCGTCAGAGATTATCTCGAAAATTCCTTAACAAACAAAAGTGTGATCAAATATTTTCGACGCTTTTGGCTAGTCGTGACACAAAGTCATCGATCGGGATTTTTCATATATTTGCAGAAAAAAAAAAGCAGTAAAACGGTCTTTATATGGTTATTTTTCATCTTCTTTCATTCGTCCTTGAATATGTAGGTTATTCTATTACATCTTCCAATGCCGGAACGTGATATTCAAAGAATTATTTTGTACGAAACAAAATATTCGTCGACACAGCTTGTGCTCACCGCTTGGTTCCTCGGTGATTATAATGACACTAAAACGGTTTCTTATTAATGAGTCCTTTTCTGCAAAATTCTGGTTTCATATATATATATCTATATATATATATATATATAGTGTATTGGGGTACCAGATCATTAATCAAATATATATTGGTAAATAAAACAGCCATCAAATGTCTATTATATTTGATCATGGGACGTTCTAAGCTTCGTATAGTGACTTCAATTTCGGGAGAAAATAAAGACAAGTCCAACATTTGGATATTTTTAACTGTGCTGCTCCTTAATCTAGGCTTTCGGCTCACGTAAGCCATCTTCAGAGTGGTTATACGGACATTTAACATAACCCAAAGAGTGAGTTCAATACCTGGTTAAGGCAGTCGAAAAATTTCTGAGGGGAATTAACAGGTGATAACTGACATCCATTAGACATGGCACGTGGAACTAGAACGATCTACCCTAGTGAGCGAAATAAAGGGTTCAGTTCGACATTCCAATCACCTGAAGAAGGCCGTAGCGCACAACGGCCGAAACGTTTTCATAAACTTGGCGACAAAGATGAGGACAATAGTCCGAATAATGTAATTAGCAGAGGGACATTCAAACAAAGATATTTGACATAAAAGATGATATTCTGTTATATTATAGCAGTCTTCTATATGAAGCAAATTATTTTATTTGCAACATAAAAAATTGTACTTAAAAATTTTAGTGGGGGTTGCATCCTCTATATCTTCCCCTTGGATCCGCCCCTGGTATGTAGAGAGAGAGAGAGAGAGAAAGAGAGAGAGAGAGATAGACAGAAAGAGAGAGAGAGATTGTGAGACAGCACGTTCTGACAAATCCTACAACGCTTAATATCAAGATGAAAATATAATATGAAAAGTGAAATTTATAACTAAACAAATATTAGGTTGGTGCAAAAATAATGTCGTTTTCTCATATACGTTACTATGTGAGAAAACGGCATTATTTTTGCACCAACCTAATATCTATTTGACACTCTTATACATGTTATAGATAGTTGGAAAGTAGAAATCTATCCCTGAGTTATGTTCTATTGCCTGTCATTAGGATCATGGATCTTAACAAAATCCAGTGTTAAAGGTCATGAATCTATAAGCGGTTTGGTTTGGTTTATTTTGTTTTACGGCATATCAATCTCAATGGGTTATTTGATGCCGACAAAATTTTGGTAATATTTTTTTCCAAAAATCTATTTCTGTTATTAGGTTGGTGCAAAAATAATGTCGTTTTCTCACATAGTAACATATGTGAGAAAACGACATTATTTTTGCACCAACCTAATAATATTTTTTCCTTCAAAAATCTATTTCTGGTAAAAATTTTCCCTCACTGGTAATATTTTTTTTCAAAAAATGTATTGCTGGTAATAACTTTTTTCATTTTTTACAAAGTATTTCTGGTATTAAAACCTATTTTTACACTTTCATAGTGTTTTGACCCCAGTTTGGGTGTTAACTTTTTTCCCATAGCTGGGACCCTAGGAGGTGCTACCACCCCGGATCAGGGTGTACCTGGGAACACCAGCAGTTAAGCTCATCAAAACCTCCTGATCAGAGGCCTTACTGTTGAGGTAGTTTATCGTCTTACCCAGAACGCGGATGTAGTTTATCGTCAGGACGGGAGTCAATAAATGGTTACATTAACAATCTACCATCGACCCCAATGCCTCTTTGCAGTCTTCATATATAAAATTCACTTATCTTTATTTTTCCATTACAGTTACAAGACCGAGAACACTCGTTAAAACATGAGTATAAAAAAAACTATTTACGCTATTCATATTCGTACTAGTGTCCTCATCATTGTTGCTTTTTAAACAACGTTTCATCCTCTGTCTATATTTCTGAGATGAGGTATTATGTACACTATTTGCATTGCTCGGACTATCATCCTCACCTTTATTGTCATATTTATCACAACGTTTCGGCCGTTGTACGCTCTGGCCTTCTTCAGGACACATGACGCAGTGGATAATGGCATTAGTTAGATCCAGAGACAGGACTCAAGGTGTGTGAATTCAATACCTGGTTAAGGCAGTGGATAACTTTCAGAGAGAAATTAACAGGAGATAACTGATAACTGACATCCATTAGACATGGCACGTGGAACTAGAACAGTCTACCCCATCGAGCGAAATAAAGGGTTCAGTTCGACATTTCAACCACCTGAAAAAGGCCGGAGCGTACAACGCTCGAAACGTTGTAATAAATATGGCGACAAAGATGAGAACAATAGTCCGAATAATGTGAATAATGTACATAATACCTCACCTCAGAAATATAGACATATATTGAGGTATTTCTTCTTTTTTGTTTTTTACAAAATGTATTGCTAGTATTTTTATATTTTCTTAATGTTTTGGCCCCAGTTTAGGGGTTAACTTTTCCTTATAGTTGTTTCGGCCGTTGTACGCTACGGCCTTCTTCAGTTCGACATTCCAACCACATGAAGAAGGCCGGAGCGTACAACGGCCGAAACGTTGTGATAAATATGGCAACAAAGATGAAGATGATAGTCGGAGCAATGTGAATAGTAGACGTTTCAGGCGGTGTTCACTTCGTCCTTTCTCAGTTAAATATCGATAACCTCGAGGGAATTCTGAACTGAACGTGTTATTTAATCTACGAAGGTAGACTGTTCTCTTTCCACTGCGCATGTCTAGGTATATCGCCTAATTCTTATCTTTATTTTAGTATTGTTTTATTCTTGCTCGTCCGTTTCTGCTGAGTGCAAATACACACTGCCCGACTGCAGCGAGCTAGTTTAATAAAGCGTTGGTTCGTGAATTTGGTGACATAGTGATTGTGAGTTCAATCTCTGGGTTGGGCAGTATGTACTTCGACTCGGTGGAAACAGGAGATCAGTAACGGATTAGTAATAAAAATAAGAGACGACATCTCTAGATATGGACAGTGGAACGAGAATCTACCATCCATATATTAAACTAGCAATAGAGCCCGGCGTTGCCCGGAGATGTAACAGTAAGAGATAGATCAAGTATCGACCATCATAAAGACTGAAAAATAAAATTGACAAAGATTATTGTTTAAGGTTTGCGGACACGTATGTCTTAATTATTATTTTTTTTTATTTGTTTTTTTTTACGAATAGGTCAGACCCAAACTCAACCAAAAACATTGTTTCAATCGAATAGAATTTTATTATAAACAATTGTCTTGTAAATGGAATTTTTTAAAGCATTCTGAATGTAAAAATAAAGAAAAAAGTGTGCAAGACAATAAGAAACACTACCTGTCAAAAAAAAGTGAAGTTTTGTTGAAATCGGTTGAAAAATGTAGGAAATCTTATCCCATATATAAACGAACACAGACACACACTCACAATCCTGGGTTTTATAAGTATAACTCGATATGAGTTGTCCCCCTTTAATTAATGCCTCTTAATCGTGTTTTCAAATTGATTTTGTGCAAAAACAATTGTGTTTTTTCAATTTGTAGTGCTGTCAGAACCACCGCAAGGTAATTTTACGTAATTCTGTGAAGTTTTGTTGAAATCGGTTGAAAAATGTAGGAAATCCGATCCAATATATAAACGTACAGACACAGACACACACACACACAACCTGGGTTTCATAATAAGTAAGATAAATGGATTGATCTCACAACCACTATGTCACCCAAATCACCAGGACTATGTCACGAAATTAACAGTATTTTTAAATTAGGGGATTTAAGTCATTTTTAAGTATCTATTTTTTTTATTATTATTCTCAGGTGTGATAGACACTGCGTATGTAATTATTCCATTTAGCAAACACACACGTTGATTTGACTAGGAACGGGGGCGATCGAATAAACATATTTGTTTCTGTTCACAAGTAGGCTTTTCGCAGTTTATTCCTTCTCATTTTATCACACTTTTTTGCCAACACAGTAAATATAAAATATGATAAACGAAAGGATAAATTACGAATGACGAAAGTGTCAGTTGAATTCTTTTGAATGTTTTCGCTTCTATCCAAACCAACAAGCCATTATTTTCTCTTGCTCTATCCATTTTCTCTTGGTGACCGCGTACTCGTGACCGGCCCACTGCAAAATCAGCCCCGTCGGATGTTGGCTCTGTACAGACCCTCAATTCGTTTGTATTGTGCCAGAATAGGTCCTTCCCTATCCTTTTGATGTGCACAGATAATGAGCATAGCACCCTTTCGTTGTTGTATTCTTGTGCGTTTTCTGCCAGAGAGAAGGCTTTGAAATCTTGCCAACCTGGAAATGAGCGGTTCTGCTGCATTAGTGAGTGTTCTTGCATCGACCTTTTCTTTTGCGTTAACTTCTCTTGCCTTGTATTAATACAAAGGCATCGTGTAAAAATACACGACGGCCGAGAGTGGTAGGGTGACTGGTGTGTGAAGTTCGCCCTACCACTGGATTCCACGTAGCACTGAAGATTTGATTCAGCAAGCCGAGCAAATCGCAGGACACCAGTGTCGACACAACGTTTTCATAGAAAAAAAATTACTATTCTTAATACAAAATAATGAGAACAAAAATGTTTTCTACCTCACTTCAAATATTTTAAGTAGTTAAATATCACATACTTTTTATACAATGAAATATAAATTAAACATACCCTTATTTCTGTTATTTTGATCACGATATTTCAAATATGTAGTCTAACCTCATAATGTTGGATGGATTTCTTAAATGAAGAAAATATTCTACCATATTTATAACTAGGCTTAAAAGCCGCCCTATCAAACTGCATTTAAGTTAGCTCCTGCGGAGGGCTCTTGATTGAGCCTGCGGCTTGTTCACGACTTTGAGAGTAGCCTAAGAGTCATATTCTCATTATTTGAAACTGGCTGCCGTTTGATCTGGGTTTTCATTTACAGGGGACTTTCTTTTCCTCGCTGCAACCTTCGCTCTTTTGATTACAATCTGGTCCTCTATTGGCGGAGATTTCTTTTTGCAAGGCATACTGCTGCCGTATGTAATAGACAACAATAAACTACAGAAGAACTCAAAATTGATCGCTGCATTTAAGTACTGCATTAATATTTAAGCTTATATTTTAAAAGTTCAACGATAATACTTCTGCTGCCACTGAATAAAACGACAATTTTATGTACGTAAGTCCTTACTTTCCGTATTTTATGGGTGACTTTCGCCGGATTTCGCAATTAATTTCGATTATTCCCAAATTTATTTCCAAATTGTAGAAATTGTTATCGTACCAAAAAATTCGTCGCCAAAAATCACATAAAAATCACTGAAAACAAATCGCAGTAATGAAAATTTGGGTATCCAAAATTTCTGTAACATGAGCTATTGAAAGTTAGAGAGTTGCGTCCCTTTAATTGAACAAGTGTGACACACTGACATTCACATTTATTATATAGATTATTAGTTCATTTTTTCATCAATTATCGGGATAAAAATCTTACTTTTTATTGTTTGAATCATAATATTTAAGACGATGGAGGAAGACGTATGAGCTGGAGATTACGAATATATGTAGGATAGAATATGGTTGACCTCATGGTTAGAATTGCAGTGATCGAGGAAACATTCTCTCGGAAGTCTGTTCCAAAATGCAGTAACTTTATGAAAGAAACTGTCTGAATGGGTATTGTTCCTTATCAGTGGAATACGAATGGAATGGGGATAATTCCACCAGTTGTCAGGGTCTGAACTGTTTGAAGTAAGCTATGTAACTCGTCAAATTTTTTTTCCATGGAAATAACGATAGGGTAGCAAGAGACTTTCGACTCTTCGCTTGTGGCAATGGGATTGTAAGGTGGAAAATAATTCAGCATTCACGAGGCCGCGTCAAGGCTTCCGAAGATGGCAGCAATGCTCCTCGCATCTTGATGCTCTTTATAAATATTTCTTAAAATGTTATTATTACCGCATGGATTTTTTTAAAAATCATTTCACTAAGCAAGGTAATAAAGCCACTAAGACGCAAGGCGTTAATGAGTGTTAGAGAATATCAGAAAAACACTGAACGATAAGATATCAGGAATTAATAAAACAGAAGATAACGTTTGTATTGTGAGACCGGAAACTACCTACACAATAGACTCTTCCAGTCCTATATTAAGTAGACGACATAGCACTCTACAGGAGAGTGAAGGAGAGTGACAGAGAGTGACTTGTACGACTAACAGTATTGGACACTAACTTATAGTAAGCTCTGCTTACACTATCTCTCTAACCTGTCATTAACATATCTTTCTTACATCTAATCCGTGTTCCATGTTTTACTTCTGTGGGCCCAACTTTGGCACCCACATCAGTGGCGACGAAGGATTCTAGAAACGCACTCACGGCGAAGCCTAAATACCTTACCAATCCCGCATCTGGGTCGACGAAGAATTCTAGAAACGCATTCACGTCGAAAAACCGCAATACCTTGCCAGTCCCACAACAGTGATGACAGGGAAGATTCGAGAATTTCGATATCACCATATCAATAGCAACAGTATTCGAAAAATACACAGAAACTCCAAGCGTTCCAACAGCAGTGTTGAACGAGAAATTAAGTTGGCATTACTAAATTAGCGATTTAAACGCAACACCCAGCGTTTACATATATTCCAATACCAAACGCCATTGACAAACTAGCGATTCGACATCTACGGAATATTAAAGTCTGTCCAATACGAGAACGATTTCTACACACCCACACACACAGAAGAAAAAAACAGTTGTTCGTAAAAAAACTGACAACACAAGATCAAGTACTACCTTTGTACTCAAGTTTCGGAAAAAAATATCTAAAATTTTTTTATGTAACTGAGTTGAACTCGGGTATAAAATTATTCTCCCCTCAAATTAACTAAGGTGAGTTTTCTTCTTTTTGTACCTCTATAAAAAAAAAAAAGAATACATAAGTGTGGTATTCAATTACGTTAAAATTAACGGAACCACGGGAAAAAAAGCTAAACACACATAATTGGTTTAGTTTTAACTAATTGTCTGTCCATATTTTTTTCTGTAAAAGAAAAAAAAAGGAACAAAAATCTATCCAAAATTTTTTGTGTACCTCCTCTTAGTACACGTGTTTCAAAGCAAAAAAAAAAGCGCTGTCATTTTTAAATATGGAAGATTTGCAAAAAGTAGTTGCCCAAATGTTAAAACTAAATTTGGACCAGCAACAAAAATCAGAAGAAAGTCAACAACAACTATTTTTGGATTTACATAAACAGCAAATGGAATTCCCAAAATTTACGCTTCAGAATGCTGAACTACAATAGAAACAACTTAAAGAATTACTCGTAAATGCATTAAAAGGCTCAAACTCTGAAAAAGATACAATATTCTCCCAGAGTATAATCTACAATTCAATGGAAACCTTTGAATACGTACCAGAGGAAGACAAAACTTTCCAGGCTTTTTACAGGCGCAACGAAGATATTTTCGACGTAGACTGTGAACAATGGCCCAGTAAAAAAAAGGTACGTCTTCTATTGAGAAAACTGGGTACTACAGAACATAGTAGGTTCGTAGACTTCATACTACCCAAGAAAACGACTGAATTGGATTTTTCAGAGACGATTAAGCTCCTATCGGAATTATTCGGGCCTAACACAACCTTGTTCCACAAACGTTGGAAATGCCTGAACACAGTCAAAGACAACCAGCAAGATTTTCTAACGTTTGCAGCATCGGTGAACAAGCTCTGTAATGATTTTAAACTAACCGAACTGACTACCGATGATTTTAAGTGCTTAATTTTCGCACAAGTTCTAGTATCTACAGAAGACTCCAAAGTCAGACGACGGGTACTGACTAAGCTTGAGAACGAACAAGGATTGACTCTCCAAAAACTGGCAGAGGACTGTCAAAAAGTAATATCTGTAACTCAAACACTATCGAGGAATCAGGTGTGACTCAGATTAATAAAATGAGAAGTAAGTCTACCTCCTATTCCCCTCAAAAAGACAAAAGGCAAATCTCATGTCCTAAATTACGCAGTAACCAAAACTCAAATAGGTTAAAGAAACCGCCCGGACCATGTTACCATTGTGGTAAATGGCATTAGATGAAATTCTGTCCAGTTAAGAACAAAATATATTGCAAAAATTGCAATAAAATTGGGCATACTTTAACTTTGTGCTGGTACGCCAACATATCAAGAAAACCCAAAAATAAAATCAGGCAAGCTCAATCTGACAATATTGTTGATAGGAATTTAAGAAAATATGTAACTGTGGATATTTTCAATAAGTCCATTAAATTCCAGCTTGACTCGGGTTCTGATATTTCAACCATTAACTGGTGTACTTGGCGAAAATTGAACAAGCCGACCTTATTAAAAACGGATAAAACAGCAAAATCCGTAACTGGCGAAAAGATTAACATTTTAGGCGAGGTAATACTTACAGTAACACTAAATAGAGTTACCAAAAAGCTCAAAGCCTACGTATTAAAAACTTCAGACAACTTATTTGGAACTGATTGGATAGAAAAATTCAATCTTTGGGATTTCCCAATGAGTACATTTTGTCGCAAGATACAAAATACAACGTCCAATTTGGTAAATCTAAAAAAGGAACTCAAACAACAATTTCTCCAGGATTTTTCTGGCGGCCTTGGGAAATGTACTAAAATGAAAGCTAAGTTCAAGGTGAAGGACGGTGCACAACCGGTATTCAAAAAGAAACGGAATGTCCCTTTCGCTGCTCTAGAGCAAATCAATAAAGAGTTAGATAGACTCGAACAAGCAGATATTCTGTCAAAAACAGATTTCAGCGAGTGGGCAGCACCTACGGTCTACGTAAAAAAAGAAGTCCAATCAAATACGAGTATGCGCAGATTTTTCCACAGGGTTAAACGATGCCTTGCAAGATCACCACTATCCTCTCCCAAGCCCTGAAGAAATTTTCAATAAACTCAATGGTGGAAAATTTTTTTCTAAAATCGACCTCTCGGACGCATACTTTCAGATAGAGGTGGAAGAACAAAGTTCCAAATTGCTCTGCATAAACATCCATAGAGGGTTGTACAAATACAACAGGCTGGCTTTTGGAGTAAAGGTTGCGCTTGCAATTTTCCAGCAGGTCATGGACGCCATGCTGGGCGATCTTGACTACGTAACAGCCTATTTGGATGATATACTAGTTACTAGTAAAACTACGGTAGAGCACCGGACCATATAATAAACCTATTCGAAAAGATACAAGAATACGGATTTAAGGTTAAGGAGGCAAAGTGTGACTTTTTCTTACCAGAGATTAAATACTTAGGTCACATTATAAATAAAGATGGTCGTCGGCCGGATCCAGAAAGAGCCAACGCGATCAGAAACATGCCGGCCCCAGATAACGTTCAAGCGTTACAAAGCTTCCTTGGCCTAGCTAACTTTTACCAAGGGTTCATTAAGAACATGCAAAATTTGAGAGGACCTCTAAACCAACTTTTAAAAACGGACAAACCATGGTCATGGACCCCGGAATGCCAATACGCATTCGAGAAGATCAAGAAAACTCTTACTTCAGACCTCTCCCTCACACATTTCGACCCTAGTCTCGACATCATAGTCGCAAGTGATGCAAGCTCGTACGGCATATGCGCTTGCATATTACATAAACTGCCAGACGGTTCGCGAAAAGCTGTGGCTCACGCATCAAGATCTCTACTTCCAGTTGAGAAACAATAAATCCCAAGAGGAAAAAGTATTAACAGTTTTATTTTTTTTTCTCTCCTTTTAAAAAAGAAAACTCTTTGGAAGGGGGGTATTGTGAGACCGGAAACTACCTGCACAATAGACTCTTCCAGGCCTATATTAAGTAGGCGACATAGCACACTACAGGAGAGTGAAGGAGAGTGATAGAGAGTGAGAGAGAATGACTCGTACGACTACCAGTGTTGGACACTAACTTATAGTAAGCTCTGCTTACACTATCTCTGTAACCTGTTGTTAATATATCTTTCTTACATCTAATCCGTGTTCCGTGTTTTACTTCTGTGGGCCCAATTTTGGCACCCACATCAGTTTGATATTGCATTTAAATTATTGGTGAGCAAACTTGATTGGAAAGTAAAAACCCGAAAGATAGTTCCACAATCGAAAAGTGCAATAGGAAAATTATTAGCATAGAACTTACGGTTACATCTACAAATTTCAACTGTAAAATAATTGGATAATAATAAGTTTCGTGCCTCTGCGAATTCTCCCAGACCACCTCCTATCACCCACTTGCTTAAGCCCGCCAGATATGTCACGTGTTGCTTTCTCTTGTCTCTTTTCCCTCTATTCGACCTGTGAGCATCAGGCCCTGTTTTCTCATTGCATGTTCCGTAAATTTATTGCGTTTCCCTTATATTAAGTATAAGCTTCCTCTTTGTTTGCAACCTCTCCAAGACCGCATCGTTATCTCACATGCTCGCTCCATGATATCCTTAGCATCTTTCTATAGAACCACATCTCCGCTGCCTCGAGTCTCTTCTTCATCTTTGAGGAAATCGCCTAATATTCGCTAGATGTCGCGTAGCAGCTCAGTGATCTTTTCTTTGTCACCAAAGAAATCCAACTGTCTCGCATTACTCTGCCCAGTTTTTGGAATGCACCCTAAGCTATCACAACCCGTCTTCGGATCCCAGCGTCGCATCTCCCTTTTAAATTAAGAGTAAGGGAGAAGACAGTAGATATCGATTGACATTGCATTGACATTTTTGAAGATCAAAGTTGGATGGAAAGCATGAAGTCGGAAGAGAGTTCCACTAGCGAAAAGTGCGGTAGAAGAAAGTGTTAGCATAGAACTTACGCTTACATTTACAAATTTCAACTGTAAAACGATGAAACCTTTTTTCGTCAATCGAGCACTGTGCTTAAATTTGTAAAGTATAGGTTACATAAAGTACATTACGGCGGTGGGAAAGTGGAAGAATCCAAGATGCCAGGTGAGGACCATTAAAATTGCAGATTCTTCTTCATTAATTAAATAATTAATTCGAGATTATCAACATGATTGTTGTTGTTTCGATGATTACATTCGGCAGATATAGTCTTTGGCAGTTTCTGATATTGCTTAAAATTCTGGGAATGACTATTCTTGTTATTCTATGACTTATTCAAACCATTATCCACTTTTTGTTGCTTCGACCATTACCTTTCGATTAATGTGACCACTGGCCTTTGTAATGGTTATAAATCGTCGATTGGCGATTCCGAAAATGATTTAAAATAGTATCATTATAATTCACCAGTGTCATATTCTGCATTCAATGTTTGGTGTTCAATAAAACAAAATGAGCCCTGTCACAAAAAAAAACACCTGTGAAAAAAATAGAAAATAATAAAACAAAATGCAAAGAAAGAAAACATCTAGAAGTAATGAAAGAAAGAAAAGAGATGAGAGAATGAAATGCAAAAAACAAAAAAAAAGTTAAAATAAACAGAGAAACAAAAACAATGTAATTAACAGGGAAAGTAAAAGCAAAAAAAAAGAAAGAGTAGAAAGGTAAAAGAAAGAGAAACGAAAAAGAAAAAAAAGGGAAAATACGAAAAAAAAGTGATAACAAATAAGAGAGAAAAAAGAGAAATAATTTAGAACATACAAAGACAGAAATTAACAAAGATAGCGTAAAAGAAAAAAAAGAAGAAAAAAACGAAAGCGAGAAATAGACAAATGGAAACAAAGAGTGAAGAAAAGAAAATTTGAAAATTCATAAAAACAAACATTTACAAACAACAGTTAAGAAAAAAAATGATATAAAAGAAAAAAAATGCAAAATAACACAATAGAAGAAAATAAAAAAATCTAAGAAAGACTGTAACTCCGTTTTAGTTTTAGCATTCCTAAGTAATTCAAACATGGCGTCGATATTTGTTTTTTCTTTGTTCAGCTACTTGTGTTTACTTACAATACACCTGCGCCGTGCAAGTCTGTTCAAGTAAATTTTGTGATCCGACAAGCACTATGTCCTCCATGGAACATTGCAAACGTTCCATTCTCGAGCGATTCTGGTCTACTTACAATTCTCACCAACCCCATACATATATATATATATATATATATATATATATATATATATATATATATATATATATATATAACACTCTTTCCCGTGAAGGGATATGCACCGATTCGCCCACATTGTCGATGTCGGATGTTACCAAAGTTTGATCGCTTTGGCTAAAATGAAAAAAAAAAGAGTATTAAATGAAAAAGTATGTAGAAGGTGCGGTTCATTTGCGTACATCGATATTGATTTTATTTTTCTCTACTACTGTTCTCCGACCGCCACACAACGCGGATATTGTGTTGACCAATCTTCGAGGTAGAGTGGCGGGACGGGGGGGGGCGTCTAGACAACCCCGCTACTTCCCCAGCGAAAAAACTAGCATATGCTTATACTCTCAACGTTTCTTTCATTTGCGCCCTGAATTGACACAGAACAATTCGGAGTCGAAACAATACCTTTGTTTGCTTTCGACGACACATTAATTCTACAACCAATAATAAACTCCGTGATCGAGAGAAATTCACTCATGAATCGTCATCGTCATTATTATTATTACTACTATTATTATTATTATTATTATTATTATTATTATTATTATTATTAATGTAGGGCTTCCTTTTTCGAACTTATAATGATTTTTATGGAAACACTCGTCTTCATATTAGTATTCTTCCTTTCTGATACAGTTAACCATCATACAATCGTTTTAAATCAGGAACTTCTATAGATAATCCCGTTACTATTTTCCAAAGGTAATGAGTTCGATCACCGCTGTTATGATAGACTGGGGTGGTTAATTTAACATGTCAGCCCTTGGTGAATTATTTAATGTCGAACATAAGTCTTATAGGACAAAAATCACAAAAAATTGTCCAAAGTTTAGCCATAACTACGGCTTGCACTACAGTGGGCTATGATAAGTTTTTAACCATCCATGATTACAGCAATTTTGGCTTGTGTAATAAAGTCTCATCTTTCTTTTCAGACAATACCGAGTTAATATCAAGCTACTCTCATCTATGAACAATAGTTAACTTAAATCTTGCAATGAAAGTTCGCGGAAGTAAGGAAATTGGTGAATTTCAACGAGGGAAAATAATAGGATGGCATCAGTGTGGCAAGTCAAATACAGAAATTTCTAGGTTTTTCCAGGTTAATCATCAAACGGTTAATAACGGTTAATTCTTCATTAAATTTCTTGACAATAGTCAAGAAATTTAATGGAGAACTTGTCGTGTGGAACAGCGTTCAGGAAGACCAAGCATTGTGTCTGAGCGAACGAAAAGGGCACTTAAGAGGAAAGTCCTTAGAAACCGTCGTCGGAGCGTCAAAGATGTCACCCACAGCATGGAAATTTCGCTATATGCGGTAAGAAAGACGCTGAAAGAGCTAGGCTATCAAAGAAAATTTGCAAGAAAGAAACCCATGATTTCAGAGGTTAATAGGAACAGGCGTATGGACTAGGCGAGAGAATTCGAGAGCAAACCTTATGAATTCTGGCAGCTTGTAATTTGGTCAGATGAAAGCAAATTCTGACAATATTCGAATTCGAGACAGGCTTATGTTTGGAAAAATCAGAATAAGACTTGGAACACTGAATATCTGCAGACGACCGTGAATCATGGAGGGTTTTGAGTAATGGTGTGGGGAGCTGTCTGGTATGGAGGGAAATCTGAGATGATTCTTGTTGACGGGCGGTTGATTGGTCCAAAATACTGTCAAATATTAGAGAGAGAGAACTACTCAACTATTAGAAACCAATCAGATTGACAACAATGTCTACATTTTTCAAGAAGATGGAACGCCATGTAATACGAGCAAAGTAGGAAAGGCAGTGAAGGAATCGTAAGGAATCAAGTCACTGACATGGGTAGCCAAAAGTCCTGACATGAATCCAGTATAGCACGTTTGGGGACCCCTTGACCGAAAACTTCAAGAGCGTGCAACCAAAATCACGTCAGTGGCAACCCTTAAAGAAACATTGCTAAAGGAGTGGCAAAATACGGATCAGACGATTGTTGATAACTTGATCAAATCTACGAAAAATCGTATACAAGGACTGAAACTAGCAAATGGAGAACATGATCCATACTAGTTTCAAATACAGTTTATTTATATTTAGATGGGATTACGGAATTAAATTTTGAAATTGGATGCAGTTTATTTCTCCTGGTTAAACAATTTTCTTCGGGCACTGTAGAGTCAAAATACAGATACAGGTACGCTTCAAATTAGACTCAAAAAGCAAAGCTATGTATAGATTCGGTATACACTACAATAAAAAAAAAGCAGACATGTTCGATTTATACGGGAGTCAGATTGCAGACACAGGTTCAGTTTATACAAGTCAAGAAGTCAAGAAGGTAGACATAGGTTTCGTTTACAATAGATTAAAACAGCTAGACAGATGTCCAGTTTATACAAGCGTAAAAACGGTAGAGATCTGTATGTTTTATATTATATTAGGTTGGTGCAAAAATAATATCGTTTTTGACGTATTTTTAACGTCAAAAAACGATATTATTTTTGCACCTACCTAATATTAATACTTACAAAATAGATATTAGTTGAGATATAACCTGCGTCTACGATTATCACCCGAGAAAATAAATAACCTATTAAATGCATGTTGTTACTCCTATGTAGAGTATTTGGTAGGCCTATTCTAACCTCCGTCAACAAGGTATTCTGTCGGCACAGGGAATCCTCAGATTTCTAATGTCCCACCGATTTTGAATTCAGAGTCTTCCTTCTAAATGGGTTGTCAGCTAAGGCTGGAAAATCTTGTGTGTCCTCCTGTTTAACATATAGTTGCGACAGAAGAGATGGATTTATAACCTTCCCAAAAAACTTGTGTGAAATTAAATGATTGTAATGATCTCTACTAGAATTTGTCAGAAACACACAAACACACATGAATTCACACACATACATATACATACACATATAAATATATATATATATATATTTTTAAAGAATTGTGACTCGTTTCATTCGTTAAGAATTCATCGGACTGGGTTTGTTGACGTTGGAAAAGAGATGCTGGTAGTTTCAAAACTTAGAAATAAGTTTCTTATTATTTTGCAATCAAACCAAATGATCAGAGAGAATTAATAAAAAATATGATAAAATCAAACAGACGCAGTATTAATCTGTGTCTCTTTGTTTTTATCATTTTTTACCATTTCTATCTTGATATCTGACGCAGCTTCACTAAAGAGAAATATGTTAGATTGAGATCTATTTCCTACTTGTTCTTTATCTTATCATGCATACACGTACATACACGCGCGTACACACACACAAACATATATTTTTTCATACAATCGGAAGATACCATTATGTAAATGATCATTTTCATCTTGTAAAATCAAATTTACATGAATTTTCGAACAGTCAGTGGATGATAAATTATTGAAATAAAAATCCCAGAGACAGGAAATAAAGGAAGAAAAAAACGGGAGAATGAAATGAAGAATAAAAAGGAAGGAAAGGTAGCAAAGTAAACAGGAAGTGGTGTAAATCTTGATATGAGCGATGGTTCAAGGGAAAAGAAAGAGAACTGAAAAAAGGAAGGATAGAAGAGGGAATCTGAGTTGACTTCATACTAATATATATATATATATATATATATATATATGTATATATATATATATATATATATAATCCAAGACTTCAGTTATTCGAATCGAGTTCTCTCAGTCAATGGGTGTTTATCTAAAAATAAATACGCTTAAATTCACCTTCATCTCTGCCGTGCGCCAACGGCTTAGTGGTAGAAACCCCGACTGACGCCAATTCAGTCGGATTTCGGCCCCAGCTAGAGATCTTGTTATACTGATGAGCTGTGATACAGCGAAACAGTCTGTGGATGACAATAAATATATATATATATATATATATATATATTAGTTACTATCAAGTCAACTCAAAGGAAAATAATAAAACTATTAGTATAAAATCAGCTCAAAGATGTTAAAAGATAAATCCAATTAAAGTGTCCAATGTTCAAACAGAGGTGATCAATTTATCATCTATCATCCACTTATAGGAACGTCTAAAAGATACAAAGCGTATATTTGTTAAAGATAATAAACGTAACACCTTCATTTTTGAGTTGCAGCCAGCATTTAACATGTATTTTTCCGATGGAAAACAAGAAAAGAAAAACTACTGTAAACAATCATTACTTAACGAAAGTGCTATTGACAGAATAAGGCTATTTTATGTACAATGCACGCGCTAATACTTGAACTATGGAATTGCAATGGAAATCAGAAAGAAAGAAATTTTCAATAAGGAAAAGAATGCATTAATGCCTTGATTAGGAAATAAAAGCCAGAATGTCAATGATTGTCAACAGGTAAAATAAAGAAGAAAGTGTTTGCCAGTGCAATGCGGAATAAGGCTATTAAAGGTATAATGAAAATATTCCCAATATTTTAACGATGGAAATGCATTGAAAACCAGGAAGAAAATCATTTTCATTGGTCAAGACTTAACGCAATTATTATCAACAGAATATATCTACGATAAATATAATGTGAATCCATTGTTAATGATTTTGCTTTAGAAATACATTGAAAACTAGAAAAAAGGAATTGTCAATAGTTAAGACTTATTTCAGAATCTGGCTTGTTTTAGTATTTTGTCAATACAATATTAATAATTTTACGGTAGAAATACATTGAAATTCACAAAAAAGGGAATTAATAAAGGCGTAATTGATCAAAATAGAGATATGTAAAGTGAAATTGTTATTATGTAAAATTTCAATTGTTATTAGTTTCTATGATGAAGATTTAAAAAGAAATATCTGACATATCATGAAGATCACTCGAGGAATGAAACTGACTGTCTCCATGCAATGTACATTCCTGTATCCCAACAATCTATATC